>JARQOD010000004.1:271691179-271765617 GCA_033576555.1 Oophaga sylvatica
TTAAAATTACCGCCATATGGTCTGTGTTAATAATACCAGTCCTACAAACAATAATAATTACAGCACAGGTCAGATAATATTACCGCGGATGTTCTTTCAATGAATTGGTTCACTTTTCATTCTTTTCCATTGGCCCACACCGACATGACGACTTCCCACCAGACTCGACTGCACCCCCATTAAAAAAAAAAAAAAAAAAATCCCTCCGCTCCGGGCTCAGTTCTCCCCCAGGTCTGCAGCGGCGCCGCAGGTTTATTGCCCCGCTGTCATACGCTAGAGGGGGATTATGGGGAGAAGGAGCGCTCCTCCTTCTCTCCCAGCGGTCACTTTATCGGTGGGACCGATACAGCTCCCCCGAGACGGGTGGGGGGCCCACTGCTGGACCGGGCCCCCCCCAACGCCTTTCAGGGGCCCCATACTCCGGCGGCAGGCAGGGAGACTTCCCCTGCTCCCGAAAGAATTAACTGACGAGCCGGGGGGCCCCCTCAAGGGGCGGGCCCGGGCCACCGCCCCCTCTGCCCCCGACCTATCCTTTCAAATCAGGGCCCCAGCAGGAGGGGGCCCACCGTAGGTTTTTCCGGAGTCCCGGGCCTCAGTCCGACCCCTTGCCAGCCTGATAATACCAGGCCACAGCAGTTGCTATCTTGGCTGGTTAACAAAAATAGGGATCCCCTCGAAAAAAATTTGGCGTGGGGTCCCCCCTATTTTTGTAACCAGCCAATAAGCAGACTGCTGAGCCTGGTTTTTAAGGCTGGTAAGGATCCAATATCCATGGACCTTGCCGCCTGATAATACCAGCCCAGCAGTTGCTTACTTGGCGGTTAAAAAAATAGGGATCCCCCGAAAAAAAACGGCTGGGGCCCCCTATTTTTTTTAACTAAAAGAAAAATGCAACTGCTGGCGGCCTGGTATTAAAAGACTGTCAAGGCCCAGGATTTTGGCCCCAACGCCTGATAAACCAGGCTACAGCAGCCCCACATTTGGCGCATCAAAAGAATGCCAAGTGGCACTTTACCCGGCCTCCCACTGCCCGTAGCGGTGGCAAGTGGGGTAATAAGGGGTTAATGCACCGTTATTGCACGGTGAAATAAGCCCGTTAAATAATGGAGAGGTTCAAAAGACACCGCATTTTAACCCCAAAGTTTTAAAATGTAAAAAAAAAAGACACAGCAAAAAAAAGTTTTAAAAAAAAAAGAGACAACATTTCAAAATTTTATTAACTCCTTCCTGCGACCCAATCATCCCTGTAAAAAAAGAAAAAAAAAAAAAACAAATATACCCCTGTCCCCGCAGTCCATATAACGACTGTCCCCGACGCCCCGCTCTGCCCATGCAATACAGGCAGACCGTCATCTCGACCAGCACGCTGAAAAAATGCTTCCCGGCGGTGACGTCTCGGCTGACGCTTTACGGCCGGGATTCCCAGCAGTCACTGCAGTTTCGCGAGAAATGCAGGACCGCCGGGGAAAGATGATGGCCCCCAAGCATCCAGCCCGTGGACCCCGGAGTCTTTCTGCCAGGTAAGTGCCCGCACTCCTGACAAACCCGACCGACGGAACTGCGTGCGTGACAAATCCTATTCCGGTAACCGAAAAACGAAAATCGGAATAATTCGGTCCGTAGAGTAAAATCGGCCAAACCCGAACTTGCGGATCGTATCGCTCAACCACTCCTGAGACAAACGGCCCACACCTCCCTGACGCTCAGTCTGGACAATGAATTCTCTTTTGAATCGGGGTGATCAAAAATGGTGACACACACACAGTGCCCCTTTTAGTTTTCCAAACCTTCTTCAAGCGTCTTCCATGCACCCTTCTAAATTCCTCCTTTTAGGCACATTTAACGGCCGCCCACATGTTGCAAATTGTGAATAAACCGCCGGAGTATCCACTAACCCCAAAACCCTTCCTTGTTAAGTTGAGGGGACGGGCCAGTTTTTGATTGCCCACTTTGTTTATTTGGGCTTTGATAACTCCTCTCACAATCAATACCCCGTAGCGATCTTCCTCCAACCCATGGAAACACTCTTTGGGTTGGCATTAGCTCTGCTTGTCTCGCGAATCTATCATGCCTGACTTGGCTAAGTGACTTTCCCGTCTGTACTGTCACCACAATATCGTAATTGGCCGGGCTTCGGCGGTGAGGACAAGAACAACGTCCATTAACCTCTGGAAGCCGCTGGGCGCCTGCAACCCAAGGGTAGGACTAATCTGGAACTCCCGGGGTTACAAAAGCCTTTTCTCTCCGCTTTTTTTGTTATGGCACCTCCAATACCCTTTTGTGAGGTCAATGGGAAAAATTAACGTGCCGCCCAAACCGCCTATTAACTCATGACCCTGGGCATGGGGTAGGCGTCAAAGTTTAGAAATTTCTTCAGTTTTCTGAAGTATTACAGAACCTTAGTGTCCCTTGGTTTGGTTTAGATATTGGGCTGGCCCATTCCTCTGGGACTCTTCAATGACCCCTAACTGCGCATCTTTTGACCCTTCCTGAGGCTTGTCGCCGGGCCCAGGCACCCGATATGGCTTTAATCGTACTTTGCCCTGCGGTCAGGACAATGCAGGTTTATTAGGGGGTACACAAAAGTTCCGAAAAAAATCTGTATTTCGGCTAAAAACTCTCGGACTTCCTGAACTTGTCTGTGCACAAAGTGTCTGATTTTTGAGGCGGAGAGGATTCTCTTGCCTTCTCCTGAGGCAAGGAAGCCATCTGTACTGGAAATGCAGGCCAGGGACTCCTCACCCAAGCGGGTCTCTGTCTTTCCATGGTTTAGCAGATTCACAGGTATATGTTCTGCTTTTTCTCCGGCCCGTTGGTGTATTTTATGTTTACTGGTCCCACCTTCTCTATAATGTCGTAGGGTCCCTGCCACCTTGAAAGGAGCTTACTATCCCCTGGGCACAATACCAACACCCGACCCCAGGGTTAAAGGACCTTACCCGTGCCTCCCGGTTATAGACCTGCCTCGGACCTTTGTGCTGATTCCATATGTTCTCGGACTAATGGTAGGCTGCCCATTCTCTCTTGCATTTTGGCCACATGTTCTATCACACTTTTGGGGGAGTTGTATGGTTTTCCCCGGCCTCTTTAGCTAACGAGTAAGCCACGGGAATCTCCATATAATAGTTCAAAGGGCGAGAACCCCGTGATGCCTGGGGCACCTCCCCACTGCAAACCAGGTTGGCAACAAGAGATCCCAGTCCTTAGCATCTTTAAGACTTTTTTTTTCAACAATTCTTCAGGGTTTTATTGAACCTTTCTACTAAACCTCTGTTTGGGGATGATAGACCGATTGCGCAACTGTTTAACACGTGGCAGATTTCCCCTTCTTTTTTGCATAAAGGGGGTCCCCGTCTGTTAAGATTTTTAGGGATCCCCACCCAAAGAGAACAACCCATGAGTTTTTTTTGCGATCATTTTGCCGAGGTGTGTGCAGGGAATAGCCTCAGGATACCTGGTAGCGTAATCTAAATACGAGGATTGTTGATGACCCCTTGCGATTTTTACCGTCCACACCGATCCATTGGCTATTCTCTCAAACGGTTCTAAAATTTAAATAATGGCACCAGGGACTCTAAAAATGAGGCGCGGACTGGTTACCTGCACACGGGACAAGAGTAACAATACCGTTTAACTTATTCATAGACCCCATAGCCATAAAACCGTTGTAGAATCGTCTAGGGTTTTCTTTGGTCCCAAAGTCCCCCTATACATGCCAAGCCTAAGCCATTACCAACCCCGAATGACTGCGGTACCAAATTCTCCAAAAATTTCCCCCTTATTTTTTCAACACCAACAGCAAATCTTGGTTCACTCAAATCGGGGAAATACTTAGTGCCCTGGGTGTTTGGGGTTCCCCATTGACAACCAGTTACATTTTCCCAGGCTCGAGTCAACGTGGGTCCCGTAGTTGCGCCTACCAAAATTGTCACCTGCCATTTAAGTATGACAATTTTGGTCCCGGGTGGCAAATCTTTCCATCTCCCCACCCAAACTTCTATAGGAGAGGCGTTTTCCTCCTCCACCAAGGCTAAGGTATCCTACCGCCAGTGCATCTTCCTCGGGCCCCAGGTTCATGCCCGATTTCTGAAAATGAACCTTTTGCCACTGGGCCGCGATTTCTTGGAGGGGTAAAATTTCACCAAACACAGAAAATAAAGGAAAACTCCCTAATTAACCACCACCCCCACCTCGTGTCCCTCCTCCCCGCTGGCGTTTTATCATCACCAGGGTGGAGAAATGTTTTAAGCACCATGTATCACAACACCCCCTTTTCACAGCAGTATACTTGCTGATTTGGACGGGCTGCCGTTTGGGTCACTCAGGACCCTGAGCCACTAGAGCCACAGCAGGGTTACCTCCACCTGCACTTTACACAAATGGTTCATATTGGGTCCCTCTGCTTGACCACTGCACACTTGTTGGCATATGAGAGAAGTAGCCAAAGTTTGTCCAGGGCTTGTCGGTGGGGGCAAACACTCCACGTCCTGGTTGTTTGGCACCCCAACAGATTATGGGGCCCCCTTTCGTTCCCCACCCATCCGGGCACCCTGAGTCTCTCTCGCCGGCTTGGTGAAGGTTTGTGGAATTTACTTGGTACCTTCCGGGATCTCTCCCTGTATTCCTTGGACCCCATATCTTTCAATGAGTCACCATTTTTGGAGACCATCAGTAAGGGCTCCTGTCCAACCATGTTTGAAGGGTTGTGGCAAATTTCTCAAGAATTTATCAGTCACTGTACATCCACATAGCGCGGGGTGCAACACCTCCGGCGCAACCACTTTTCTATAGGTGTATCAAGTCATAACACTGGACCGAGCTGGCTCGGAAGGGGAAAAGTTCCACTGGTTACCGCTGGCCCGGACCAAAACATTTACCCCAAGACTGCAAGTATCTCACCCTTGACGCTCTCAAGTCCCCTGTTGCTGGGGGGTTTGGTCCCAGAGGTTTTTGCGGGTCCTGAAATTAAAAAAAAACGGAGCCACGATCTCGGGCCCACTGGACCGGGCCATCTCTCCCTTTTGCCACGCTTCAAACATTCCAGTACCCCGACGTATCTGATTGCTCCATCTTTCGGACGCTGTCGCACCGCTTTCCGGACTCCTCCTCCCAGGCAGCTCCTGCTGCTGCGGCGCTGGATGTGCGCATCACTAACTATTTTTCCTGTTGCTGTCATAAATATCTGCTGCTGCCCATGCCGCTGCTGTAAGCCTGCTGCGCTCCTAGCCTGCTGCTGTAAGCCTGCGCTGCTCCAAGGCCGGCCTGCCTGTTGCGCCGCATGGCCTCCTCCCATTTTTTTTGTTCTCCTCTTGGGACAGTTATCCACCGGGTTTTGGTCACTTTCTTTACTAGGAATTTACTGCAGCAGGAAAAAACAGCCTGACCTCACTGCTTGCCCGCATTGAAGCCACCAATTGTAGGGATCCGCTCGGTAAGCAGGGTGGGCCACGTAAGAGGCAAACACACCCCTTTTTACTCAAATTTCAGTGTTTTAATCAGAGTTCAACAAAAAGCCCAGAAACAAAATAAAAACAGAACATAAATCACCACAGTTTGGAGAACCTTTGGGGGCCCAACTCCCCTTGCTTGGACGGTTTAACTAAGCGGCTGCAGGTCAGCAGAGACCGCCAGGTCCCATTCCCGGGTGGTCTGGTACCGCTTCCGGTGCACCGGCACACAGAACAAAACAACTTCCAGGCTGATCCACCAAAACCTTCCTTCCACACCCAACTACAAACTCCTTGTTTTATAGGCCTAACTCCACCCCCAGGTGAGGACACATCAATGACCAGACATGACTATGACTTATCACAGGTCCCCCTTGTGATCATGGAAAATCCTGAGCAAACTTCGTTGCTAGAAGAAATATATCTCCCCACAAGATCCCCTTTGGTGTACCACCGGGCAAGAATCCTCCTGTTCCCTAACATCACAAAAAAACCATGGAACATGCTCCAAAAGGGAAGAGCCGTCACCCCTATTGTTAGCTTAAAACAGGAAAGATTTAAGTTTTCAAACAAAATGAAATATTTTATAAGAAAATATGGACAAATATTAATTTGTCACACAGGCAATCGCCAGGGGCTAGAGAAAGGTAACAAAAAAAAAATATACTGTTTACTTTTTTAATTAATGCAAAAAAAACATTTTCAAATTATCAATTAATGCTTCTTAAGAAGTTTCTGTACCTGTAAGATAAGCAGTCAAATGGATGACAAAACAAAAAATCAACATCATAAAATCCCCCCCACGGTTTTTTTAAAAGAAGACATAAAAATACACAGACGAGGAAACTGTAATTCACACACCATATAGAAATGGCCACAGTAAACCTGGTAAAAATGCGCAATAATAAATAATTAACCAAGAAAGGCTCAGCTACAAACAATAGGTAGTTGACCTGCAAGTTGCTTTGAAACACCACAACAATTTAAATTAATAATCTAATAGCTTCACAGGCTAGTTACTCATGGACAAGTCGATCTAATACTGTACCTCAATAAAGGCAAAGCGCACCCCCTCATCTTTTTGCGTGATTGTTTGAAGAGGGTTTTTTTTTTTTTTTTTTTAAAGTTCCTTTTTATTTGGATTTTTCAAAACAAAAAGGTGCTATGTCCGGCTTCCACCGGCTGAGGTACCCAGAATCTTTGTGCCTTCTCCGGCACGCAAGCCTTTGCATTCCAGGAGATGATCTTCTGTTGAAGGGCGGCAAAAAATTTAAGGTGTGCGGAGGAACGGGTACCCTCTTATGGCCGCGTTACACCAACCTGGGGAAAGAGGAAGCACACCACAAATCAAAAACCAAATCAAGTTATTGACAATTCCAGGATTAATTTTGGGAGAGGTCCCTTGACCCTTTTCTAGTAAACTCTTTTACCAATAAACCGCTGAAAGCGGTCGTAGTCTCTCCCCACACCTGTGTTTATGTACTTCCTTTTTTCTAACCTGTGAAGAGATTACCCCCATCCTCCCAGGCTATTCTTACCCCCCCCATTGTCCAAAGCAAGAAACCCCAATAGCCCCACTTATTGTCCCTCCATATTAATGTTTAACTCAGTTGCCCACGTTTACAAGACCCCCCCCTCTCGAGAGACTTCAACACTAATACAATTAACAATTTAACCTCTAAAATTGCAGCAAAACTAAAAGCTTTGCATAGGATGAGGGGAAAATCCAATAGAAACGGCTCAACAGCAAATACCTCTTTCATTTAACGTGGAGAGAATCTCTTTCATCTTTCCTGATCCCTTATAACGCCATCTTTCGTCGCTGCGTGGGGAGAACCTGAAAATGCTCGCGTACTTCCCTATCACTTTGTGGTTTCGTTCCAAGGCTGCTTCTGCTTGTTCTGGTGTATCTTAATGACAATGTCCCCAGATCTTTTGGAACCGCTAACGCGCTGGGAACAGTTTGAAAGCGAACATCTCGCTCAAACAACGTTTGCAAATGAAACGAACCCCTCCTCTTCTTTTGACCCGATAGAAATCATCAAGAGAAATCTCTAGCCATGGAGTAGCAGGGCCTCGCTCTCTAAAAGGCCGAAAATGAAACTTTGTCTTTAATTAACAGCTTAATTATTACTTGCCGTGGTTGTACACTTCGTTTTTTGATGCCTCCCTCGCCTTTGTTGTTTTGGGCGGCGGTCCCACACGATGTCACGTACACACGACAGTTAGTTGTCCACAAATTTTCGGTAGATCATTCCACAGATGGATTTTAGTCTGCTGATTTAAACGATTCGGCATTTCCGACAGACTAAATTGCTTTGTTCGGCGATTTTCCAAGTCCTCTGTTTTGTCTATCAAATTTTGAACTTCTGCTGAAGGCTCTGTCTCTGTTTTGGGCCCAAAAGTTGCTTCTCCGTTGTAGCACGCCACATCCTTTGAGTTGGTAATTGCAATGGTATTCAGGTGTACAGACTTTTGTATGGAAACAATGAGATTGCAATCCGACTCCAGAGTTCTGAATGTCTATTAAGAGAAGGGCTGGACCTCTCTTCACCATTTTCTGCCTCAAATTCCTGAGAACTCTAGGTCACATGGTGTTTGAAAAATCTTGCGCAGCTATGGCAGCGCTCATCATCGCGCCCTTTCCTCTTTGTCTCCCCAGCGCCATCTTGTCCTTCTGCTTCAGTTGGATAGTAAACCGTTCGGGGCTGTTGTGAACTCCGTACAAGTACGCTCCATAAATTTTTCCCCACGAATGAAAAGGTGTCGTGTTCCCGGGGGTGGTTTTATGCTCTCTATGGGCCCGAATCTTGGATACCTGGGAGGAATTCAGGGAGCTCTCCAAACTCCCCCCTCACTGTCAGCGCAGGAAAAACAGAAGGGAAACTGCTTGTTTTGTTGTCCTAGGTGGAGTTTTATACAGTAAGATTACTGCCTTCGTTTTTTGGCGTCCCTGGGCAGAATAAGGCTGGTAAGTCCATTTTAGAGAGATAAATTTAAAAGACACACGCTACCCTACCCGGCCAAGAAGGTAGTTTGCCGATAAAGCCTTGCGCAACCAACATGCCCGGAAAAGCCTGCTGCTGCAGGGCTAAACTAAAACACGGACAAATACTGTTGTAATTTAAAATTTTTACAGCAAAAAACCAAGAAGAAAAATTCCTCTTTTACAATTACATACAGGAATCTCTGCCAAAATAAAATTGAGAAGAAGATAAGTAGTAAAATGAAGAAGAATAAATTGAATAAGAACAATATGGTAATGTTAACAAAAAAGATGAATAGCAAAAGTTTAAAGAAAGATAAAAAGGTGAAGATGAAGAATAATTTGAGAAAAAAGATGCTGCGAAGATTAAGAAGGGGAAAGTGTGTCAAAAGTTAAAAGGTGAAGAGCATGGAAGTTGTGAAACATACATATTTGCCAAAAGAAAAACTTAACAACATTGTCAATTTCTTCGTCAATCCGAACATCTTTAAATAAAAAAATATTAATGCTTTCCATTTGATTGGGTTAAACACTAGCCTTAATGTCTCCCAACCCCCCAATACATTCACATTACTCTTTGTTTTTTCCTTCAGTACAATTAACCAACAAGGCAAGAATGTTTTTTTTAAATTCCGATATTTTGTTCCCATAACTTCATTGGTTTCCGGTACGGATGGGTTCGCCAATATTTTTGGGGTATCGGCGATACCATTCCGATTCCGAACTTTTGGAACGAAATTTCGCTCAACTCTACTCAGCAAGTTCTAAGTGAACCAGGAACCACAGTTGAACAAGAACAATTGATCAAGGCAACCATGGGGAGGGGGAACCATTGCCAATCCCCATTGAATGGTTCAGTTTGTTTGTAACCACCAAGGAGCTTTGCTCAGAATTCATTTCTAACACATTCCAACAGTCCACCCCACCCTGGGGCGGTTGCCCAAGGAGTTACCTCTGGTCGCAAATTGATGGGCCAAAAGTCTTTACCGAGGCACAGATCTAGCAAAACCGGGCTACCGTTCCAGGCTCTTTCGGGGACAATAAGCCGGGGCTCCTCATCCTCCTCCTTATGACCTGGGGGGAAGTGAAGGGGGAGCATCGCCCGAATATTCTTCTCACCGGAGAAAATAGAGGGTGAAGTGGAACCGAGAGAAGAATGAGACCATCTGGGCCTGACAGAATTTAGCCTGGGCCGTTTCAAACTCAAGTTTTTTGTTGGTCATGAAGCCTTGGAAGGGAAAGGCACCCTCCAAAGAGTCTCCACTCAGAGAAGGCCCCAAAAAAAGCCCCGCAATTCCCTGTCCCCGAGGAATAATTCCTCTCAGGTCTTGAAAAGAAGAAGAAGATGCTTCCGCCTTTGAGCAAAACCTTTTTGGAAAACTCTCCCCCCCAACGAAAAAGGCATCTACGTTGGTTCAAGTCCCATTGCTTCCAAGGGGAGTCTCGAACCACCTTCTGCGGCCCCCCAATTTATCTGCGGCCCAGTGGGAGCCCCTTTTCCCGAGAACGGTCGGTCCCAGCGTCTTGCCCGTCCAGTACTGTGCAGAACTTCTGCGCCCTCCTGGATCTGATTATGCCATGCTGGAGCAGACGTCTTTGGGACAAAGCCGGTTTCCCCTTTGGCAGTCCAGGGTGAGATCTCCATTGGAGATCAGGGGTCACAAGCAGGACTGCAGCAGCTCCTATTGGGGCAGAAGGTCCTGAAATACATGTGTTTGGAATGTTTCTCATTGGACCTTGTTTCTGGCAGGTCCGTAGCGTTGCTATAAAAGGGTGGCATGGTGGGCCGCCATGCGCTATATCAATCGTTAAATTGCTTAGCGCCAGTGTGGCAAGCGTTGGTGGTTAGGGCCCGGGAAATAAGCCCAAATACAGACTTAATGGTAGGAGTTTGGTGCAGCTGGTCGGGTCGGTGTCCTAGTGCCCAGATTCCAGGTAACCGGTGAGGAGTTTGTTGCCGTATTCGGGCCGGCTTCACCCATAGTTGTGGGTGACTCCCTTAGGACATTAGCGATGAAACGTCTATGTTCGCTTAGCTGTTCACTATGTACCTGGGTGCCTGACGGACACAGAGTTTGTCTTAGCCTCTGTACGTAACAGGGTTCGCTTAACGCTAGAACAGCCCCTAGTGTTTATTTGTGACTCGTTTTTTTTAAGTGAGTTCGAACATCGACATATACGCGGCGGCCACCCTTTAGCCCTCGTGCCTTAACAAGTTCGCCCATATTGCCACAGCTGTTACGGCGTTTATTTTGGCGACTCTGTGGGTAACGAGTTCGTTCTTGCCCATTTAACTACCCAGGCTCAGCCTGCATGGTTTACGGGGGGGCTTCGAACGCACCTCTCCACATAATATTTGGTGGTTCCCAGACCCTAAATAATTTAGCCCTCATCTGGCTAGTAAATGGCGGATGAACAGCGTTTACAGTGTACATCCAGCAGCTGGGGTAAGTTGGGGTCTTGAGCGCACAACCTTCACTGTGGAGTTACCGCAGCATGTTCGGCTGCTAGTGTAGTGCAGCCAGTTTGCCTCTGCACCCGTCCCTACATTGTCCCACCTCACGCTTCCAACAAGTTTGCTGGGGGAAGCAACAATTTCGGGGATTCTAAGTCAGTTCTCATCCCTCGAGCTTCTGGCTGCATGTTTCCCCACGGATCGGGCACAAGTGGGCTTTGTGATGTCTTTGTCGGGCAGAGGTTGGGTGGGCAACGCCCTGTGGGAGGGCACGACCGTTGTGCAGAGCGCTTCTGTTTCGGAGTATAAAAAGGGTTTTTTTTTCTAGGACCTCAGTCACCCACGATACGCCTCCAACTGTTGCAATACCCAGGGTTCCTTTGGTCGCCTTTTGCGCCATTTTGGACTTGGCCTCGGAATTAGAGTGGCCAGATAAAGTCCTCATTCCTGTTTTTCTGGAGAGGACTGGCGGGTCATGTGAAAGACGCCTTGGCTACCAGGGAGATTCCTGCCACACTGGAGAAGTTTATCGCTATTTCCACCCATGTCGACCTCCGTTTCCATGAGCGAGGCTGGAAAGTGCCCAGTGTAGGCAGAGTGTCCGGTTTGGCTCCTACCTTCGCCACCCCTGGAGTCACCTGTTCAGGCGCCCGACCTTCAGAAGGTTGCTCCTGCAGGATCTAAATCTAGGGTCACTCGTCCATCCCCGATTTGTTATATTTGCCAGCAGCAGGCACATTTTGCCAACCGATGTCCACAACGGCTGAATAAACGGTCGTGCCCAGTAACCGTAGGGACTGGGTCACTGGACGCCATGAGTTTTGCCCCTAAAGTGCTCCTCAAGGGGATAATTACCCACGGTTCTACTCACTACTCGTCAAGCTGTGTGTGGATTTTGGGGCAGAGGGGAATTTTATGTCATCCTCCTTTGCTTCTCGCCACACCCTGCCTTCGGTGTTGCTGGCTGAACCAGTATCGTACGGGTGTTGAACAGAGCAATTCTACCCCCCACAAATCACCCATCAGTCTATCCCACTCACCTTGTCAATGTCTCCTTCCCAAACAGGAGAATATATCATTTTTTATCCTCTCTGAAGAATAGATGAGGTTTTGTTGGGATTACCCTGGCTCCGCCACCACTCTCCCCATATTGATGGTCTTCAGGGAGAATTCTGGGTTGGGGTAATTTATGTAAAGGCAGATGCATTAGGGACAGTGTGCAGGTCAACACCACTGAGATACCCATAGACCTCTCTCCTCTTCCCAAGGTCTATTGGTCTTATGCGACGTTTTCTCGAAGAAAGGCTGCGGAGACTCTTCCGCCTCATCGCCCCTATGACTGTCCTATCGACCTCTTGCCTGGAGCTGAGCCTCCTAGAGGAAGGGTTTATCCCCTCTCTCTTCCTGAGATAGAGGCCATGTCCCAATATCAGGAGAACTTGCCAAGGGGATTCATTAGGAAGTCGGTGTCACCAGCGGGAGCGGGGTTCTCTTTGTGCAGAAGAAGAACGGAGAATTACGTCCGTGCATTGAATTATAGGGGTCTCAACGCTATCACCGTGAAAATAAGTATCCTTTTCCGCTAATCTCTGAGCTCTTTGACAGGCTTCGGGGAGCAAGGGTATTTACTAAGCTAGACCTGCGGGTGCATATAACCTGATTCGCATCCGTGAGGGGGACGAATGGAAGACGGCATTTAACACCAGGATGGGCATTATGAATATCTGGTAATGCCCTTTGGGCTCTTTAATGCCCCAGCTGTCTTCCAAGACTTTGTGAACGACATCTTCCGGGATATGTTGACCACCTCAGTGGTAGTCTATCTGGATGACATTCTCATCTTTTCTCCAGATATGACCTCCCACCGGAGAGATGTCTGCAAGGTCTCGACCTCTTGCGAGCAATTCCCTATATGCGAAGTTGGGGAAGTGCATGTTTGAGCAGGAGTCTCTACCTTTCCTGGGCTATATCATCTCTGCCCAGGGATTTGGCTATGGATCCTACCAAACTACAGGCTTGATGGATTGGCAAGAACCCCACTCCCTTAAGGTGGTGCAGCGCTTTATGGGGTTCATTAACTACTATCGCCAATTCATTCCCCACTTCTCTACTTTGGTAGCTCCCTTGGTAGCCCTCACCAAGAAGGGAGCTATCCCAAGTTGTGGTCAGAGGAGATCACCAAGGCGTTCTCCTCCATCAAGTCGCATTTCACCAGTGCCCCCATCTTACATCGCCCTGAAGTCGTAAACCGTTTATTTTAGAGGTGGATGCCTCTTTTGTTTTGGTGCTGAGCAGTCCTTTTTCAAAAGTTCCCGCTGCTGCACAAGGGGAGTCTCGAACCAGTCCTGCTGTGGTCCCCCATTCATCTCCGGCCGCATGGAGCCGCTCAACAGAGACGTCGGTCCCGCGTCTTGCCCGTTCCAGTACTGTGCAGAGACTTGTGTTGCCCTCTCCTGGATCTGCTATTATAGCCAGTGCTGGAGCAGACTTCTCCAATTTTGCATATAGGGAATTTGCCTGCAAGAGGTCGAAGACTTTGCAGACATCTCTCAGATGGGAATCTATATCGGAGAAAAGTTTTAGAATGTTATCCAGATAGACTACCACAGAGGGCAAGCTATCCCGAAGATGTCATTTACAAAATCTTGGAAGACGGCTCGAGTATTACAGAGCCCGAAGGGCATCACCAAGTATTCGTAATGCCCGTCCCTGGTATTGAATGCCGTCTTCCATTCGTCCCCCTCACGGATGCGAATCAGTTATACGCACCCCACAGATCTAACTTAGTAAATACCCTTGCTTCCCAAAGCCTATCAAAGAGCTCAGAGATTAGCGGCAAAGGGTATTTATTTTTCACGGTGATAGCGTTAAGACCCCTATAGTCTATACACAGACGTAACTCTCCGCTCTTCTTCTGCACAAAGAAGACCCCGCTCTCGCTGGTAATACCAACTTCCTAATGAATCCTCTTGCCTAGTTCTCCTGAATATATTGGGACATGGCCTCCGTTTCAGGGAGAGAAAGGGGAAATAAACCCTTCCCCTAGGGGGCTCAGCTCCAGGCAAGATATCAATAGGACAGTCGTAGGGGCGATGAGTCGAAGAGTCTCCGCAGATTTTTAGTAGAATACGTCTGCGTAGGACCAATAAAACCTTGGAATAGGAGTGAGGTCTATGGGTATCTCTGTGGTGGTGACCTGAACGCTGTCCCTAATGCATCTGCCTTTACATGAATCACCCCAACCCAGAATTCTCCTAGAAGACCACTCAATATGGGAGAGTGGTGGCGGAGCCAAGGTAATCCTAACAGAACCTCATCCATTCCCTCAGGAAGGACAAAAAGAGATATATTCTCCTGATGGAATGGCGACATAGACAGGGAGAGAGGGACGGTCAGATGGGTGATTTGTGAGGACAGAATGGCTCCATTCAGCACTTGCACCGACACAGGCTCGGCGAGCATCACAAGAGGTGTGGAGTGGCGAGAAGCAAAGGTGGATGACATAAAATTCCCCTCTGCCCCAGAATCCACACAGAGCTTGACAGGAATAGTGGATGAACCTCGGGTTTATATATCCCTTTTTGGAGCAATTTAGGAGCAAAAGTCAACGCATCCAGTGACCCTGCACCTACATTACTGGACTCGACAGTTTACTCGACCGCTGTGGACATCTGTTGGCATAGTGTCCTGTCTGCTGGCAAAGGTAACAGATCATGGGTACTCGGGCAGCACGAGACTTTGGTACCGCTCGCGAAACGTCCATGTCTTTGGTGGACTCAGGAGCCTGTACGGAAAATTCTAGAGGTTTGGCGAAGGTGGGAGCCAGTCGAAACCTCTGCCTGCACTTGTTCCACTCTAACCTCCGCTCGTTAAAACGGAGGTCAATGTGGGTAGATAGGGAAATGAGCTCCTCCAGTGTGGCAGGAATCTCCCTGGTGGCCTAAGCGTCCTTTACATGGTCAGCCAGTCCTCTCCAGTACACAGGAATGAGGACTTTATCCGGCCACTCTAACTCGGCGGCCAGAGTCGGAAATTGGACGGCAAACTGGCTGACCATGGATGAACCCTGATATATTGCCAGCAGTTGGAGCACCGTATCGTGGGTGACACGAGGTCCTAAGGAGACCTGTCTCAGAGCGTCCAGGAAGAGAGGAGCACTCTGCACCTCACGATCGTCGCGCTCCCATAGCGGCGTTGCCCACTCCAACGCCCTGCTCGACAGGAGGGATAATATGAAACCCACTTTCGCCTGCTCCGTGGGAAAACGTGCAGCCAGAAGCTCAAGATGTGTGGAGCACTGACTCACAAATCCCCGACATTGCTTACTGTCACCAGCGGGAGATAGGATAAAGTCGGAGCAGGGATGGCAGAGGCAAACTGGCTGCAGCCACGCTAGCAGCCTGAATAGCAACTGCGGTAACATCCACAGCTGAGGTTGCGCGCTCTAAATCCGCCAACCTACCCACCAGCTGGTGGATGTACCGCTGTAGACGCTGGTCGTCCATCATTTTACTAGCCAGACCCTGGCGCTAGTATTATGTTAGGGGCTGCGGAACGCACTAAATAAATATGAATAATAGGTGCGTTCGCAGCCCAGGGTCCACCGTGCAGGCAGAGCCTGCTGCTAGTAAGATGGTACTATATGGCGTTATAAGCAAACTCTGTTACTCCACAGAGTCACTGACATAAATGCTGTGGCACTATATGTATGGCGGTATGAGCGAACTCTGTTACTCCACAGAGTCGCTAAGGTAGAGAGTGTGTCCTGTTAACCCCATAGGAGTACACAAATAACAGGAGAGCGGATAGCAGTCCGTGGTCATGCAGACAGCAACGCAAACAACCAACTCCTCACCCGAGTAGCCGGTATTCTAGAGGCTATTTTAGCCAAGCCCTGAACACGTGCATACAAAACTCCTCATCGAAGGTGCCGGTATTCTAGGGGCTTATTTCAGCCGAGCTCTAACCGCATGCGTACATGACCACACTAGCGCAAAGCACATAACAGGATTGATACTAGCGCATGGCCGTGCGGCTATGCCACCCTTTTATAGCAGCAACAACTGCAGGACCTTCCTGGAAGAACCAATAGAAACCTGCCCCAGAACTCGAGCAGCTTCAGGACCTTCCTGGAGGACCAATGGGAGTCGCTGCAGTAGCCGAGCATGTGACCCCTGATCTCCTATGAGAGATCTTACCCCGGACATGCTCAGAAGGGAAAACACAGGACTTAGTCCCAACTATGTCTGCTTGCCGCTGACCTGCACTGGTTACAATGGCAGGACCTGGAAAGGCAGCAGTCATCCTCTGCACAGCATTAGACTAGGCGAGACGCTAGGACCGACGTCTCTGCTGAGCAGGCTCCACTGCGGCCGGAGACGGATGGGAGTCTGCAGCGGGAATGGCTCGATATTCCCCTTGTGCAGAAGCGGGAAATCGACCCCTAACACCTAGGAATACACTTTTCAGGGTTCTAAGGAAAAGACCCACATTGGCCACTACCGGATCAATCAGCTCCCACAGAGGAGTAGCCCACTCCAATGCCTTGCAGGTAAGTAATAAGATGACAAAACCCATTTTAGCCCTTTCGGAGGGGAACCATGCCTCCATCATCTCTAGCTGAATGGAGCACTGATTAATGAATCCTCTGCAGGATTTACTGTCCCCAGAAAATTTTTCCGGCAGAGCGAAATGCGGTAATGACACTTTAGCAGCTACCGCAGCAGATCTTACGAGATTTGCTGCTTGTGCGGCCACCTGAGTAGCTACTGCAGTGAGATCAGCAACTGGAGCGGCTTGCTCCAGATACCTAATTCTGGCCCCTAGTTGCTGAACATAATGCTGCAGCTGCTGGTCGTCAGCCATGAACGGCTAGAACCTTGTGGTCAGATACTGTTATGCGCTCGGTTGCAAACAACTTAATATATAATGGATTGCAACCGAACACGGGGTCTGCGATGCAGTTTATGTTCACTGCTGCCGAACACCCTTTGGTTAGGAGGGTAATAACTGACGATTAAAATATAAAGATCTTGCCTGTGAACTTCACATTTAGCAAGATATGGCATTTGCACTATTTCCGTTAACTTCACGGGAGAAGTGCTGAGGACTGGCGTAGATGTAGCTCTGTTAATAGCACAGAAACCACTTGCCAGATATTAGGTTAGCACTATGTGCTGCAATCTGGTATAGACGTAGCCCTGTTTAACTACACAGAAGCCACGTGCCAGCCGCTAGGAAGTGAGTGCGACTAACGCCTGGCGTACGTGCTGTCAGCCGGTGTGAGACTGGACTGTGCAGCTTCAATATTCAGCTGGTGGCGATGCTGTCAGCTGGTACGAGACCGGACTGAGCAAGCTTCTCTGTTCAACTGGCAGGTGATACCCAGGTTACGTGCCCCACAGTCTGCTCAGGGTGCATAGCTACCCTATATTCGTAGCAAGACTGCAACATTGGCTACCGGCCTGGCATAAGCTGAACCTGCCTGAAGGACCTGAGCTAATAAGCCGAGCGTACTCTGGCAAAGTCCCGGAGAGCAAAACTAAAGAGCACGTGGAGCCCAGATTCTGGGACGTCCACATGAGCACTGCTTATTTTAGTATGATCTGACCGCGCCGTGGACAGACAAGCTATTTAAGGGCTAAGCTCCGTCCCCAGCCATCTCGTCAATCACATCACCGATGACATCATCCGTGACCAATCGGTCGATGCCAGGTCAGAGGATCAGCTGACACTAAGCACCAATCATGGCTCGCCATGTCACGGACATGCTCAGTGCAGGCATTTACGGACTTAGGCTAGCCTTTTCTTGTTCCATAACCTAGGTTTAAGGCTACTGTGAACAAAGACCCGAGTAACTATTTGTGCCTCTCGGGTATTGGCTAGGCGTTGGGATTGGCGGTGAAGCTGAGCAGCATCTGCTGGGTCAGTATGGTAGACCACAGACTCCTCAGATCCAGGGTCAGATCCTGCCATCGCCAGATGCCTAACATGGTATTCCAGCCATTTCCTACTAAGGAACTTGTGGACTCTGGAAACCTGCTGTTTGATAAATCCACGTTTGCAAGGAATTACAGTAACAGAGAAGAGATCCTGAACCTGTTGTGGAAAGTTATTGCTGAGCTTAAAGTTACTCTGGCCTTCTGTGTCTCCTGCCTCTGTACTTGCAAACTGTGTGACCCCTTTTGCCTACTTGTATGAAGTAATACAAGTCCTTCCATATCAAACCTGTGTCTCATGTGTTTTCCTCGCATCCAAGCACAAGACTTTATATGAACTGTACACCATACATCACAATTACATTCAAAGAGATCACTCAGCAGGTTGGTTGTGGTGTGACATAATAACATATCCTCTTTGGATCTGTTCTGCTGCTCACCCTTAAGAAGGGGTAGCCAGCGCTATCTTGTGGTGCCTCCCTTCCAGTCCAGATGCTTGCCCTCCTCCATGAAAGTCGAGCAGGCATGCCGTCTTGCCTAGTATCCTAGCTAGCGACGCGTAGGGCGCTGCTATCTTTTTTCTGGTGCACTCCCTGATGTGACACCCATACCCAGCGTGCCCTGCCCCTTGACGTCAGTAGTACTCGTCGGATATTACCCCGGTTTCTCTGTCATGCTGAGAGCATCAGGGAGCCGGTACGTGGAGATCAGTAAGGGGAGAGCAGTCTGGCGGACCGAGCCAGACATCGCTGACTGTGCAGCCTGCGCCAGCACGTACTCCAAGCCCCTGGGGACCCATGGATGGCGCCTACAGATACCTGAAGCCAGCACCACAGGTATGCAGCCTGCTCTTCTGATGCCAGGACAGGCCTGGGACAGTCGTTTTCTATTCACCAATTACAGGTTACCGCCGATTTCAGTACGGGAATCTCATCAAGGACAGCAACCCAACTGAAGTGGGGGAGATGTATTGTATTATTTCAGTAGGTTCCTGTCCTGGCTTGGTGGATCCTTCTCTCAGATGTGCTGTCATGGGTGAAGGGAAAAATGCTATATACATACACAAATTAGTTGATCAGTATGCATGATCTTTGAAAATGCGCAGAAGAGATCTGTAATCATATTTCAGTTGGCACATGCTTGAATCTGATGAGGGCATGCTCAGAAGGGTTCAGGAAGTGTTCGAAGCCAAAAGTGGATTTACAAAATACTAAAAACATAATAAAAATTAAAATTTAGATATTTAGGAGCAAAACAGTAACAATGCATTGACATGACAAGAATACGCATAACTAATCTTATGCAAAATAGTTGCATGTCCAGTTTATGCCAAGATGATTGTCTATAAAATGTCTCACGTTCGAAGCAGTAGTGGATGGTGAGAGATGAAGCCTGAAAGTTCAAAGCTCAAAACATTGTTTCTGTTATGTGTCATGATTCCTTCCCTTAGAGTGTCTTTGACACACTGATAGACGTCTGTGTCATTCTATCCTGTGCTGGGGCATGCTGAGCTGTCCTTGCTTTGATAGACAGCTCAGGTGACCTATCTGAAGCTGGGAAGTGCAGAGATTTCTTCAGGTGCTCTCTGTTCTTAGTAATTGCCCTGCTATTTAGGTGAACTGACTGGCCTAGATCACCGTCAGTCAAAAGTTTCTTCTCTCTGGTGTGTGTTTGCCTGATTCCTGTGCTGTGAGTTCTGATCTACTGCTGCCTGACCTTTGAACCCTGTTCTGATTATTGATTACCCATTTTTTATTGTCCCTCTGCTTATCCGCTATTTCTCTGGCATTCTGACCCTGGCCTGTAACCTGACTTATTGTAACGCTGGTATTATCTGTACCTTGTTTTCCAGCGTTACTTTGCATGTCTTTGCTTTAACCCTTTTGCTCCTTTCCCCCTAACCAGCTGGGATACTGTTGTCTGTTACCTGTATGGATGCTGCTCAGTTCCCAGCTCCACTGCGTAGCCGTACATGCGTGAGTGTCTCCGCTGCGCTGCATGACCTCCCGCATGTGCGGTCCCTGGCTACCACTGTGGAAGCTACCCATAGGTTGCAAGGTCCTCTGCAGTGGTGCATGAATTACTACATGTGTTTAGGCTGCAGCCATTGCCAGGTGTCCTTGCTGTGCTGATTTGTGTCTGGCTTTGCATAGGGGGCGCGGGCCACACCTTCCTTGCTTTTGAGGAATGGGTGTGCGTTTCCAACTCATTGCCGTTATGTGCCTATTAACGGGAAACACTCTATTCCTACGGGCTCTTAGCCCACCGAACATCTCATCCTGGGTTTTTCGTGGCTCCGTAGAATCTTCTACATTCACTGCATTTCTGACCGCTTGTAAGAGCGGGTCAGTGTCTTCAGAGGAAAAAAGGCATCTCTTCCTTTTTTCTGGAAGAGCTGCCGAGGAACATTCCCCGGAGTCAGGATCGGAGTAGTCCGACACCTCTCCTTCCTCCAAACTCTGTTCCGGTTCCCATCTAGGCCCCTTAGGATGCGGGGACTGCGATGGTACAAGTACTGCAACTGTAGTCTGCACCTCTTCTCAGATCATAGACTTTATATTGTCTAAGAGAGGGGATTGCTCCTGTTGGAGGAGTCCCGATATGCAGCCTTCACATAGCTTTTTTGTATGTCCCGGCGGGAATCTGGCCGAGCATAGGGGGCATTTATTAGGTTTCCACTTGGTGGCTGTGGTGGATCTTTATGTCTGCATCTGGAGATCTGTACAGGACCCAACTTCCCCTTTACTCACATGGTCCGGGGCTGGCTCTAGGGATTGGACGTCTGGACGACTTCCACTTTCCATCTTTACTGAGTCAAGTGTGCTGTCAGTCTGTGTGTCTTTAAATAGTCTGCCTTACCCAGCTTCAAGACATCTGGTTCGTCTTCTTTCCGAGCCAAGCTGCTGCTGTGATGATGTGGCAGGCCTTGCTGCCCCTGCACGCCGATCCGTTAGGCACAGTCCCCGTGTAACTGCCTCTCCTGATGCACCTCAATGCACGGGGCACTGGAATCCAGACGATGCTGGCCTCGGTGCAATCTCCCACGCTGAAGGCAGCGTCGCGCTGGGCGCCGCCATATTTTTCTCTGGCCCCTCCCCGGAAGTTGTCACCAGTGAGCCTTTCAATGACGCGGCTCGCCGGAAATCTAGGGCACAAGGCACTGGATGCCCTGCAGCCCGAACAGCAGCTGCTAAGCAGAGCCATCTGGGGGGATGCAGCAGGATGGGGAGCACACAGCTTAACCCCGCGCTGAGGGACCTCCATCAGTATCAGCGCTCATTGTGGAGTGGGTTCCGGCTCCTGCCTCCTGCGCTGAGAGCACTCTGGAGAGGGCACCGCTTCTCCTGGGAGCTTCTGCTCCACGGGGTCCCAACGCCCGAAGAACGCCGTCCTAACAGGTACTGCATGCACCTCTGCACTCCTCTGCATCTGTTCCTGATAGGGACAGGAAAAACACTGAAGGGTGTTAGTGGGGAGGGGCTATTTAACCTCTTCTGTGTTCCTGTCCCTATCAAGGATAAGAAGGACAACCTCCTGGTGGTGCTGTCAGGAGGGACGTCCTGGAAAAACAGTTTTTAAAAATATAAAAAAGTAAAAAAATAGAAGTTCAAATCACCCCCTTTCACCCCATTCAAAATAAAACAATAAAAAAATCAAACATACACATATTTCAAATAGCTGCATTCAGAATTGCCTGATCTATAAATAATAAAAGGATTAACCTGATAGCTAAATAATTTAGAGAGAAAAAACTCAAAACGCCAGAATTACGTTTTTTTTGGTCGCCGTGACATTTCATTAAAATGCAATAACGAGTGATCAAAAAATTATATCTGCACAAAAATAGTATCATTAAAAACGGCAGCTCAGTACGCAAAAAATAAGCCTGCACCCAACCCAAGATCACGAAAAATGGAGAAGCTACAGGTATCTGAAAATGGCCCAATTTTTTTTTTTTAATAATGTTTTGAATTTTTTTTCACCATTTAGATAAAAAAACTTAGACATGTGCCTAACTCGTAATGACCTGGAGAATCATAATATCATAATGGCAGGTCAGTTTTAGCATCTAGTGAACCTAGTAGAAAAGCAAAACAAAAAACCATTGTGGGAGTGCATTTTTTTGCAATTTCACTGCACTTGGAATTTGAAAATGTGAAAACCAATGATGCCAATCAAAAGAACAACTTGTCCAGCAAAAAACAAGCCCTCACATGGCCATATTTACAAAAAAAATCAAAAAGTTATGGCTCTGGAAGAAGCCAACACGAACTGAATACAGCGCTATATTTCATAAAGCAAAATATTACATCAGTCGATATATATTTCTACAGTGAATGACACTTAGGTGCTCTGTGAATGAGTGGCAGACCACTCGAAAATCAGAAGGACTGAACAAGAAACCCCCAAAAAATGGTCTAAAAGGAAATACAGGACTAATAAATACTTGAATAAAATTAGCTTTATTAAACACAGATGGTAAACGGAAGAATGTGCCCGTACTCAGAATATAAAATCAATAATACAAAAAAATATATAATTAAAAACTTGTGAAAAAGGAAAGGATGGTGGACCAAAAGAGAATAAAAAGGTGAATAATTACATATCAGTTATGATCACATGAATAAGGCCCCAAGGGGGTTAAAAAAGGGTGAGATGGAAAGGGATTGTGAATATCCTAAAAAGTGTGGAAAATCCATAGAAAAACACAATATATAACACAATATGTTCAGATAAATGCACTAAAAATAAATCCAAGAAAGGGGGCATGCACCCAAAAGGGAGCCCTGCAGTGGTGAAAAAATAAAACAAAAGCAAAACAACAATCATAAATACAAAAAGGTTATACCAACACAAAAAGATGCACTTGCTAATAAGGTGCTTATGTGCAAGCCAATAGTGCAGGGGCAATAAAGCACAATAAAGTGCTTAGTGTGCAAAAGCATCGGTGCTGGAGCAATGAAAGGGGGCCTGTACCATTTAAGGTCCACCGGTCCAAGTACTGCGCACACCACAAAATAAAGTTAATTTTATTCAAATATTTGTTATTCCGATATTTCCTTTTAGACTATTAGTTCGGGGTTTCTAGTTTGGTTCCTCTGGGAAGAAGGGAAGCAAAAAATGTAAACAAAAAACCAAAAATACCTCCGGTCATGAAGGGGTTAAATTTGGATTAGGGACAGTTGTATTAGATAAACCCATTCAAATTGTCGCCATTGACAGGACACTGTTACTTCAAAATATTGTCCAGCTGGTAACGGTATTATTCACACTTACAGTGGGAACGCTTCACTCTGAGTCCATCTCCTGCTAGGTGTTGGATAAATTACCTGCTTGCTTTGTGTTGGGATTTCCATGGCTGCTTATGTATAATACTGTTATTAATTG
This sequence comes from Oophaga sylvatica, assembly GCA_033576555.1. Taxonomy (NCBI): domain Eukaryota; kingdom Metazoa; phylum Chordata; class Amphibia; order Anura; family Dendrobatidae; genus Oophaga; species Oophaga sylvatica. Next base: position 271,714,394 of record JARQOD010000004.1, read on the forward strand.
GGGTCGGAAGCATATTGTTAAATGGAGTTCCCACTGTCATAAGAAATGTGCTAGTTCTGTACAAATTTGCTCTGCTAGTCTGGAGGGTCTGCCAATGTATCTGAAAGACTTCGGAGACCTATTCCTGAAGAAATCGTCATTATAATTGTGCTATGACATTTTTTCAGATTTTAAATTGCGCAAAGTACATCTATATAATTTTTCAGGACCTGAATGAACCGTTATGAAAGAATATGTAAATGAAAGTTTACGGAAGGTTAATATCCGTACTTCCTGCCTGTAAATACAGGGTTCTCTTTTGTGAAAAAGAAACATGGGGGTGTTTGACCTTGCATTGATTTCAGTGAACTAAAACAAAATTATGGTTAAGAATACTTGCCCGCATCCAATCATCCCGATCTATGTTATCAGCTTACCGGGGCCAAATGGTTTTCTAAGCCTGACCTTAGAGGGGCTTATAATTTGATATGTTTCCTGGAGGGTGTTGTGTGGAAAACAACATTTTTAACATGTGACATTCTAATTTTTTTACCTAATCTGTATTCAGAAACCAAAATTAATAGGCCTAATTAAGGTACTTCCTACATATTTTACAAAAGCTGCAAAAAAGAGAAGTGTATGCCACTTAGTAGAAAATCCATCTTTATTAACAATACTCAATCATAAAAAGTCATTTAACAGAGATGTGATGCAATAAAAAACTACCAACCACAGGTCATACAGATAGTCATAAGAAAAAAACTCCTATTGTACATGGAGTTAGAATCAATATGTACAATATATGATTGAACCAACCCATCAAATGTTCATTGAGATGAACTCTCCATATATCACTCAAAGTATAAAGTAATAAATCCTAATAATACAGGAGCGAAAAATAACCACTGATATGAAACAGATTGTACAGTATAGATAACTGACAATACTATACTTTAGACTAAAGCGCACATGTGCATTTTACAAGATCAATTATAAAGGTAAGGGCAAGTGCCCAATATTAATGAAGTCCAAGAGTAAATAATGAATGTGCAAGTGTGCTCAGATGATTTAAGGAAAAAGTACTTCAAGTGCCTAGCAATAAGCCTGAGTATTGCAGATCAACAGCACAACAGCATATCAAATGGTAAACATGTTAGTCATACAAAGAGTACCTGACCTTTTGGTGGTAGTAGCTCCTCGACGTGCATTTCGCGTGAGCTTCTTCTATGGGGGATTCCCTTCCATTCCCTTCCTGACTTCTGTGGCTTCTGCTACCTGTAGGATATATTGGCCATACATAGCTAGCCCCAGGTGTAATTGGAATACAAGTCACATATTTTTCGGTGTGGAATCTCTGTGCCAGCTCATATCTGTGTGTGCTCAAAGTGTGGTCAGTGTACGGCAATTTTTTTCCTTAGCCCTGGGTGTGAGTGCACGTAAAAACACCATTACTTTTTATAAAAAATAAAAAAACAGGGCACAAATTTGTGTTACTGGTATCTCCGTGCCAGCTCAATATTGCTCAAAGTGTGGCCAGTGTACGGCAATTTTCTTTTTGTAGCCCTGGGTGTGATTGCACGTAAAAACACCATTGCTTCTTAATCCAAAAAAATACACAAATGTGTGATACTGGTATCTCCATGCCAACTCATATCTGTGCGTGCTCAAAGTGTGGCCAGTATACGGCAAATTTTTTTTTTTGAGCCTGGCTGTGAGTGCACTTTAAAACACCAGTACTTTTTAATTAAAAAAAGAAAGGACACAAATTTGTGGTACTGGTATGTCCGTGCCAGCTCATATCTGTGCGTGTTCAAAGTGTGGCCAGTGTACGGCAATTTTTTTTGTAGCCCTGTGTGTGATTGCACTTAAAAACACCATTACTTTTTTATCCAAAAAAAAAACAGCACAAATTTTTGGTACTGGTATCTCCGTGCCAGCTCATATCTGTGCACGCTCAAAGTGTGGCCAGTGTATGGCAATTTGTTTTCAAAATGTTGTCTTTTAGGCTCATGTAGATGGAAGCTTTCCGCAACCTGATGGCGGTGTCCATCCCAAGGTACTCTGTCCCCATTTCTCCCAGTGTGCCATCATGGCATTACACAAGCACGTGTCCCACAACTTTACCCGTGCCCTCAACAATGCAGTTACTGGGAAAGTACACCTAACCACAGAAACGTGAACAAGTGCTTCTGGGCAGGGACAGTACATCTTTGATGGCACACTGGGTTAACATAGTGGAAGCCAGGACCCAGTCCGACCTTGGGATGGAACACATCCTCCCCACACCGAGGATTGCGGCCCCACAGTCGACAGCTTCTGCACTTCCTCCTCGTCCTCCTCCTCCTCTTCTTCAGCCTCCATCTCTAAAATGAACACATCAATCAGAAGCTGGAAGCACTGCAGCACTGCCTCAGCCAAGCAGCAACAGGCTGTGCTGAAGCTAATCTACATAGGTGACAAACCGCACAATGCAGAAGAGTTGTGGACAGCGCTGAAGGAGCAGTCAGATATTTGGTTGACACCACTGAACCTACAGCCAGGCATTGACACCACTGAACCTACAGCCAGGCATGGTCATGTGTGACAATGTCCGGAACCTGGTGGCAGCCCTGAGGCAAGGTCAGCTCACATACGTACCTTGCCTGGCCCATGTGCTTAACCTCGTGGGTTCAACGTTTTCTGAAAAGTTACCTGGAGCTGCAGGATATGCTGTTGAAAGTACGCTGTATTTCTGCCCATTTTTGAAAGTCAGCGACAGCTTCAGCCGCCCTTGCTGGGTTTCAGCAGCATTTGCAGCTTTCGGCTCACCGACTGGTATGTGATGTCCCCACGAGTTGGAACTCTACACTACATATGTTGCAAAGGATTTGTGAGCAGAAAAGGGCAGTTGTTGAGTACCAGCTTCAACAAGGCCGTCAATATTCAGGTCAGACTCCACATGTAAGACCTCAGGAGTGGACATGGATGTCAGACATATGTACCATCCTGCACAACTTTGAGGACTGCACCAAGATGGTGAGCGGCAATGATGCCATAATTAGCGTCACCATCCAGCTTCTCAGCATTCTGGAAACCTCTCTGCTCACAATAAAAGAGGATGCACTGCAGGAAGAGCACGAGGACATTGAGCCAAGTAACATACCAGGTGATTACACTCAGCCCAGCCTCATGTCGTCGCAAGGTGGATTAGTAGACAATGAAGAAGAGGAGGAAAAACAGGAGCTACTTTCATGCTCTGTAGAGGGTACTATAAGCACAGCTGTCATACCGTCTGTTCACTGGGGATGGCCTGAGGACTGGAAGGAGGAGTATGAGGATGAGAAGGAGGAGGACACCATGGTCAGTGGTACTGTTGGTGAGGACATGGAAGGCATGCCTGTTAGCAGTCTGGCACGCATGGCTGACTTTATTTCATGCTGCGTTTCACATGACCCTGGGATTAGAATAATTTTCGGTGACACTCATTACTGAGTAATTTTCAATCTCTTATTCCAGAGTCAGACAGAGGTCTAAAAATGGCGCATTACCATAGGGCCCTTGTATCAGAATTCCCATGTGAGAACGCCTGCAGCAGACATCAGAGTTTGAGGTACAGCCAAGGAGTCCAAGCGAGAGAGACAGAAGTACAATCCATGTCAGACAGGGAACAATGCAAAGTCCTGGGAAAATTTTCTCAGACACTCCCATCGTGCCACCACAGAGGCAAGGGGTGCTGTCACAAGAAGTTCAATGTTTGGGAAGATGGTGAGGGAGTACCTTGCAGATCGTACAAACGTCCTCCGGGATTCCTCTATGCTTTTTAATTATTTGGTATTCAAGCTAGACACTTGGCATGAACTGGCTCTATATACCTAGTCTAAAACCTTAAGAATTTTGTTAGAAACCTATTGGCACGTTGCTTTTAGAAAGTATAAGGGTTACTGCCCGATGGACCATACAAGGTCGAAGGATCAAACATGGCAGCGGGATCATTGCCAAAAGAAACAGGAGCCTGAAAAGTGGGTGCCATAGGACATGATGGCCAAAAAGGGGCTGCTGCTGGTATGGGGTTTGGCTGGTTAGCTGGTGGTGTAGACTGAAAATTATTGTTGTTTTGTTTCACAATTTTCTGCAGGTAATTTGACAGATAAGTCAGAATATTTATCAGCTCTGGCATGCCCACTACTCCCATACTAGGTATCTCCTGCTCTAGAGGTGGGTGTCCTTGTTCCACCATCAAATTATCCTCCCTTTCCACATCTTCTAACATAGATGTGAATATGTCATCAGGAATATCCTGATCCTCCTCTCTCAGAATTTTGGAATACCACACGAACAACAGCCATGTAGTCTCAAGAAACAACTTTATTAATACAAAATAGCGTATAAAAAATACAGGATTTTGAAACAGTGAAAACAGGAAAATGGCACAAGGAAAAGCAATCCAATATGGCAGCAGCCATAAAACATGAAGCGAAAAACAGGCCAAGTGTCGGAACCTGCTCTCGAAGTGTATACATATAAGATTTTAAATCATAGAAACCCGAGGAATATATGAAATGGTATCACTAAGCCAGAATATAATATACTTTTAGACTCTAACAGATGCAGGGTAAATAATGAAATAATACTAGCTGACCGGCACCATCATAGAGATAAATGTGGTACACAATTTAAGATAATACTAAAAGTGCACTGTGCCTATATGCATAGGCTCAATATATGGCGCCCCCTGAAGAAGGAGCATCCTGCTCCGAAACGCGCGTTGGGGATGGCCTGACGGTTCTCTGCTCATACCCGAGGTAATCACTGCTGGTTTCATGGCGTTACATCTTTTCTATATGTATGTATATTTTTTGCACAGTTGCCTGTGCCAGGGATCCAGTGGTGCACCTTTTTGTTTTTGTTTTCGTTTGGGACATGGTTACTATTAGTCCCTGTGGACAGGTGCTAGGTCTTATATAGGATTTCCATCTTACTACCTGGCTGGCATCATTGTACTTACATATTCAGTGGTGTATGTTATCAATTGTTGCACTGTGGATATTAGTCATCATATATTGAGCCTATGCATATAGGCACAGTGCACTTTTAGTATTATCTTAAATTGTGTACCACATTTATCTCTATGATGGTGCCGGTCAGCTAGTATTATTTCATTATTTACCTTGCATCTGTTAGAGTCTAAAAGTATATTATATTCTGGCTTAGTGATACCATTTCATATATGCCTTGGGTTTCTATAATTTAAAATCTTATATGTATACACTTCGAGAGCAGGTTCAGACACTTGGCCTGTTTTTCGCTTCATGTTTTATGGCTGCTGCCATATTGGATCACTTTTCCTTGTGCCATTTTCCTGTTTTCACCGTTTCAAAATCCTGTAATTTTTATACGCTATTTTGTATTAATAAAGTTGTTTCTTGAGACTACATGGCTGTTGTTCGTGTGGTATTCCTGTGTTCGGTACAGTTTGTCTCATTATTTTGCCCAGAATTAGCATGCTTTTATTGTTAGCTATTTCTTACACAAGTGGACATTATTGGCATGTGATATGTTGGCCACAAATAATTTTCATCTCTCGGAATTTTGTGGACCTTTCATGGACATGAATACCAGAATGCATGGTTAGGAAGAAGTAGAGCCAGTAAAAGATGAGGATGTTCATCCTCAAGACCTGGCCCCCCTAAGGGCTGAAGTTTGGCAGGTATTGGCTGGCATGCTGGAAGTTGAATTATAAAGGCCTCCATGTTGTTCGCATTGATAATTGCATATCTTACTGTGCGGTTGAGGTAGGAATAGAGACGACTGTAGAACACGGCATCACTGCAGGTCTGGGGGCAGAAACGCAGGAGGCACATTTCCTTGGTACATGCAGGCCAGATGAGATCCACATATTCCCAGACTGATTCCTGAGAGATGACGCCTTTAGTTGTGATCTTCTTTGGTAATTTCTGACAAAGATGGGCACTATATCCCGAAACTTGCATGGATTTCACTTTGAAAGTCTTAATAGAAAACATCTGAATCAAGCCTTTCCATATTGCAGTTTCAGATGAGGAGGCGTTCTCTCTTTTTATACCTAAGACATTATGTTCCATGCAATCAATGGTCTCTGCTGCCTCTGAGGATTGTAGGTTCTGTCCATAACTCTTTTCCTTGGCATTTGTGATTGGTGATTTTATGTTTGCCCATTGGCCCACATTATTCATATCTGAAGGTTTGATCTTTCCCATGCAAATGAGGCAATTGAGGTCCACAAGGTGAGTTTTGTGATGAGCTGTTGTTTCTGTTGTGATTAGAGATGAGCGACTTTGCCTCCGGGAGGGTCGAGTCGGGTTTCGGTCGGCTCGACTTTTCCAAAGGTCGAGTCGAACGAAGTCGACCGACTATCGGCTGGGTTTCGTCAACAGTCGGAGACCCGACCCCAATGCAAGTCAATGGGGAAGAAAAATCGCCACTTAGTGGAGGACAGTAAACACACCTACAGTTAAGGCCAAAAGTTTTGAGAATGACACAAATATTATATTTTCACATGATCTGCTGCCCTCTGGTTTTTATGTGTGTTTGACAGATGTTTTTATCACAGACAGAAATATAATAATTGCAAACATATGAGTAACAAAAGCTTATATTAACAGTTAGAATGAGTTAATGCAGCAAGTCAATATTTGCAGTGTTGACCCTTCTTATTCAGGACCTCTGCAATTCTCCCTGGCATGCTCTCAATCAACTTCTGGACCAAATCCTGACTGATAGCAGTCCATTCTTGCACAATCAATGCTTTCATTTTGTCAGAATTTTTAAGTTTTTGTTTGTCCACCCGTCTCTTGATGATTGACCACAAGTTCTCAATGGGATTAAGATCTGGGGAGTTTCCAGGCCATGGACCCAAAATCTCTATGTTTTGTTCCTGAGCCATTTAGTTATCACCTTTGCTTTATGGCAAGGTGCTCCATCATGCTGGAAAAGGCATTGTTGATTGCCAAACTGCTCTTGGAGGGTTGGGAGAAGTTGCTCTTAGAGGACATTCTGGTACCATTCTTTATTCATGGCTGTGTTTTTAGGCAAGACTGTGAGAGAGCCGATTCCCTTGGCTGAGAAGCAACCCCACACATGAATGGTTTCAGGATGCTTAACAGTTGGCATGAGACAAGACTGGTGGTAGCGCTCACCTTGTCTTCTCCGAATGAGGCGTTTTCCTGATGTCCCAAACAATCGAAAAGGGGATTCATCAGAGAAAATAACTTTACCCCAGTCCTCAGCAGTCCACTGCCTGTACCTTTTGCAGAATATCAGTCTGTCCATGATGTTTTTTCTGGAGAGAAGTGGCTTCTTTGCTGCCCTCCTTGAGACCAGGCCTTGCTCCAAGAGTCTCCGCCTCACAGTGCGTGCAGATGCACTCACACCTGCCTGCTGCCATTCCTGAGCAAGCTCTGCACTGCTGGTAGCCTGATCCCGCAGCTGAAACACTTTTAAGAGACGGTCCTGGCGCTTGCTGGTCTTTCTTGGGCGCCCTGAAGCCTTTTGGCAACAATGTAACCTCTCTCCTTGAAGTTCTTAATGATGCGATAGTGTAATGTATGTAGTACAGTTCATATAGCGTCTTGTGCTTGGGTGCGATGAAAATACATGAGACACAGGTTTGATATAGAAGGTCTTGTATTACTTCATACAAGTGGCAAAAATAGTCACACAGTTTGCAGATACAGAAGCAGGAGACACAGCAGGCCAGAGTAACTTAAGCTCAGCAATCACTCTCCACAACAGGTTCAGGATCTTCTTCTCTGTTACCGTAAGTCCATGCAAACGTGGATCTTTCAAAGAGCAGGGTTCCAGAGTCCACAAGTGTTCAGAGTTCCTCAGTAGGAATAGCTGGAGTACATAGTCCAAGGCTTCCAGGAGTCAGGTCACAGGTTCACTGCAGGCTAGATTCTGAAGCACTGATTGCTCAGCTGTGGCTGCTTAAGAAGCAAGAGGGAGAGAATCAGGGCGGGAACATGAAAGCTGAAAACTCCATATTGACTGAGGGCAAGATAGCTGCAGCAAGACAGAAAGCAAAATGGCTGACGGAAAACTGAGTTTCAAGAACATGTACAAAGAACCTTACATTACTCCCCCCTTAGGGACAACCTCCGGATGGCCTCAGACCAGGCTTGTCTGGGTACCTCTGATGAACTGGTGGAGCAAACGAGGAGTATTAACGTTATTGACTGGTTCCCATGAGTTGTCCTCCACTGGGTAGCCCTGCCATTTAATCAAATATTGTAACTGATTCCTGTATAACCTGGAATCTAGAATTCTTTCCACCACAAATTCTTCCTGACCATCGACTAGCACTGGGTCAGGGCAAGGAGAAGAACGTCAAGGAAACGTATTGGGTGTTGCAGCCTTTAGTAGGGATACATGAAAGACAGGGTGGATTCTCATAGTTCTAGGCAGTTGAAGACGACAAGCAACGGCACTTATAATTTTACTGATTTTATAGGGTCCAATGTACTTATGTCCCAACTTAGACGATGGAATCCTTAACTTAAGATTTCTGGTTGACAGCCAGACCAGGTCTCCTACCTTGAAAACTGGTGCAGGTTTACGAAATTTATCTGCTGCTTTCTTGTACCTTTCCTGAGCCAATTCCAGATTCTCCTTTAGAAGATCCATATTCTTCTGTAAAGACGTGATTCTTTCGGCCACTGCTGGTAAAGGCGTTTCTATGGGAAATCGTGGAAGAATGTTAGGATGATAACCTAGATTGGAGTAAAAAGGAGACTGCTTAGTGGAGGCGCTCTGAGAGTTGTTATAAGAGAACTCAGCCAATGGAAGTAGATCCACCCAATCATCCTGTAGGTGGCAGATAAAGCAGCGGAGATACTGCTCCAGAGTTTGATTGGTTCGTTCGGTCTGTCCATTAGTCTGGGGATGAAAAGCAGAAGAAAGGTTTACTTTAATGTCCAATGCTGCACAGAAATTTTGCAAAAACCTTGAAGTGAATTGCACCCCTCGATCCGAAATAACCTCATCCGGTACTCCATGTAAGCGAAACACATCTTTAATCATCAAATCTGATGTCTGTTTTGCAGTGGGTAAGCCGACACAAGGAATAAAGTGAGCTGCCTTTGTTAAACGATCAACCACCACTAGAATGGTGTTTTTCCGTTGAGAGGTTGGTAACTCCACAATGAAGTCCATAGAAATGGATCCCCACGGGCGGGACGGGGTGGGAAGAGGTTGTAACAGACCAGTTGGTGAGGAGCGAGGTGTTTTGCATCTTGCACAGACTTCACATGAAGTGACATAGTTTAAAACATCCTTCCTGCAAGTGGGCCACCAAAAGAAACGAGAAAGAAATTCCTGTGTCTTTAGAATTCCTCTATGCCCAGCTATCTTGGAATCGTGAATGAGTTGCAATACTCTCAATCTGACTGTTTCAGGAATATACAGACGTTGTCCCAGAATCCACACACCATTCTTAAAGACAAGACTTACGTCCCTTGGGGTTGTGCCAACAAGGAATCCGCATGGTATGCATCCTTGATGTCCTTAAGTAGGTCTTGATTATGAATCACTCCCAGGAATCTAGAGTCAGGAAGAATAGTCTTAGGAGGAGCAAGTGGACGGGTCTCTGCTGAATGAATCCTAGAGAGTGCATCAGCCTTTCCATTGCGCGATCCTGGTCTATAAGAAATGACAAAATTAAATTGGTTTAAGAAAAGATTCCAGAGAGCCTGGCGAGGAGTCAGGCACTTAGCCGACCTGATAAATTCAAGGTTACGATGGTCTGTCAGGACGACTATTTGCTGTGCAGCACCCTGAAGAAGGTGTCTCCATTCTTTGAAGGCGGCAATAATGGCCAACAACTCTCTATTGCCCACATCGTAGTTCCTCTCAGCCGAAGACAACTGCTGGGAAAAGAAGGCACAGGGATGCAAGACATTCTTCTCACCTGTTCTCTGAGAGAGTATAGCTCCAACGGCACAATCTGAAGCATCCACCTCTATTATGAAGGCAAGTTCGGGGTTGGGATGTACCAAGACAGGTGCGGTGGTAAATTTATCTTTTAGATGAGAAAATGCTTCCTGGGCTTGGGGAGTCCAGGAGAACCTAGACTCTTTCCGGGTAAGTTGGGTGATAGGTGACACTACCTCAGAGAAATTCCTAATGAAACGTCTATAGAAATTGGCAAACCCGATGAAGCGCTGCACCTCCTTCACATTTCTAGGACTTGGCCAATCCTTGATGGCTTGGGTCTTACTTCCATCCATACTAATTCCTTGTGTAGACAGTACATACCCCAGAAATTGAATTTCGGTCCTATGGAATTCACACTTTTCAAGTTTGATGTAAAGATGGTTTTGTCTTAGACGTTCCAAGACCATTCTCACATGTCCATGATGTTCCTCTGTGGAGTTAGAAAAAATTAGAATATCATCCAAATAAATCACCACGAATGTATCTAGGAGATCCCTGAAGATGTCATTCACCAAGTGTTGGAAAGTGGCTGGGGCGGTACTCAGACCAAAAGGCATAACTAAATATTCAAAGTGTCCATAGCGTGACCTGAATGCAGTCTTCCATTCATCCCCAGGTCTAATACGGACCAAGTTATAGGCCCCACGGAGATCCAATTTAGAGAAAATTTTGGCATGCCGCACTCTCTCCAATAACTCAGGGATTAAAGGCAATGGATAACGGTTTCTAATAGTAACCTTATTGAGTTCCCTATAGTCTACGCAGGGTCTCAGAGATCCATCTTTCTTCTTCACAAAGAAGATGGGTGCACCTGCAGGAGATGAAGAGGGGCGTATGAAGCCCTTGGCTAGATTTTCGTCTATGTAATCCTTTAAAGCCTTTAGCTCAGGCCCCGCCAGGGGGTAGATCTTACCAAAAGGTATCTCTGCTCCAGGCAATAATTCAATTGGACAATCATATGGACAGTGAGGGGGAAGCTGGTCAGCGTTCTTCTTGTCACATAAATCCACATAGTCCTGGTATACAGCTGGTAGTTCAGGGACTGACATGGTTCCTTTAGGAACAGAGCAAGCTGAAACTTCTGGACTCGTCTGTTTCTCTGGAAAGTGTAATTCATTGGTCTCCCAGTTAATGGTAGGGTTCTGAGCCTGCAGCCATGGTAGCCCTAGAATAATGGGAAAGTGGGGAGAAGAGATAAGCATAAAGGACAGTTTCTCTTGATGATCTTTACCCATAAGGACCCTCAAAGGCTCCGTTTCCTGATCCACTGGTCCAGAGGTCAGCAGGGAGCCATCCACAGTTTCCATCTGTACTGGAGTAGCCTTCTTCACTGAACATATCCCCTGTTTCAGAGCAAAGGAGACATCCATAAAATTCCCACTTGCCCCTGAGTCGATCATAGCAGAGCTAGACACCCAGACTGAGTTAACCCAGAGTTTGATGGAAAGGAAGCAATGAGAATTGTTTTTCCTACAACTCAGCTGGGACACCGCTGAGGAAACTTGAAAAATTGCAGCGTTTACACAGTCATCGTCCTCAGAAGTAACGGAGTTTAAGTCCGAGAAATCAAGATCTGTTGCTGCAGATCTCTCTGGAGCCTGAGGCTCGGACCTGACAGATCTCCTCTTGCAACACGCACAGTGAATGAGTGCTGCAGTAGTCTTACGAGAACGGCTGGGGCAGTTTATAATGAAGTGCCCTGACTTCATAGAAACATAGATTTTCCTTAAAACGATGTTCCTTGCGTGCATCACTAACCAGTCTTTGTAAAGAGTCTACCTGCATGGGTTCAGGTTCAGGTTCCCGTGTGATCCTACTCAAAGGTTCCTTAGCTGGGGAGGAAGGTAGGAAAAGGTTAGTGCGATTGCTTTCGAACCATCTCTCTTGCCTGCGTTCAGTCAGGCGAGCATCAATACGGATGCAGTAGTTAATAAAGTCACCTAACGCAGTGGGAGGGTCGGCACGAGCAAGTTCATCCTTAATTAGTGGAGACAACCCCTTTCGAAAAATAGATTTTTTGGCGGAACTGTCCCAGGTGGTATCAAGGGCCCATCTCCTGAAATCCAAGGCATATTCGGCTACCGAGTGCTTACCTTGGCGCAAAGTTAACATGGCTGCTTCAGCTGTTGCACCTCGATTGGGGTCATCAAACACCTGCCCCATGGCTGAAATGAAAGCATCAAGATGATCCAAACATTCATCCTCAGTCTCAATCAGAGGGTTTGCCCACATCAAAGCCTTGTTGGTAAGTAACATAATTATAGTAAGCACTTTAGATCGTTCAGTGGGAAATTGTGAAGCATGTGCAGAAAAAACAGATTGCATTGGTTAATAAATCCCCTGAATTTTTCACGTTCACCGCCAAAACGAAAAGGGGGCAACTTGGGAATCCCAGAACTTGGGGCTACGGCAGGAGCCTGGACTCGCTCCTCTAGAACCTCAATCCTGGCTCGCAAATCCTGGGCAGTCTGTCCAAACACTTGCAAATTGTGATTAGTGAGGTCCTGTAGGTTTGTAAAACGGGTTTTTATAGTCTGTAAATCTGCAAGGATATTATCAGTCACTCCGCAAAGTTCCTTTATGCGGGCCTCCATTTTCCAGATCTTTTAAGACAGGAGTACTGGGAGGAGAGGAGAAAAGAAAAAAAAACAATAGTGTTTACCTGTGGTAACACTGCAGAGAGAAAAAAAAATTAAGGGAACTGCTCACCTGGAATGGTTGTGAGAAGTCACAACCACTATCATCACAGAAAGTTCAACCGGACATCTGATATCCACAGTTACAGCAGACACAAAAGAGGGAAGAGAAAAAAAAAAAAAAACAATAGTGTTTTCCTGTGGTAACACTGCAGAAAAAAAAAACTTAAGGGAATTGCTCACCTGGAATGGTTGTGAGAAGTCACAACCACTGTCATCACAGAAAGTACAACTGGACGTCTGATATCCACAGTTACAGCAGACACAGCCTTCCCAGACCCAGCAGATACTAACGTTTTGGCTTCAGAATCTTGTAATGTATGTAGTACAGTTCATATAGCGTCTTGTGCTTGGGTGCGATGAAAATACATGAGACACAGGTTTGATATAGAAGGTCTTGTATTACTTCATACAAGTGGCAAAAATAGTCACACAGTTTGCAGATACAGAAGCAGGAGACACAGCAGGCCAGAGTAACTTAAGCTCAGCAATCACTCTCCACAACAGGTTCAGGATCTTCTTCTCTGTTACCGTAAGTCCATGCAAACGTGGATCTTTCAAAGAGCAGGGTTCCAGAGTCCACAAGTGTTCAGAGTTCCTCAGTAGGAATAGCTGGAGTACATAGTCCAAGGCTTCCAGGAGTCAGGTCACAGGTTCACTGCAGGCTAGATTCTGAAGCACTGATTGCTCAGCTGTGGCTGCTTAAGAAGCAAGAGGGAGAGAATCAGGGCGGGAACATGAAAGCTGAAAACTCCATATTGACTGAGGGCAAGATAGCTGCAGCAAGACAGAAAGCAAAATGGCTGACGGAAAACTGAGTTTCAAGAACATGTACAAAGAACCTTACAGATAGATTGTTGACTGAGGTGCAATCTTTCTAGCTGCGATACTCTTCCCTGTTAGGCCATTTTTGTGCATTGCAATGATGACTGCACGTGTTTCTCTTTAGAGATAACCATGGTTAACAGAAGAGAAACAATGATGCCAAGCACCAGCCTCCTTTTAAAGTGTCCAGTGGTTCATTCTTACTTAATCATGACAGATTGATCTCCAGCCATGTCCTCATCAACACCCACACCTGTGTTAATGGAGCAATCACTGAAAAGAGGTTAGCTGGTCCTTTTAAGGCAGGGCTGCAATGATGTTGAAATGTGTTTTGGGGGATAAAGTTCATTTTCTAGCCAAATATTGACTTTGCAAGTAATTGCTGTTAAGCTGATCACTCTTTATAACATTCTGGAGTATATGCAAATTGCCATTAGAAAAAGTGAAGCAGTAGACTTTGTAAAAATTAATATTTGTGTCATTCTCAAAACTTTTGGCCATGACTGTACAGTGCCCATTTCAATGCCAACGACATCAATTCTTATTACTTAAGCTTGTCAACCTTAATTTACTTTATAAAAATAGTAGCGCATTGAAAACTGGGGGTAATTTGGCAAAAGTTGTGGAGGGGCGCAGGGCTGGCTCCAGGTTTTCGTGGGCCCCGGGCTAAAGAGTCTCAGTGGGCCCCTTTAACACATATCACAATTCATGATGCTCTCATACGGCAGAGAAATATAGGTATAGTACAATGCCAAATTATTATTATTATTATACATTTATATAGCGCCATTTATTCCATGGCGCTTTACATGTGAAAAGGGAAAATATAGACAAGTACAATAAACATGTGCGAGACAAAGGACATACAAGTACAGAAGGAGAGAGGACCCTGCCCGCGAGGGCTCACAGTCTACAGAGATGGGTGAGGATACACTAGGAGAGGGTAGAGCTGGTTGTGCAGTGGTTCAGTAGACTGAGGATCATTGCAGGCTGTAGGCTTTTTAAAGGGAACATGTCTGCAGATAGTACATAGCAACCTACAGACCGTGTCAGTTCAGCGCCATTATACTGATTAAAATGATATCTTGGTTGATTAAATCCGTCTTGTGGTTGTTTTTTAATCTTTTATTTTCAGTTTTGAGTTAATGATAGGCTTGTGCTTCGGGGCGGCCTGGATGGGAGTCTTTGTGGTGCTCTGCTTATGTATTCATAATGCAGACTGCTGACAGGTCACTGATCACTCAGTGTCCTGATCCCTAGTTTGCATAATGAATATCTGTACATACTGAAGAAAAAAAAAAACTTCTGCAGGCAGGTGCCGGCCGTAGCACCTACGCTGCTGCAAATACTTCACTTCTTACATTACATGAGTGATATCTATTGTAAATTCTACAATAGCTCAAAAAACGGACAGTATAGTCCTCCATATAGTATTATGGGCACCACATAGTGCGCCATACAGAATGGGCTCCATATAATGCTCCATACAGAATAGGCCCCATATGTGCTCCATATGATGCTCCATATATAAAGGGCCCTATATGATGCCCCATAAATAATGAACCCCATATGATGCTCTAGTATATGATGGGCCCCATATATGATGCTCCAGTGTATGATGAGCCCCATATAATGCTTCAAATATAATGGTCCCCATATATCATGCTCCATATATAATGGGCCCCATATGATGCTCCAGTGTATAATGGGCCCCGTATATGATGCTGAAGTGTATGATGGGCCCCATATATAATTCTCCAGTGTATAATGCTCCCCATATATTGCTACAAACATAAAAAAAAAAATGAAATACCTCTCCTCGCTGGCAATGCTCTACTCTGGACTCCTCAGCATCGCCATCTTTCTGCTCTCTGCACGGCGACTGTTCAGGCAGAGGGCACACAGACGTGACATCATCGCCCTCTCTGACCTGAATGTCACTGTCAGGAAATGCGGCAGACGTCACAGCGGTGGAGTAGGGAGAGGTAAGTATTGCAAGTGCTGAGGCGCTGAGCAAGCAGGGGGGCCCACTCGTGGGTGTCGACACTGGCACTGGGCCCCTCATGGAACGCCGGTGTCTCTGACGGTGAATGGGGGGGTACAGCACAGTAAGAGAGGTGGAAAAACTGGCATATGTTAAGGTGTAGGCTGGACGTTCAGCAGCTTCAAATGGAGGAATTGGAGAAGTCAGAGGAAGAGGACAAAGTGAGCCATTTTGCTGGCAACCTATGTGTCATCAGGGGAAGGTGGTACAAAATCCTTTGAAACCCAGGCATGGATCATTTTAATGAAGGTGAGATCACCAACATTTTGGGTCGACAGACAGGTCCTTCTTCCTGTCAGGATTGATCCAGCAGCACTGAAGACTCTTTCTGATAGCACACTACCAGCATTGCAAGCGAGCTCCTGTAAGGCATATTGTGCCAATTCAGGCCAGGTGTCCAGATTACAGGCCCAGTAGTCAAAGGGGAATGAACTGTGAGGGAGAACATCGATAGGGGAGGAGAGGTAATTTTGAACCATAGTTGACAACTGCTGTCTCCTGTCTGTTGTAATCGATTCAGTATTACCCGTCATGTGAGCGGTACTCGAGAAATCAGTCCACAACATGGTCATGAAACCTCTGTCTCCAACACCTCTTCCATGTTGCCCAGTACGACTCGTGGTAGAACCTGCACCGCTGCTGTGTGCTGGGAATGCCTCTAACAAACGGTTTACCAGAGTTGCTTGTGTGTTTGCCAATATTAGCTCTAAGTTCTCCTGTGGCAAGATGTTCTGTAATTTGCCTTTATAGCGTGGATCGAGGATGCTGGCCAACCAGTAGTCGTCATCCTTCATAATTTTGGCAATGCGAGGGTCCCTTTTTAGGATCTGCAAGACATAATCACACATGTGAGCCAATGTTCCAGGTGTAAATGATGCACTGCCAGTGATGGGTGAAGGAGCATTTTCTGCCAAATCCACATTCATCCAGTCATGCACAAACCCTGTACCTGACCTTGGCAAGCCAACATTTTCTCTTGCCCCCTGAGAAGTATCCTCCTCCCCAAAATAATAATCCCCCTCATCCTCATCCTCCTCCTCTTCCTCTTCTTCCTCCACCTCGTCAAGGACAGTTCCCTGAGCAGACAATGCCTGACTGTCATCAAGGCTTCCCTCCTCCACCTCCACTGCAGACGCCTGATCCTTAATGTGCATCAAAGTTTGCATGAGCAGACGCATAAGTGGGATGCTCATGCTTATGATGGCGTCGTCTGTGCTTACCAGCCGTGTGCATTCCTCAAAACACTGAAGGACTTTACAGAGGTCTTTCAGCTTTGACCACTGCACACCCAACAACTCGATGTCTGCCCTCAAACTGCCTGCCCGTGTATCCTCCCACAAATGCATTACAGCCTGCCTCTGTTCGCACAGCCTCTCAACCATGTGCATGGTGGAGTTCCACCTTGTTGCAACGTCTATGATTAGGCGGTGCTTGAGGAGGTGGAGTGATCGCTGCAGCCTCTGCATACGACTGGAGTCTACTTGCGAGCGACGGATGTGCGAGCACAGTCTTCGCACCGTATGGAGCAGGGCTGGTAACTCCGGATAATTATTTATGAAGCACTGCACCACCAGGTTCGAGGTGTGAGCCAGGCAAGGTATGTGTCTGAGTTTTGCCAGGGCTATGGCCGCCACAAAATTACGTCCGTTATCACTGACTACCTTGCCTGGCTCAAGATGTAGACTGCCCAGCCATGACTCAGTTTTCTCACTGCAAGTAGTCGGCCAGTACCTCTGAGGTGTGTTTGTTGTCACCCAAAGACATCATCTTTAAAACAGCCTGCTGACGCTTACCACTAGCTGTTCGATAGTGGGACACCTCGTGTACAACACTTGCAGCTGCGGATGGAGTGCTCATGCGACTGCGATCTGTCGACGAGCTTTCACTTCTGAAGGAGGAGGAAGGTCAAATGCCTACAGCCAACTGTTGCCTATACCGTGGGCTAGGCAGCACTGTCCCACTGCCGCTGTCTCCTGTGTACCCTGCATCCACCACATTCACCCAGTGAGCAATGATAGACACGTAACGGCCCTGGCCATGCCTACTAGCCCATGCATCTGTTGTGAGGTGCACCTTTCCACTCACTGATTGTTTGAGTGCATGGACAATGCAGTCTTTCATATGCAGGTGGAGGGCAGTGATGGCTTTTCTAGAAAAGAAGTGCCGACTGGGTAGGTCATAGCGTGGGACAGCGTAGGCCATGAGCTCTCGGAACGCTGCGCTTTCAACCAAACGGAAGGGCATCATCTATAATGAGATCAGTTTGGCAATGTAGGCGTTCAAAGCCAGTGAGGTCCACGCTTGCAAGTGCATGGTGTTTACATGTCTAAGCATCCAACTGGTATTCAAATGTCTGAGAATTTTCCTTCTGCTAAAGGTCCTTCCACACTTCTCACAAATAACCTTTGCCTCATTAATAGGATTTTGGTCAAAAAAGAGCCACACTGCACTTTTCCTACTATGGGATCAATTTTCAGGGCTTGCACGCAGAGCTAATTTGACTGTCTGGCTAAGCTGTCCTGCAACTCTTTTGGTTTTTTAACACGTTTTTGGGCTGCTACGGGCCTGCCTGATAACCACAGCTGCGATGTCGATGCCTGCTGTGGATCCTCCTCCTCTTCTGAGCTATTGCCAGCGGCAGCCTCTTCCCCAATGGATGCCAATCCGGGTAAACAACTGGGTCATCCATCACCTCCTCTTCAATTTCATCTGCACCTTCCTCTGTGTCACCGTGTAAGGTGGTAGAGTATGCGGGAAGGGGCATGTGAGTTTCATCAGGGTCAGAATCTGGCTCAGTAGACTGCAAGGGCAATGCAGTGCTCTGGGTGAATGTACCAGCAGAAACATATAGCAGTGGCTGTGCATCAGTGCACTCCATGTCCTATTCATCTTGGACTGGGGAATTCAGGATTTCACTTGATAACCCAGGCAAGGTATGTGAAAAGAGCTCCAGTGAGTAATCTGAAGTGTGGCTTGCCGCATCCTTCACTTTTGGTGGGGGTGAAGGACACAAGGAAAGGTGCTGTTCCAGACCGGGAGCCTGCACTGACGACTCAGTGCTTGCAGTTTTTGAAACTTCAGAAGAGGAGGCAATAGAGCTGGAGGCTGTTTCGGCAATGTAAGCCAAAACCTGTTCCTGATGCTCCGGCTTTAAAAGCGGTTTACCTACTCCCAGAAAAGGGAGCCTTCCAGGCCTTCTGGAGCCAGACGATGACGCAGGCTCAACACCTCCTGCCTTAGGTGCTATTGTGCTTTTGGCACTACCAGCAGATGCACCACCACCACCATCAGTACCAGCAGGCCCCCCCGCCCACATCCGCAGCCTCTTTCACCATACTTCCTAATGTTTGGGAAAATGTACCAAAAATACCAGCAGATATATGGTACTGTATGAGGAGCATACAGCTGTATACGGTGTAGGGGAAAGTTTAAGTCTCCGTATTTATTTCCAGAGTCACACAAAGACGCTCTCTCAGTATGGATTTGACTGTAATACAAAGAGCAGATATACGGTACTGTATCAGAAGCGGACAGCTGTATATGGTGTAGGGGAAAATTTCAATCTCCGTATATATTTCTGGAGTCAGACACAGACGCTCACTCAGTATGGATTTGACCGTAATACCAGCAGATATACGGTACTGTATGATGAGAGTACAGCTGTATACGGTGTAGGGGAAAGTTTAAGTCTTCGTATTTATTTCCAGAGTCACACACAGACCCTCTCTCAGTATGGATTTGACCGTAATACCAGCAGATATACAGTACTGTATGAGGAGCATACAGCTGTATACGGTGTAGGGGAAAATTTAAATCTCCATATTTATTTCCGGAGTCACACACAGACGATCTCTCAGTATGGATTTGACCGTAATACCAGCAGATATACGGTACTGTATGAGTAGTGTACAGCTGTAAACGGTGTAGCGGAAAATTTAAATCTCCGTATTTATTTCCGGAGTCACACATGGACGCTCTCTCAGTATGGATTTGACAGTAATACCAGCAGATATACAGTACTGTTTGAGGAGTGTACAGCTGTAAACGGTGTAGCGGAAAATTTAAATCTCTGTATTAATTTCCAAAGTCTCACACAGACGCTCACTCAGTATGGATTTGACCATAATACAAAAGGCAGAAAAAAGGTACTGTATCAGAAGATACCAGGTGTTTATAGTGTAGGGGAAAATTGAAATCAACGTATATATTTCCAGAGTCACACACAGATAGTCAGCATGTATTTGTCCGTGATACCAGCTGGTTTCAGGAGCGTACAGCTCTATACGGTGTGGGAAAAAATGAACGCTCGGTAACTGTGCAGAAAAAAAGAATAAAAGTATTAGTACTGTGTAAAAAGCAGTCTGCACAGCAGTGTACACACAGCAATACAGCTATCAGGCAGCCTAATAACCAGCGCTGCTGCACACACGAAAATCCTCCCCTGTCACTGCACACAAACTGTACAGCACTATTGCTATCAGCACAAGCACAGAAGAACTTCTTCTATCTTTACAGCCCTAACTCTCTCCCTACTGATAAACAGCAACCTCTCCCTACTGTGAAGATCACCAGAAGTAAAATGGAGGTCGGTGGTGAGGGCTTTTATAGACACTATGACGTCCCCCAAAGCAAGCCAATCACTGCAATGCCCTTCTCTAGGATGGTGGTGGACGCTGCACATGTCATCTAGTTGCCCACAATGTACAGTACAGACCAAAGGTTTGGACACACCTTCTCATTCAATGATTTTTCTGTATTTTCATGACTATGAAAATTGTAGAATCACACTGAAGGCATCAAAAAAATGAATTAACACATGTGGAATTATACATTACACTTTACAAAAAAGTGTGAAACAACTGAAAATATGTCTTATATTCTAGGTTCTTCATAGTAGCCACCTTTTGCTTTGATTACTGCTTTGCACGCAGAAAAGGTGAACGGATGGACTCTACATGCCTGTTTCCCTCCGTGAAGCATGGAGGAGGTGGTGTGATGGTGTGGGGGTGCTTTGCTGGTGACACTGTTGGGGATTTATTCAAAATTGAAGCGGTGAGCGGTCCAGCTCACCCCAAACCATCTCGATTGGGTTCAGGTCTGGTGACTGTGGAGGCCAGGTCATCTGGCGTAGCACCCCAACACTCTCCTTCTTGGTCAAATAGCCCATACACAGCCTGGAGGTGTGTTTGGGGTCATTGTCCTGTTGAAAAATAAATGATGGTCCGACTAAACGCAAACCGGATGGAATAGCATGCTGCTGCAAGATGCTGTGGTAGCCATGCTGGTTCACTATGTCTTCAATTTTAAATAAATCCCCAACAGTGTCACCAGCAATGCACCCCCACATCATCACACCACCTCCTCCATGCTTCACGGTGGGAACCAGGCATGTAGAGTCCATCCGTTCACCTTTTCTGCGTGCAAAGCAGAAATCAAAGCAAAAGGTGGCTACTTTGAAGAACCTAGAATATAAGACATATTTTCAGTTGTTTCACACTTTTTTGTAGTGTAATGTATAATTCCACATGTGTTAATTCATAGTTTTGATGCCTTCAGTGTGATTCTACAATTTTCATAGTCATGAAAATACAGAAAAATCATTGAATGAGAAGGTGTGTCCAAACTTTTGGTCTGTACTGTACGTCCTTGCTCATTGGCTGAAAAAAGGCACCAGCAAGCATTCTGGGAAATACAACTTTGGCGCTCGTTTCGAGGACTGCATGGCCAACTTCACGCTATGGTCAGGTTTCTGTTGACAAAACTTGACTTTGGCTAAAGTCGGTGACTTTTGAATCTGACCGACCTGTTTCACTCAACTCTAGTTGTGATATCATTTATATTATTAATATCTGAACTCAGTGAATCATTGGTTTTCAAAAGTTCATGAGACAGATCCTCCCAGGTAAACATTTGATCTGGTGATGTATCGATTTCAATCAACCCCTTACGTGTGAGCTTTAACCCCTTCACCCCCAAGGGTGGTTTGCACGTTAATGACCGGGCCAATTTTTACAATTCTGATCACTGTCTCTTCATGAGGTTATAACTCTGGAACGCTTCAACGGATCTTCGCGATTCTGAGTTTGTTTTCTCGTGACATATTGTACTTCATGTTAGTGGTAAAATTTATTCGATATAACTTGCGTTTATTTTTGAAAAAAACGCAAATATGGCGAAAATTTTAAAAATTTTGCAATTTTCAAACTTTGAATTTTTTTTCCCTTAAAACAGAGAAATATGTCACACAAAATAGTTAAGAAATAACATTTCCCACATGTCTACTTTACATCAGCACAATTTTGGAACCAAAATTTTTCTGTTAGGAAATTAGAAGGGTTAAAAGTTGACCAGTGATTTCTCATTTTTACAACAAAATTTACAAAGCCATTTTTTTAGGGACCACCTCACATTTGAAGTCACTTTGACGGGTCTATATGGCAGAAAATACCCAAAAGTGACACCATTATAAAAACTGCACCCTCAAGGTACTCAAAACTACATTCAAGAAGTTTATTAACCATTCAGGTGCTTCACAGGAGCTGAATCAACGTGGATGGAAAAAATTAATATTTAACTTTTTAGCCACAAAAATGATCTTTTACAAACTTTTTTTTATTTTCACAAGGGTAAAAGGAGAAAATGGACAGATAAAGTTGTTGTGCAATTTCTCCTGAGTACGCCAATACCCCATATGTGGGGGAAAACCACTGTTTGGGCACACGGCAGAGCTCGTAAGGGAAGGAGCGCCGTTTGACTTTTTCAAACTAAAATTGGCTGGAATTGAGATTGGACGCCATGTCGTGTTTGGAGAGCCCCTGATACGCCTAAACAGTGGAAACCCCCCACAAGTGACACCATTTTGGAAACTAGACCCCCTAAGGAACTTATCTAGATCTGTTGTGAGCACTTTGAACCCCAAAGTGTTTCACAAAAGTTTATAATGCCTGGGTGTGAAAAAAAAAAAAACAATTTTCCACAAAAATGATTTTTTAGTCCCAAATTTTTGATTTTTCCCAAGGAAATTGGACCCCAAAACTTGTTGTCCAATTTGTCCTGAGTATTCTGATACCCCATATGTGGGGGGGGGGAACTGTTTGGGCACACGGCAGGGCTTGGAAAAGAAGCAGTAACGTTTTGGAATGCAAACATTGATGGGGGTCATGTTCCGTTTGTAGTGCCCCAGATGAGCCTAAACAGTGGAAACCCCCCACAAGTGACCCCATTTTGGAAGCTAGACCCCCTAAGGAACTTATCTAGATCTTTGGTGAGCACTTTGAACCCCCAAGTGCTTCACACAAGTTTATAATGCCCGGGCATGAAAATAAAAAATCCTATTTTTTTTCCCACAAAAATTATCTCTTAGTCACTAATTTTTTATTTTCCCATAGGTAACAGGAGAAATTGGACCACAAAATGTGTTGTCCAATTTGTCCTGAGTACGCTGATACCCCATATGTGGGGGGGAACCACTGTTTGGGCGCATGGCAGAGCTCGGAATGGAAGGAGCACTATTTGACTTTTTCCAACCAAAATTGGCTGGAATTGAGATTGGACGCCATGTTGCATTTGGAGAGCCCCTGATGTGCCTAAACAGTGGAAACCCCCCACAAGTGACCCCATTTGGGAAACTAGACCCCCTAAGGAACTTATCTAGATCTTTGGTGAGCAATTTGAACCCCCAAGTGCTTCACACAAGTTTATAACGTAGAGCCGTAAAATTAAAAAATTATATTTTTTCCACAAAATTGATCTTTTCACCCCAATTTTTATTTTCCCAAGGGAAACAAGACTCCAAAAGTTATTGTGCAATTTGTCCTGAGTGCGCTGATACCCCATATGTGGGGGTAAACCACTGTTTGGGTGCATGGCAGAGTTTGGAAGGGAAGGAGCGCCGTTTGACTTTTTCAACGCAGAATTGGCTGGATGCCATGTCGTGTTTGGAGAGCTCCTGATCTGCCTAAACAGTGGAAACCCCCCACAAATGACACCATTTTGGAAACTAGACCCCTCAAGGAACTTATCTAGATGTGTGGTGAGTACTTTGAACCCCAAAGTGCTTCACAGAAGTTTATAACGTACAGCCGTAAAATAAAAAAATTCTTTTTTTTTTTTACAAAAATGATTTTTTAGCCCCCAATATTTTATTTTCACAAGGGTAGCAGGAGAAATTGGACCCCAAAGTTGTTGTCCAATTTGTCCTGAGTATGCTGATACCCAATATGTGGAGTAAACTACTGTATGGGAGCACGTCGGGGCTCGGAAGGGAAGTAGTGACGTTTTGGATTGCAGACTTTGATGGAATGGTCTGGGGGCGTCATGTCGCATTTGGAGAACCCCTGATGCGCCTAAACAGTGGAAACCCCCACAAGTGACCCCATTTTGGAAAATAGACCCCACAAGGAACTTATCTAGATGTGTGGTGAGCACTTTGAACCCCGAAGTGCTTCACAGAAGTTTATAAGGTACAGCCGTAAAAATAAAAAATCCTTTTTTTTTTTACAAAAATGATTTTTTCGCCCCCAATATTTTATTTTCACAAGGGTAACAGGAGAAATTGGACCCCAAAAGTTTTGTCCAAATTGTCCTGAGTACGCTGATACCCAATATGTGGGAGAAAACTACTGTATGGGCACACGTCGGGGCTCGGAACGGAAGTAGTGACGTTTTGGATTGCAGACTTTGATGGAATGGTCTGGGGGCGTCATGTCGCATTTGGAGAGCCCCTGATGCGCCTAAACAGTGGAAACCCCCCACAAGTGACCCCATTTTGGAAAATAGACCCTAAGGAACTTATCTAGAAGTGTGGTGAGCGCTATGAAGCCCCAAGTACTTCACAGAAGTTTTATAACATACAGCCGTAAAAACAAAAAAATCATTTTTTTTTTACAAAAATGATTTTGTCGCCCCCAGTTTTTTATTTTCCCAAGGGTAACAGGAGAAATAGGCCAAATTGCACAATAACTCTTGGGGTCCAGAGTATGCTGATACCCCATATGTGGGGTAAACTACTGTTTGGGCGCATGGCAGAGCTCAGAAGTGAAGGAGCACCATTTGACTTTTTCAACGCAGAATTGGCTGGAATTGAGATCAGACGCCATGTCACATTTCGAGAGCTCCTGATGTGCCTAAACAGCAGAAACCCCCCAATTCTAACTCCAACCCTAACCCCAAACACCAATAACCCTAGTCCCAACCCTAACCACAAACCTAACCCTAACACACCCATAACCCTAATCCCAACCCTAATCCTAACGTTAGCGCCAACCCTAACCCTAATACTAACGTTAGCGCCAACCCTAACCCTAACTTTAGCCGCAACCCTAACCCTAACGGGAAAATGGAAATAAATACATTTTTTTAATTTTATTATTTTTCCCTAACTAAGGGGTGATAAAGGGGGTTTGATTTACTATTTATAGCGGGTTTTTGTGATTGGCAGCTGTCACGCTAAAAGACGCTTTTTATTGCAAAAAATAGTTTTTTGCATCACCACATTTTGAGAGCTATAATTTTTGCATATTTTGGCCCACAGAGTCATGTGAGGTCTTATTTTTTGCGGGACGAGTTGATGTTTTTATTTCTACCATTTTTGAGCACGTGACATTTTTTGATCGCTTTTTTATTTCGATTTTTGGGTGGTTAGAATGAACAAAAATCAGTAATTCATGAATTTCTTTTGGGGGAGGCGTTTATACCGTTCCGCGTGTGATAAAATTGATAAAGCAGTTTTATTCTTCGGGTCAGTACGATTATGGCGATACCTCATTTATATCATTTTTTTAGGTTTTGGCGCTTTTATAGAATGAAAACAATTTTATATAAAAAATCATTATTTTTGCATCGCTTTATTCTGCGAGCTATAACTTTTTTATTTTTTCGCTCATGATGCTGTTTGATGGCTCGTTTTTTGCGGGACAAGATGACGTTTTCAGTGGTACCATGTTTATTTATATCGGTCTTTTTGATCGCGTGTTATTTCACTTTTTGTTCGGCGGTATGATGATAAAGCATTGATTTTTTGCTTCGTTTTTTTTTTTTTTAAGGGGTTCACTAAAGGGGTTAACTAGTGGGACAGTTTTATAGGGGGGTCGTTACGGATGCGTCGATACCAAATATGTGTACTTTTATTGTTTTTTTTTTTTTTTAATTTACAGGAAAAAATGAATTTATTGGGGAATATTTTTTTTTTTTTTAATGATTTTTTTTTACACTTTTTATTTTTACTTTTTTTACTTTTTTACTTTGTCCCAGGGTGGGACATCACAGTATTTTATCAGATCGCTGGTGTGACAGTGTGCACAGCACTCTGTCACACCAGCGATCGCTCTGGCATCGCTGCAGGCTTCCCCAGCGCCTGCTCTCAGCAGGCACTGAGGAAGCCGCCTCCCTGCAGGACCCCGGCACCATCTTGGATCCGGGACCTGGAGGGAGGACGGACCCTCGGAACAGCGCGACACATCGCGCTGCTCTGAGGGTCTCAGGGGAGCGCGCAGGGAGCCCCCTGCCTGCGCGATCCTCCCCTGTGCCCCGGGTACACCGCGATCATGTTTGATCGCGGTCTGCCAAGGGTTAATGTGCCGGGAGCGGTCCGTGACCGCTCCTGACACACAGTCACGGGTGTCAGCTGTGATAATCAGCTGACACCCGGCGGCGATCAGCTGCGCTCCCCCCGGGAGCGCAGCTGATCGCCCATGACGTACTATTCCGTCCATGGGAATTAGGTCCAGGGTCACATGGACGGAATAGTACGTCTGATGGCAGAGAGGGGTTAATATTAGCTGTTTTGATGTATTTCCTCCTCTGCTTTCTGAATCATCTCCAATATGTGCTGCCTCTCCTGGTTTCTCCAGTCAGTTAGCTCCTGGTGAGCCATTTCTGCAGGACTCATCAGAACCAGACGTTGTGGGTTGATCTCACCTAATACCACACGTTGAAAGAAACACTTATTTTTGGGGTCCTTCAGATTGAGAAGACTTCTGTACTTTGTTTTGTATCTTATACTAGTATCACGATACAAGCCAAATATTTCTTCTTCAACATTTTCTGCCAGTTTTTTTTTAATGTTTCCTCAGGCAACTCAAGATTCTTTGTCTCCTTAACCAAGTCAGACAGAAGATGTGGTCGGTCTTCTAGGCAACGAGCTTCTCATCAGGACTTCATACAATGCCTGTACTGTGCTTCCGCAAACAGTTTTAGTGGACTTTGCTGAAAACAGGATAAGAGAATCATGTAGATTTTCTATATCAAATGTCTGCTTTTTGGACTTTCTTTTTCCCAGTTTCACCTTTGAATTTGTTGGAGGAACAGATTCCAGCAGATTGTCAGTTGACCTTTCAGAGTTAACCAGATTTTTTTTACCTTTTAGAACATGTGTGTCTTCTCCGCAAATCACAACATCATCATTATCGGACACATCCTCTACTATTATCTGAAGGTCCAATTCTGGCTGGTCAGAAGGTCTCTGTAACTCATCCAGCATCTCCACCTTCTTTGAATTTACATCCCAGGATCCCAACAGAATGCAAGATTCATCTTCTGCTCTATTCCTGACAGCAGAGCCTGCATTCATCACCAAGTGCATTCTCTCTAATAAGCCACTTTTATCCCTGGTGATGCACTGACATCTTGAGAATTTGGGGTACCATGGAATGTTTCGACTTTCATGTGGAAGGAGATTCTGAAACTCTTGGTACATCAGGATCAGGAAAAGATGCAGGATCTGGAGGGATTTCCACCATGAATTTCTCAATCAAGCTTAGTGGATTGTGACAATCATGATCATCTGGCTCTGATGGGTTCACACTAGGCCGTGTATCCATGTCGTATCTTTCTTTCTTGGTTCGCCAGTAAGAGGAGCTTATGATGGTCTGCTCATGTACTAGAACAGGAACCCCAACAGTGCTGATCGGCCCGGTACTAACGCCCCCCTCCTTGTGTTCAGTCCTTGGCATAGGCCGGTCTCATCGTGTTCCTTCATAACATTTATGTACCTTAATGAGCTCACTAGAAAAGCTCCTTTTTTGTTGCCTGGTTACTCACATTGGACACAATATACTTCATATAAATTTTATCAAGCAATGCTGTTATGTAGTCTCAGTATTTCATTACAAATATTTCTTTGTCCACTATATTTGTCTCCTTGAGAGCCATAACTTTGGCTGCATCAAATGGTAAGAGTTCAATACATAACAGTGTTGGATGAATGCTTGTAGATGCTGAGGACTTAATCGATTTTTGAAGAGATAACTTCTATGAGTGAGACTACATGTTCCTTCTTTTCTGGATTATAAACAGGAAAATTAAAAATTATCTTATTATTTCTAAATTACTTTGTTGAAACCCTATGTGATCATCTATGGTGTCTCCAATATTTACTACACAGCAGAATGAAACAGTTGTGGAATATTGAGCATGGTCACAGTTAGGTTTTAGAACATCTTCACATTCTTGCAGTTCTCTCTTTTATTTCCGGAATACATAGTAGCAGCTACTTTTAACATTACTTACCTATAGATACTGGTCAAGAAGATTGTCATGATTATACATAGTAGTCTATGGGTTAAGCTTCAGTTTTTCAAGAACGCCAAACTATAGATATGATTGCTGTTAATAGTGTAGTGCGAATATACAAATGGCTCTTTTGAATCCATATTCAAATATACAGAATGCATTCAGACAATTACATAGCTGCATTTCTGGTAAAAGATTTAAGCTTTCATATGTTTGTGGTTTGTGATTGTAAAACTTTATGGTTTACTTAACCTCTGTCTGTGGTGGTTTTATCTAAATCCTTGTGGCTTTTATATTCTAAGGGTTTATGGCCCCTCATCTGATGACTCCATGATATCTCAGTTTCATCCGACCTTGAAAGCTGTCCACTTGAAGGGCTGGGTGAAACTTGAGTTACTACATAGTGTAAATCGCTATAAAAGAACAGAGAAACATGACAAAGACAGATGCAAAAACTGGGGTACCTGTACATGTACAGTGTATTCATACCTGCATAATTGGGGATGCCCATGCAGTGTATTGAATCTCCCAGGGATTCTCTGTCTTGGTGTTGCTTCTATGATATTCCAGACGGATGATGTTTAAAAGCCTCTTGGTGATGATGTAAGTATACTGTATGTACAGTCATGGCCAAAAGTTTTGAGAATGACACAAATATTATATTTTCACATGATCTGCTGCCCTCTGGTTTTTATGTGTGTGTTTGACAGATGTTTTTATCACAGACAGAAAAATAATTGCAAACATATGAGTAACAAAAGTTTATATTGACAGTTAGAATGAGTTAATGCAGCAAGTCAATATTTGCAGTGTTGACCGTTCTTCTACAGGACCTCTGCAATTCTCCCTGGCATGCTCTTAATCAACTTCTGGACCAAATCCAGACTGATAGCAGTCCATTCTTGCACAATCAATGCTTTCATTTTGTCAGAATTTTTAGGTTTTTGTTTGTCCACCCGTCTCTTGATGATTGACCACAAGTTCTCAATGGGATTAAGATCTGGGGAGTTTCCAGGCCATGGACCCAAAATCTCTATGTTTTGTTCCCTGAGCCATTTAGTTATCACCTTTGCTTTATGGCAAGGTGCTCCATCATGCTGGAAAAGGCATTGTTGATCGCCAAACTGCTCTTGGAGGGTTGGGAGAAGTTGCTCTTGGAGGACATTCTGGTACCATTCTTTATTCATGGCTGTGTTTTTAGGCAAGACTGTGAGAGAGCCGATTCCCTTGGCTGAGAAGCAACCCCACACATGAATGGTTTCAGGATGCTTAACAGTTGGCATGAGACAAGACTGGTGGTAGCGCTCACCTTGTCTTCTCCGAATGAGGCGTTTTCCTGATGTCCCAAACAATCGAAAAGGGGATTCATCAGAGAAAATAACTTTACCCCAGTCCTCAGCAGTCCACTGCCTGTACCTTTTGCAGAATATCAGTCTGTCCATGATGTTTTTTCTGGAGAGAAGTGGCTTCTTTGCTGTCCTCCTTGAGACCAGGCCTTGCTCCAAGAGTCTCTGCCTCACAGTGCGTGCAGATGCACTCACACCTGCCTGCTGCCATTCCTGAGCAAGCTCTGCACTGCTGGTAGCCCGATCCCGCAGCTGAAACACTTTTAAGAGACGGTCCTGGCGCTTGCTGGTCTTTCTTGGGTGCCCTAGAGCCTTTTTGGCAACAATGGAACCTCTCTCCTTGAAGTTCTTGATGATGCGATAGATTGTTGACTGAGGTGCAATCTTTCTAGCTGCGATACTCTTCCCTGTTAGGCCATTTTTGTGCATTGCAATGATGACTACATGTGTTTCTTTAGAGATAACCATGGTTAACAGAAGAGAAACAATGATGCCAAGCACCAGCCTCCTTTTAAAGTGTCCAGTGGTCTCATTCTTACTTAATCATGACAGATTGATCTCCAGCCATGTCCTCATCAACACCCACACCTGTGTTAATGGAGCAATCACAGAAAAGAGGTTAGCTTGTCCTTTTAAGGCAGGGCTGCAATGATGTTGAAATGTGTTTTGGGGGATAAAGTTCATTTTCTAGCCAAATATTGACTTTGCAAGTAATTGCTGTTAAGCTGATCACTCTTTATAACATTCTGGAGTATATGCAAATTGCCATTAGAAAAAGTGAAGCAGTAGACTTTGTAAAAATTAATATTTGTGTCATTCTCAAAACTTTTGGCCATGACTGTAGTTAATTTTTATATATACTTAATCATACTTAATTATATGTATTTAATCCCTATATGTACTTAACCTTTGTATATTAAAATATACAAAAGTGTATGCACTCATACTCTTCAATCATACTATTCCTTTAATTTTGCACTTTGAAATAAAAAAAACATTATATTGCAAGTAATAGCCATCTTTAAAGCCGTATCTGAAACTTAGTGTTAAAAACTTGGCAAATAAAATAGCCAAATTAGCCATTAAATAATTAGGCAAAGAGGGAACCATCATACCATTAACCCCTCTCTGACATTAGACATACTATCCCGTCCATGAAACCCGTGCCAATCTGACCATGGACGGGATAGTACGTCATAGGCGATTAGCTGCGCTCCCGGAGGGAGCGCAACTAATCGCCGCCGGGTGTCAGCTGACTATCACAGCTGACACCCGTGACTGTGTGTCAGGAGCGGTCACGGACCGCTCCCGGCACATTAACCCCTGGCACACCGCGATCAAACATGATCGCGGTGTACTGGGGGCACAGGGAAGCATCGCACAGGGAGGGGGCTCCCTGCGCGCCCCCCTGAGACCCTCAGACCAGCGCGATGTGATCGCGCTGTTCTGAGGGCTTCCTCCCTCCCAGGACCTGGATCCAAGATGGCGCCTGCCTGCAGCGATGCCTGTGCGATCCTGGGACAAAGTAAAAAAGTAAAAAAAATAAAAATAAACATGTTTTAAAAAAAAAATCCAAAATAAATAAATAAAAATATATATTTATTCCCCAATAAATTCATTTCTTCCTGTAAATAAAAAAAACAAAACAATAAAAGTACACATATTTGGTATCGCCACGTCCATAACAACCCCCCCTATAAAACTTTCCCACTAGTTAACCTCTTTAGTGAACCCCTTAAAAAAAAAAAAAAAACAAAGCAAAAAATCAATGCTTTATCATCATACCGCCGAACAAAAAGTGGAATAACACGCGATCAAAAAGACCGATATAAATAAACATGGTACCACTAAAAACGTCATCTTGTCCCGCAAAAAACGAGCCGCCATACAGCATCATCAGCGAAAAAATAAAAAAGTTATAGCTCACAGAATAAAGCGATGCAAAAATAATTATTTTTCATATAAAATTGTTTTTATTCTATAAAAGCGCCAAAACATAAAAAAATGATATAAATGAGGTATCGCCATAATCGTACTGACCCAAAGAATAAAACTGCTTTATCAATTTTACCACATGCGGAACGGTATAAACGCCTCCCCCCAAAAAAATTCATTAATTGATGATTTTTGTTCATTCTAACCTACCAAAAATCGAAATAAAAAGCGATCAAAAAATGTCACGTGCTCAAAAATGGTACCAATAAAACGTCAATGCGTACCGCAAAAAATAAGACCTTACATGACTCTGTGGGCCAAAATATGCAAAAATTATAGCTCTCAAAATGTGGCGATGCAAAAAACTATTTTTTGCAATAAAAAGCGTCTTTTAGCGTGACAGCTGCCAATCATAAAAACCCGCTATAAATGGTAAATCAAACCCCCTTTATCACCCCCTTAGTTAGGGAAAAATAATAAAATAAAAAAAATGTATTTATTTCCATTTTCCCATTAGGGTTAGGGTTGCGGTTGCGGCTAAAGTTAGGGTTAGGGTTGGCGCTAAAGTTAGGATTAGGGTTAGGGTTGGGATTAGGGTGTGTTAGGGTTAGGTTTGTGGTTAGGGTTGGGACTAGGGTTAGGGGTGTGTTGGGGTTAGGGTTGGAGTTAGAATTGGGGGGTTTCCGCTGTTTAGGCACATCAGGAGCTCTCCAAATGTGACATGGCGTCTGATCTCAATTCCAGCCAATTCTGCGTTGAAAAAGTCAAACGGTGCTCCTTCACTTCTGAGCTCTGCCATGCGTCCAAACAGTAGTTTATTCCCACATATGGGGTATCAGCGTACTCTGGACCCCAAGCGTTATTGTGCAATTTGTCCTATTTCTTCTGTTACCCTTGGGAAAATAAAAATCTGGGGGCGAAAATATAATTTTTGTAAAAAAAAATGATTTTTTTTTGTTTTTACGGCTGTACATTATAAACTTCTGTGAAGCACTTGGGGCTTCATAGCGCTCACCACACATCTATATAAGTTCCTTGTGAGGTCTATTTTCCAAAATGGGGTCACTTGTTGGGGATTTCCACTGTTTAGGCGCATCAGGGGCTCTCCAAATGCGACATGACGCCCCCAGACCATTCCATCAAAGTCTGCAATCCAAAACGTCACTACTTCCCTTCCGAGCCCTGACGTGCGCCCATACAGTAGTTTTCTCCCACACATTGGGTATCAGCGTACTTAGGACAAATTGGACAACAACTTTTGGGGTCCAATTTCTCCTGTTACAAGAAGTTTATTAATCATTCAGGTGCTTCACAGGAGCTGAAGCAACGTGGATGGAAAAAATTAATATTTAACTTTTTAGCCACAAAAATGATCTTTTACAAACTTTTTTTTATTTTCACAAGGGTAAAAGGAGAAAATGGACAGATAAAGTTGTTGTGCAATTTCTCCTGAGTATGCCAATACCCCATATGTGGGGGAAAACCACTGTTTGGGCACACGGCAGAGCTCGTAAGGGAAGGAGCGCCGTTTGACTTTTTCAAACTAAAATTGGCTGGAATTGAGATTGGACGCCATGTCGTGTTTGGAGAGCCCCTGATACGCCTAAACAGTGGAAACCCCCCACAAGTGACACCATTTTGGAAACTAGACCCCCTAAGGAACTTATCTAGATCTGTTGTGAGCACTTTGAACCCCAAAGTGTTTCACAAAAGTTTATAATGCCTGGGTGTGAAAAAAAAAAAAAACAATTTTCCACAAAAATGATTTTTTAGTCCCAAATTTTTGATTTTTCCCAAGGAAATTGGACCCCAAAACTTGTTGTCCAATTTGTCCTGAGTATTCTGATACCCCATATGTGGGGGGGGGGAACTGTTTGGGCACACGGCAGGGCTTGGAAAAGAAGCAGTAACGTTTTGGAATGCAAACATTGATGGGGGTCATGTTCCGTTTGTAGTGCCCCAGATGAGCCTAAACAGTGGAAACCCCCCACAAGTGACCCCATTTTGGAAGCTAGACCCCCTAAGGAACTTATCTAGATCTTTGGTGAGCACTTTGAACCCCCAAGTGCTTCACACAAGTTTATAATGCCCGGGCATGAAAATAAAAAATCCTATTTTTTTCCCACAAAAATTATCTCTTAGTCACTAATTTTTTATTTTCCCATAGGTAACAGGAGAAATTGGACCACAAAATGTGTTGTCCAATTTGTCCTGAGTATGCTGATACCCCATATGTGGGGGGGAACCACTGTTTGGGCGCATGGCAGAGCTCGGAATGGAAGGAGCACTATTTGACTTTTTCCAACCAAAATTGGCTGGAATTGAGATTGGACGCCATGTTGCATTTGGAGAGCCCCTGATGTGCCTAAACAGTGGAAACCCCCCACAAGTGACCCCATTTGGGAAACTAGACCCCCTAAGGAACTTATCTAGATCTTTGGTGAGCAATTTGAACCCCCAAGTGCTTCACACAAGTTTATAACGTAGAGCCGTAAAATTAAAAAATTATATTTTTTCCACAAAATTGATCTTTTCACCCCAATTTTTATTTTCCCAAGGGAAACAAGACTCCAAAAGTTATTGTGCAATTTGTCCTGAGTGCGCTGATACCCCATATGTGGGGGTAAACCACTGTTTGGGTGCATGGCAGAGTTTGGAAGGGAAGGAGCGCCGTTTGACTTTTTCAACGCAGAATTGGCTGGATGCCATGTCGTGTTTGGAGAGCTCCTGATCTGCCTAAACAGTGGAAACCCCCCACAAATGACACCATTTTGGAAACTAGACCCCTCAAGGAACTTATCTAGATGTGTGGTGAGTACTTTGAACCCCAAAGTGCTTCACAGAAGTTTATAACGTACAGCCGTAAAATAAAAAAATTCTTTTTTTTTTTACAAAAATGATTTTTTAGCCCCCAATATTTTATTTTCACAAGGGTAGCAGGAGAAATTGGACCCCAAAAGTTGTTGTCCAATTTGTCCTGAGTATGCTGATACCCAATATGTGGGAGAAAACTACTGTATGGGCACACGTCGGGGCTCGGAAGGGAAGTAGTGACGTTTTGGATTGCAGACTTTGATGGAATGGTCTGGGGGCGTCATGTCGCATTTGGAGAGCCCCTGATGCGCCTAAACAGTGGAAACCCCCCACAAGTGACCCCATTTTGGAAAATAGACCCTAAGGAACTTATCTAGAAGTGTGGTGAGCGCTATGAAGCCCCAAGTACTTCACAGAAGTTTTATATCATACAGCCGTAAAAACAAAAAAATCATTTTTTTTTTTTTTACAAAAATGATTTTGTCGCCCCCAGTTTTTTATTTTCCCAAGGGTAACAGGAGAAATAGGCCAAATTGCACAATAACTCTTGGGGTCCAGAGTATGCTGATACCCCATATGTGGGGTAAACTACTGTTTGGGCGCATGGCAGAGCTCAGAAGTGAAGGAGCACCATTTGACTTTTTCAACGCAGAATTGGCTGGAATTGAGATCAGACGCCATGTCACATTTCGAGAGCTCCTGATGTGCCTAAACAGCAGAAACCCCCCAATTCTAACTCCAACCCTAACCCCAAACACCAATAACCCTAGTCCCAACCCTAACCACAAACCTAACCCTAACACACCCATAACCCTAATCCCAACCCTAATCCTAACGTTAGCGCCAACCCTAACCCTAATACTAACGTTAGCGCCAACCCTAACCCTAACTTTAGCCGCAACCCTAACCCTAACGGGAAAATGGAAATAAATACATTTTTTTAATTTTATTATTTTTCCCTAACTAAGGGGGTGATAAAGGGGGTTTGATTTACTATTTATAGTGGGTTTTTGTGATTGGCAGCTGTCACGCTAAAAGACGCTTTTTATTGCAAAAAATAGTTTTTTGCATCACCACATTTTGAGAGCTATAATTTTTGCATATTTTGGCCCACAGAGTCATGTGAGCTCTTATTTTTTGCGGGACGAGTTGACGTTTTTATTTCTACCATTTTTGAGCACGTGACATTTTTTGATCGCTTTTTATTTCGATTTTTGGGTGGTTAGAATGAACAAAAATCAGTAATTCATGAATTTCTTTTGGGGGAGGCGTTTATACCGTTCCGCGTGTGATAAAATTGATAAAGCAGTTTTATTCTTCGGGTCAGTACGATTATGGCGATACCTCATTTATATCATTTTTTTAGGTTTTGGCGCTTTTATAGAATGAAAACAATTTTATATAAAAAATCATTATTTTTGCATCGCTTTATTCTGCGAGCTATAACTTTTTTATTTTTTCGCTCATGATGCTGTTTGACGGCTCGTTTTTTGCGGGACAAGATGACGTTTTCAGTGGTACCATGTTTATTTATATCGGTCTTTTTGATCGCGTGTTATTTCACTTTTTGTTCGGCGGTATGATGATAAAGCATTGATTTTTTGCTTCGTTTTTTTTTTTTTAAGGGGTTCACTAAAGGGGTTAACTAGTGGGACAGTTTTATGGGGGGGGTCGTTACGGATGCGTCGATACCAAATATGTGTACTTTTATTGTTTTGTTTTTTTTATTTACAGGAAAAAATGAATTTATTGGGGAATATTTTTTTTTTTTTTTGATTTTTTTTTACACTTTTTATTTTTACTTTTTTTACTTTTTTACTTTGTCCCAGGGTGGGACATCACAGTATTTTATCAGATCGCTGGTGTGACAGTGTGCACAGCACTCTGTCACACCAGCGATCGCTCTGGCATCGCTGCAGGCTTCCCCAGCGCCTGCTCTCAGCAGGCACTGAGGAAGCCGCCTCCCTGCAGGACCCCGGCACCATCTTGGATCCGGGGACCTGGAGGGAGGACGGACCCTCGGAACAGCGCGACACATCGCGCTGCTCTGAGGGTCTCAGGGGAGCGCGCAGGGAGCCCCCTGCCTGCGCGATCCTCCCCTGTGCCCCGGGTACACCGCGATCATGTTTGATCGCGGTCTGCCAAGGGTTAATGTGCCGGGAGCGGTCCGTGACCGCTCCTGACACACAGTCACGGGTGTCAGCTGTGATAATCAGCTGACACCCGGCGGCGATCAGCTGCGCTCCCCCCGGGAGCGCAGCTGATCGCCCATGACGTACTATTCCGTCCATGGGAATTAGGTCCAGGGTCACATGGATGGAATAGTACGTCTGATGGCAGAGAGGGGTTAATATTAGCTGTTTTGATGTATTTCCTCCTCTGCTTTCTGAATCATCTCCAATATGTGCTGCCTCTCCTGGTTTCTCCAGTCAGTTAGCTCCTGGTGAGCCATTTCTGCAGGACTCATCAGAACCAGACGTTGTGGGTTGATCTCACCTAATACCACACGTTGAAAGAAACACTTATTTTTGGGGTCCTTCAGATTGAGAAGACTTCTGTACTTTGTTTTGTATCTTATACTAGTATCACGATACAAGCCAAATATTTCTTCTTCAACATTTTCTGCCAGTTTTTTTTAATGTTTCCTCAGGCAACTCAAGATTCTTTGTCTCCTTAACCAAGTCAGACAGAAGATGTGGTCGGTCTTCTAGGCAACGAGCTTCTCATCAGGACTTCATACAATGCCTGTACTGTGCTTCCGCAAACAGTTTTAGTGGACTTTGCTGAAAACAGGATAAGAGAATCATGTAGATTTTCTATATCAAATGTCTGCTTTTTGGACTTTCTTTTTCCCAGTTTCACCTTTGAATTTGTTGGAGGAACAGATTCCAGCAGATTGTCAGTTGACCTTTCAGAGTTAACCAGATTTTTTTTACCTTTTAGAACATGTGTGTCTTCTCCGCAAATCACAACATCATCATTATCGGACACATCCTCTACTATTATCTGAAGGTCCAATTCTGGCTGGTCAGAAGGTCTCTGTAACTCATCCAGCATCTCCACCTTCTTTGAATTTACATCCCAGGATCCCAACAGAATGCAAGATTCATCTTCTGCTCTATTCCTGACAGCAGAGCCTGCATTCATCACCAAGTGCATTCTCTCTAATAAGCCACTTTTATCCCTGGTGGATGCACTGACATCTTGAGAATTTGGGGTGACCATGGAATGTTTCGACTTTCATGTGGAAGGAGATTCTGAAACTCTTGGTACATCAGGATCAGGAAAAGATGCAGGATCTGGAGGG
Source organism: Oophaga sylvatica (assembly GCA_033576555.1). NCBI lineage: Eukaryota > Metazoa > Chordata > Amphibia > Anura > Dendrobatidae > Oophaga > Oophaga sylvatica. The sequence continues at coordinate 271,751,798 of JARQOD010000004.1, forward strand.
ATTTCCACCATGAATTTCTCAATCAAGCTTAGTGGATTGTGACAATCATGATCATCTGGCTCTGATGGGTTCACACTAGGCCGTGTATCCATGTCGTATCTTTCTTTCTTGGTTCGCCAGTAAGAGGAGCTTATGATGGTCTGCTCATGTACTAGAACAGGAACCCCAACAGTGCTGATCGGCCCGGTACTAACGCCCCCCTCCTTGTGTTCAGTCCTTGGCATAGGCCGGTCTCATCGTGTTCCTTCATAACATTTATGTACCTTAATGAGCTCACTAGAAAAGCTCCTTTTTTGTTGCCTGGTTACTCACATTGGACACAATATACTTCATATAAATTTTATCAAGCAATGCTGTTATGTAGTCTCAGTATTTCATTACAAATATTTCTTTGTCCACTATATTTGTCTCCTTGAGAGCCATAACTTTGGCTGCATCAAATGGTAAGAGTTCAATACATAACAGTGTTGGATGAATGCTTGTAGATGCTGAGGACTTAATCGATTTTTGAAGAGATAACTTCTATGAGTGAGACTACATGTTCCTTCTTTTCTGGATTATAAACAGGAAAATTAAAAATTATCTTATTATTTCTAAATTACTTTGTTGAAACCCTATGTGATCATCTATGGTGTCTCCAATATTTACTACACAGCAGAATGAAACAGTTGTGGAATATTGAGCATGGTCACAGTTAGGTTTTAGAACATCTTCACATTCTTGCAGTTCTCTCTTTTATTTCCGGAATACATAGTAGCAGCTACTTTTAACATTACTTACCTATAGATACTGGTCAAGAAGATTGTCATGATTATACATAGTAGTCTATGGGTTAAGCTTCAGTTTTTCAAGAACGCCAAACTATAGATATGATTGCTGTTAATAGTGTAGTGCGAATATACAAATGGCTCTTTTGAATCCATATTCAAATATACAGAATGCATTCAGACAATTACATAGCTGCATTTCTGGTAAAAGATTTAAGCTTTCATATGTTTGTGGTTTGTGATTGTAAAACTTTATGGTTTACTTAACCTCTGTCTGTGGTGGTTTTATCTAAATCCTTGTGGCTTTTATATTCTAAGGGTTTATGGCCCCTCATCTGATGACTCCATGATATCTCAGTTTCATCCGACCTTGAAAGCTGTCCACTTGAAGGGCTGGGTGAAACTTGAGTTACTACATAGTGTAAATCGCTATAAAAGAACAGAGAAACATGACAAAGACAGATGCAAAAACTGGGGTACCTGTACATGTACAGTGTATTCATACCTGCATAATTGGGGATGCCATGCAGTGTATTGAATCTCCCAGGGATTCTCTGTCTTGGTGTTGCTTCTATGATATTCCAGACGGATGATGTTTAAAAGCCTCTTGGTGATGATGTAAGTATACTGTATGTACAGTCATGGCCAAAAGTTTTGAGAATGACACAAATATTATATTTTCACATGATCTGCTGCCCTCTGGTTTTTATGTGTGTGTTTGACAGATGTTTTTATCACAGACAGAAAAATAATTGCAAACATATGAGTAACAAAAGTTTATATTGACAGTTAGAATGAGTTAATGCAGCAAGTCAATATTTGCAGTGTTGACCGTTCTTCTACAGGACCTCAGCAATTCTCCCTGGCATGCTCTTAATCAACTTCTGGACCAAATCCAGACTGATAGCAGTCCATTCTTGCACAATCAATGCTTTCATTTTGTCAGAATTTTTAGGTTTTTGTTTGTCCACCCGTCTCTTGATGATTGACCACAAGTTCTCAATGGGATTAAGATCTGGGGAGTTTCCAGGCCATGGACCCAAAATCTCTATGTTTTGTTCCCTGAGCCATTTAGTTATCACCTTTGCTTTATGGCAAGGTGCTCCATCATGCTGGAAAAGGCATTGTTGATCGCCAAACTGCTCTTGGAGGGTTGGGAGAAGTTGCTCTTGGAGGACATTCTGGTACCATTCTTTATTCATGGCTGTGTTTTTAGGCAAGACTGTGAGAGAGCCGATTCCCTTGGCTGAGAAGCAACCCCACACATGAATGGTTTCAGGATGCTTAACAGTTGGCATGAGACAAGACTGGTGGTAGCGCTCACCTTGTCTTCTCCGAATGAGGCGTTTTCCTGATGTCCCAAACAATCGAAAAGGGGGTTCATCAGAGAAAATAACTTTACCCCAGTCCTCAGCAGTCCACTGCCTGTACCTTTTGCAGAATATCAGTCTGTCCATGATGTTTTTTCTGGAGAGAAGTGGCTTCTTTGCTGTCCTCCTTGAGACCAGGCCTTGCTCCAAGAGTCTCTGCATCACAGTGCGTGCAGATGCACTCACACCTGCCTGCTGCCATTCCTGAGCAAGCTCTGCACTGCTGGTAGCCCGATCCCGCAGCTGAAACACTTTTAAGAGACGGTCCTGGCGCTTGCTGGTCTTTCTTGGGTGCCCTAGAGCCTTTTTGGCAACAATGGAACCTCTCTCCTTGAAGTTCTTGATGATGCGATAGATTGTTGACTGAGGTGCAATCTTTCTAGCTGCGATACTCTTCCCTGTTAGGCCATTTTTGTGCATTGCAATGATGACTACATGTGTTTCTTTAGAGATAACCATGGTTAACAGAAGAGAAACAATGATGCCAAGCACCAGCCTCCTTTTAAAGTGTCCAGTGGTCTCATTCTTACTTAATCATGACAGATTGATCTCCAGCCATGTCCTCATCAACACCCACACCTGTGTTAATGGAGCAATCACAGAAAAGAGGTTAGCTTGTCCTTTTAAGGCAGGGCTGCAATGATGTTGAAATGTGTTTTGGGGGATAAAGTTCATTTTCTAGCCAAATATTGACTTTGCAAGTAATTGCTGTTAAGCTGATCACTCTTTATAACATTCTGGAGTATATGCAAATTGCCATTAGAAAAAGTGAAGCAGTAGACTTTGTAAAAATTAATATTTGTGTCATTCTCAAAACTTTTGGCCATGACTGTAGTTAATTTTTATATATACTTAATCATACTTAATTATATGTATTTAATCCCTATATGTACTTAACCTTTGTATATTAAAATATACAAAAGTGTATGCACTCATACTCTTCAATCATACTATTCCTTTAATTTTGCACTTTGAAATAAAAAAAACATTATATTGCAAGTAATAGCCATCTTTAAAGCCGTATCTGAAACTTAGTGTTAAAAACTTGGCAAATAAAATAGCCAAATTAGCCATTAAATAATTAGGCAAAGAGGGAACCATCATACCATTAACCCCTCTCTGACATTAGACATACTATCCCGTCCATGAAACCCGTGCCAATCTGACCATGGACGGGATAGTACGTCATAGGCGATTAGCTGCGCTCCCGGAGGGAGCGCAACTAATCGCCGCCGGGTGTCAGCTGACTATCACAGCTGACACCCGTGACTGTGTGTCAGGAGCGGTCACGGACCGCTCCCGGCACATTAACCCCTGGCACACCGCGATCAAACATGATCGCGGTGTACTGGGGGCACAGGGAAGCATCGCACAGGGAGGGGGCTCCCTGCGCGCCCCCCTGAGACCCTCAGACCAGCGCGATGTGATCGCGCTGTTCTGAGGGCTTCCTCCCTCCCAGGACCTGGATCCAAGATGGCGCCTGCCTGCAGCGATGCCTGTGCGATCCTGGGACAAAGTAAAAAAGTAAAAAAAATAAAAATAAACATGTTTTAAAAAAAAAATCCAAAATAAATAAATAAAAATATATATATATTCCCCAATAAATTCATTTCTTCCTGTAAATAAAAAAAACAAAACAATAAAAGTACACATATTTGGTATCGCCACGTCCATAACGACCCCCCCTATAAAACTTTCCCACTAGTTAACCTCTTTAGTGAACCCCTTAAAAAAAAAAAAAAACAAAGCAAAAAATCAATGCTTTATCATCATACCGCCGAACAAAAAGTGGAATAACACGCGATCAAAAAGACCGATATAAATAAACATGGTACCGCTAAAAACGTCATCTTGTCCCGCAAAAAACGAGCCGCCATACAGCATCATCAGCAAAAAAATAAAAAAGTTATAGCTCACAGAATAAAGCGATGCAAAAATAATTATTTTTCATATAAAATTGTTTTTATTCTATAAAAGCGCCAAAACATAAAAAAATGATATAAATGAGGTATCGCCATAATCGTACTGACCCAAAGAATAAAACTGCTTTATCAATTTTACCACATGCGGAACGGTATAAACGCCTCCCCCCAAAAAAATTCATTAATTGATGATTTTTGTTCATTCTAACCTACCAAAAATCGAAATAAAAAGCGATCAAAAAATGTCACGTGCTCAAAAATGGTACCAATAAAACGTCAACGCGTACCGCAAAAAATAAGACCTCACATGACTCTGTGGGCCAAAATATGCAAAAATTATAGCTCTCAAAATGTGGCGATGCAAAAAACTATTTTTTGCAATAAAAAGCGTCTTTTAGCGTGACAGCTGCCAATCATAAAAACCCGCTATAAATGGTAAATCAAACCCCCTTTATCACCCCCTTAGTTAGGGAAAAATAATAAAATAAAAAAAATGTATTTATTTCCATTTTCCCATTAGGGTTAGGGTTGCGGTTGCGGCTAAAGTTAGGGTTAGGGTTGGCGCTAAAGTTAGGATTAGGGTTAGGGTTGGGATTAGGGGTGTGTTAGGGTTAGGTTTGTGGTTAGGGTTGGGACTAGGGTTAGGGGTGTGTTGGGTTAGGGTTGGAGTTAGAATTGGGGGGTTTCCGCTGTTTAGGCACATCAGGGGCTCTCCAAATGTGACATGGCGTCTGATCTCAATTCCAGCCAATTCTGCGTTGAAAAAGTCAAACGGTGCTCCTTCACTTCTGAGCTCTGCCATGCGTCCAAACAGTAGTTTATTCCCACATATGGGGTATCAGCGTACTCTGGACCCCAAGCGTTATTGTGCAATTTGTCCTATTTCTTCTGTTACCCTTGGGAAAATAAAAAACTGGGGGCGAAAATATAATTTTTGTAAAAAAAAATGATTTTTTTTTGTTTTTACGGCTGTACATTATAAACTTCTGTGAAGCACTTGGGGCTTCATAGCGCTCACCACACATCTAGATAAGTTCCTTGTGAGGTCTATTTTCCAAAATGGGGTCACTTGTTGGGGATTTCCACTGTTTAGGCGCATCAGGGGCTCTCCAAATGCGACATGACGCCCCCAGACCATTCCATCAAAGTCTGCAATCCAAAACGTCACTACTTCCCTTCCGAGCCCTGACGTGCGCCCATACAGTAGTATTCTCCCACATATTGGGTATCAGCGTACTTAGGACAAATTGGACAACAACTTTTGGGGTCCAATTTCTCCTGTTACAAGAAGTTTATTAACCATTCAGGTGCTTCACAGGAGCTGAAGCAACGTGGATGGAAAAAATTAATATTTAACTTTTTAGCCACAAAAATGATCTTTTACAAACTTTTTTTTATTTTCACAAGGGTAAAAGGAGAAAATGGACAGATAAAGTTGTTGTGCAATTTCTCCTGAGTATGCCAATACCCCATATGTGGGGGAAAACCACTGTTTGGGCACACGGCAGAGCTCGTAAGGGAAGGAGCGCCGTTTGACTTTTTCAAACTAAAATTGGCTGGAATTGAGATTGGACGCCATGTCGTGTTTGGAGAGCCCCTGATACGCCTAAACAGTGGAAACCCCCCACAAGTGACACCATTTTGGAAACTAGACCCCCTAAGGAACTTATCTAGATCTGTTGTGAGCACTTTGAACCCCAAAGTGTTTCACAAAAGTTTATAATGCCTGGGTGTGAAAAAAAAAAAAAACAATTTTCCACAAAAATGATTTTTTAGTCCCAAATTTTTGATTTTTCCCAAGGAAATTGGACCCCAAAACTTGTTGTCCAATTTGTCCTGAGTATTCTGATACCCCATATGTGGGGGGGGGAACTGTTTGGGCACACGGCAGGGCTTGGAAAAGAAGCAGTAACGTTTTGGAATGCAAACATTGATGGGGTCATGTTCCGTTTGTAGTGCCCCAGATGAGCCTAAACAGTGGAAACCCCCCACAAGTGACCCCATTTTGGAAGCTAGACCCCTAAGGAACTTATCTAGATCTTTGGTGAGCACTTTGAACCCCCAAGTGCTTCACACAAGTTTATAATGCCCGGGCATGAAAATAAAAAATCCTATTTTTTTCCCACAAAAATTATCTCTTAGTCACTAATTTTTTATTTCCCATAGGTAACAGGAGAAATTGGACCACAAAATGTGTTGTCCAATTTGTCCTGAGTATGCTGATACCCCATATGTGGGGGGGAACCACTGTTTGGGCGCATGGCAGAGCTCGGAATGGAAGGAGCACTATTTGACTTTTTCCAACCAAAATTGGCTGGAATTGAGATTGGACGCCATGTTGCATTTGGAGAGCCCCTGATGTGCCTAAACAGTGGAAACCCCCCACAAGTGACCCCATTTGGGAAACTAGACCCCCTAAGGAACTTATCTAGATCTTTGGTGAGCAATTTGAACCCCCAAGTGCTTCACACAAGTTTATAACGTAGAGCCGTAAAATTAAAAAATTATATTTTTTCCACAAAATTGATCTTTTCACCCCAATTTTTATTTTCCCAAGGGAAACAAGACTCCAAAAGTTATTGTGCAATTTGTCCTGAGTGCGCTGATACCCCATATGTGGGGGTAAACCACTGTTTGGGTGCATGGCAGAGTTTGGAAGGGAAGGAGCGCCGTTTGACTTTTTCAACGCAGAATTGGCTGGATGCCATGTCGTGTTTGGAGAGCTCCTGATCTGCCTAAACAGTGGAAACCCCCCACAAATGACACCATTTTGGAAACTAGACCCCTCAAGGAACTTATCTAGATGTGTGGTGAGTACTTTGAACCCCAAAGTGCTTCACAGAAGTTTATAACGTACAGCCGTAAAATAAAAAAATTCTTTTTTTTTTTTACAAAAATGATTTTTTAGCCCCCAATATTTATATTTCACAAGGGTAGCAGGAGAAATTGGACCCCAAAAGTTGTTGTCCAATTTGTCCTGAGTATGCTGATACCCAATATGTGGGAGAAAACTACTGTATGGGCACACGTCGGGGCTCGGAAGGGAAGTAGTGACGTTTTGGATTGCAGACTTTGATGGAATGGTCTGGGGGCGTCATGTCGCATTTGGAGAGCCCCTGATGCGCCTAAACAGTGGAAACCCCCCACAAGTGACCCCATTTTGGAAAATAGACCCTAAGGAACTTATCTAGAAGTGTGGTGAGCGCTATGAAGCCCCAAGTACTTCACAGAAGTTTTATAACATACAGCCGTAAAAACAAAAAAATCATTTTTTTTTTTACAAAAATGATTTTGTCGCCCCCAGTTTTTTATTTTCCCAAGGGTAACAGGAGAAATAGGCCAAATTGCACAATAACTCTTGGGGTCCAGAGTATGCTGATACCCCATATGTGGGGTAAACTACTGTTTGGGCGCATGGCAGAGCTCAGAAGTGAAGGAGCACCATTTGACTTTTTCAACGCAGAATTGGCTGGAATTGAGATCAGACGCCATGTCACATTTCGAGAGCTCCTGATGTGCCTAAACAGCAGAAACCCCCCAATTCTAACTCCAACCCTAACCCCAAACACCAATAACCCTAGTCCCAACCCTAACCACAAACCTAACCCTAACACACCCATAACCCTAATCCCAACCCTAATCCTAACGTTAGCGCCAACCCTAACCCTAATACTAACGTTAGCGCCAACCCTAACCCTAACTTTAGCCGCAACCCTAACCCTAACGGGAAAATGGAAATAAATACATTTTTTTAATTTTATTATTTTTCCCTAACTAAGGGGGTGATAAAGGGGGTTTGATTTACTATTTATAGCGGGTTTTTGTGATTGGCAGCTGTCACGCTAAAAGACGCTTTTTATTGCAAAAAATAGTTTTTTGCATCACCACATTTTGAGAGCTATAATTTTTGCATATTTTGGCCCACAGAGTCATGTGAGGTCTTATTTTTGCGGGACGAGTTGACGTTTTTATTTCTACCATTTTTGAGCACGTGACATTTTTTGATCGCTTTTTATTTCGATTTTTGGGTGGTTAGAATGAACAAAAATCAGTAATTCATGAATTTCTTTTGGGGGAGGCGTTTATACCGTTCCGCGTGTGATAAAATTGATAAAGCAGTTTTATTCTTCGGGTCAGTACGATTATGGCGATACCTCATTTATATCATTTTTTTAGGTTTTGGCGCTTTTATAGAATGAAAACAATTTTATATAAAAAATCATTATTTTTGCATCGCTTTATTCTGCGAGCTATAACTTTTTTATTTTTCGCTCATGATGCTGTGTGATGGCTCGTTTTTTGCGGACAAGATGACGTTTTCAGTGGTACCATGTTTATTTATATCGGTCTTTTTGATCGCGTGTTATTTCACTTTTTGTTCGGCGGTATGATGATAAAGCATTGATTTTTTGCTTCGTTTTTTTTTTTTTAAGGGGTTCACTAAAGGGGTTAACTAGTGGGACAGTTTTATAGGGGGGGTCGTTACGGATGCGTCGATACCAAATATGTGTACTTTTATTGTTTTGTTTTTTTTATTTACAGGAAAAAATGAATTTATTGGGGAATATTTTTTTTTTTTTTTATGATTTTTTTTTACACTTTTTATTTTTACTTTTTTTACTTTTTTACTTTGTCCCAGGGTGGGACATCACAGTATTTTATCAGATCGCTGGTGTGACAGTGTGCACAGCACTCTGTCACACCAGCGATCGCTCTGGCATCGCTGCAGGCTTCCCCAGCGCCTGCTCTCAGCAGGCACTGAGGAAGCCGCCTCCCTGCAGGACCCCGGCACCATCTTGGATCCGGGGACCTGGAGGGAGGACGGACCCTCGGAACAGCGCGACACATCGCGCTGCTCTGAGGGTCTCAGGGGAGCGCGCAGGGAGCCCCCTGCCTGCGCGATCCTCCCCTGTGCCCCGGGTACACCGCGATCATGTTTGATCGCGGTCTGCCAAGGGTTAATGTGCCGGGAGCGGTCCGTGACCGCTCCTGACACACAGTCACGGGTGTCAGCTGTGATAATCAGCTGACACCCGGCGGCGATCAGCTGCGCTCCCCCGGGAGCGCAGCTGATCGCCCATGACGTACTATTCCGTCCATGGGAATTAGGTCCAGGGTCACATGGACGGAATAGTACGTCTGATGGCAGAGAGGGGTTAATATTAGCTGTTTTGATGTATTTCCTCCTCTGCTTTCTGAATCATCTCCAATATGTGCTGCCTCTCCTGGTTTCTCCAGTCAGTTAGCTCCTGGTGAGCCATTTCTGCAGGACTCATCAGAACCAGACGTTGTGGGTTGATCTCACCTAATACCACACGTTGAAAGAAACACTTATTTTTGGGGTCCTTCAGATTGAGAAGACTTCTGTACTTTGTTTTGTATCTTATACTAGTATCACGATACAAGCCAAATATTTCTTCTTCAACATTTTCTGCCAGTTTTTTTTTAATGTTTCCTCAGGCAACTCAAGATTCTTTGTCTCCTTAACCAAGTCAGACAGAAGATGTGGTCGGTCTTCTAGGCAACGAGCTTCTCATCAGGACTTCATACAATGCCTGTACTGTGCTTCCGCAAACAGTTTTAGTGGACTTTGCTGAAAACAGGATAAGAGAATCATGTAGATTTTCTATATCAAATGTCTGCTTTTTGGACTTTCTTTTTCCCAGTTTCACCTTTGAATTTGTTGGAGGAACAGATTCCAGCAGATTGTCAGTTGACCTTTCAGAGTTAACCAGATTTTTTTTACCTTTTAGAACATGTGTGTCTTCTCCGCAAATCACAACATCATCATTATCGGACACATCCTCTACTATTATCTGAAGGTCCAATTCTGGCTGGTCAGAAGGTCTCTGTAACTCATCCAGCATCTCCACCTTCTTTGAATTTACATCCCAGGATCCCAACAGAATGCAAGATTCATCTTCTGCTCTATTCCTGACAGCAGAGCCTGCATTCATCACCAAGTGCATTCTCTCTAATAAGCCACTTTTATCCCTGGTGGATGCACTGACATCTTGAGAATTTGGGGTGACCATGGAATGTTTCGACTTTCATGTGGAAGGAGATTCTGAAACTCTTGGTACATCAGGATCAGGAAAAGATGCAGGATCTGGAGGGATTTCCACCATGAATTTCTCAATCAAGCTTAGTGGATTGTGACAATCATGATCATCTGGCTCTGATGGGTTCACACTAGGCCGTGTATCCATGTCGTATCTTTCTTTCTTGGTTCGCCAGTAAGAGGAGCTTATGATGGTCTGCTCATGTACTAGAACAGGAACCCCAACAGTGCTGATCGGCCCGGTACTAACGCCCCCCTCCTTGTGTTCAGTCCTTGGCATAGGCCGGTCTCATCGTGTTCCTTCATAACATTTATGTACCTTAATGAGCTCACTAGAAAAGCTCCTTTTTTGTTGCCTGGTTACTCACATTGGACACAATATACTTCATATAAATTTTATCAAGCAATGCTGTTATGTAGTCTCAGTATTTCATTACAAATATTTCTTTGTCCACTATATTTGTCTCCTTGAGAGCCATAACTTTGGCTGCATCAAATGGTAAGAGTTCAATACATAACAGTGTTGGATGAATGCTTGTAGATGCTGAGGACTTAATCGATTTTTGAAGAGATAACTTCTATGAGTGAGACTACATGTTCCTTCTTTTCTGGATTATAAACAGGAAAATTAAAAATTATCTTATTATTTCTAAATTACTTTGTTGAAACCCTATGTGATCATCTATGGTGTCTCCAATATTTACTACACAGCAGAATGAAACAGTTGTGGAATATTGAGCATGGTCACAGTTAGGTTTTAGAACATCTTCACATTCTTGCAGTTCTCTCTTTTATTTCCGGAATACATAGTAGCAGCTACTTTTAACATTACTTACCTATAGATACTGGTCAAGAAGATTGTCATGATTATACATAGTAGTCTATGGGTTAAGCTTCAGTTTTTCAAGAACGCCAAACTATAGATATGATTGCTGTTAATAGTGTAGTGCGAATATACAAATGGCTCTTTTGAATCCATATTCAAATATACAGAATGCATTCAGACAATTACATAGCTGCATTTCTGGTAAAAGATTTAAGCTTTCATATGTTTGTGGTTTGTGATTGTAAAACTTTATGGTTTACTTAACCTCTGTCTGTGGTGGTTTTATCTAAATCCTTGTGGCTTTTATATTCTAAGGGTTTATGGCCCCTCATCTGATGACTCCATGATATCTCAGTTTCATCCGACCTTGAAAGCTGTCCACTTGAAGGGCTGGGTGAAACTTGAGTTACTACATAGTGTAAATCGCTATAAAAGAACAGAGAAACATGACAAAGACAGATGCAAAAACTGGGGTACCTGTACATGTACAGTGTATTCATACCTGCATAATTGGGGATGCCCATGCAGTGTATTGAATCTCCCAGGGATTCTCTGTCTTGGTGTTGCTTCTATGATATTCCAGACGGATGATGTTTAAAAGCCTCTTGGTGATGATGTAAGTATACTGTATGTACAGTCATGGCCAAAAGTTTTGAGAATGACACAAATATTATATTTTCACATGATCTGCTGCCCTCTGGTTTTTATGTGTGTGTTTGACAGATGTTTTTATCACAGACAGAAAAATAATTGCAAACATATGAGTAACAAAAGTTTATATTGACAGTTAGAATGAGTTAATGCAGCAAGTCAATATTTGCAGTGTTGACCGTTCTTCTACAGGACCTCTGCAATTCTCCCTGGCATGCTCTTAATCAACTTCTGGACCAAATCCAGACTGATAGCAGTCCATTCTTGCACAATCAATGCTTTCATTTTGTCAGAATTTTTAGGTTTTTGTTTGTCCACCCGTCTCTTGATGATTGACCACAAGTTCTCAATGGGATTAAGATCTGGGGAGTTTCCAGGCCATGGACCCAAAATCTCTATGTTTTGTTCCCTGAGCCATTTAGTTATCACCTTTGCTTTATGGCAAGGTGCTCCATCATGCTGGAAAAGGCATTGTTGATCGCCAAACTGCTCTTGGAGGGTTGGGAGAAGTTGCTCTTGGAGGACATTCTGGTACCATTCTTTATTCATGGCTGTGTTTTTAGGCAAGACTGTGAGAGAGCCGATTCCCTTGGCTGAGAAGCAACCCCACACATGAATGGTTTCAGGATGCTTAACAGTTGGCATGAGACAAGACTGGTGGTAGCGCTCACCTTGTCTTCTCCGAATGAGGCGTTTTCCTGATGTCCCAAACAATCGAAAAGGGGATTCATCAGAGAAAATAACTTTACCCCAGTCCTCAGCAGTCCACTGCCTGTACCTTTTGCAGAATATCAGTCTGTCCATGATGTTTTTTCTGGAGAGAAGTGGCTTCTTTGCTGTCCTCCTTGAGACCAGGCCTTGCTCCAAGAGTCTCTGCCTCACAGTGCGTGCAGATGCACTCACACCTGCCTGCTGCCATTCCTGAGCAAGCTCTGCACTGCTGGTAGCCCGATCCCGCAGCTGAAACACTTTTAAGAGACGGTCCTGGCGCTTGCTGGTCTTTCTTGGGTGCCCTAGAGCCTTTTTGGCAACAATGGAACCTCTCTCCTTGAAGTTCTTGATGATGCGATAGATTGTTGACTGAGGTGCAATCTTTCTAGCTGCGATACTCTTCCCTGTTAGGCCATTTTTGTGCATTGCAATGATGACTACATGTGTTTCTTTAGAGATAACCATGGTTAACAGAAGAGAAACAATGATGCCAAGCACCAGCCTCCTTTTAAAGTGTCCAGTGGTCTCATTCTTACTTAATCATGACAGATTGATCTCCAGCCATGTCCTCATCAACACCCACACCTGTGTTAATGGAGCAATCACAGAAAAGAGGTTAGCTTGTCCTTTTAAGGCAGGGCTGCAATGATGTTGAAATGTGTTTTGGGGGATAAAGTTCATTTTCTAGCCAAATATTGACTTTGCAAGTAATTGCTGTTAAGCTGATCACTCTTTATAACATTCTGGAGTATATGCAAATTGCCATTAGAAAAAGTGAAGCAGTAGACTTTGTAAAAATTAATATTTGTGTCATTCTCAAAACTTTTGGCCATGACTGTAGTTAATTTTTATATATACTTAATCATACTTAATTATATGTATTTAATCCCTATATGTACTTAACCTTTGTATATTAAAATATACAAAAGTGTATGCACTCATACTCTTCAATCATACTATTCCTTTAATTTTGCACTTTGAAATAAAAAAAACATTATATTGCAAGTAATAGCCATCTTTAAAGCCGTATCTGAAACTTAGTGTTAAAAACTTGGCAAATAAAATAGCCAAATTAGCCATTAAATAATTAGGCAAAGAGGGAACCATCATACCATTAACCCCTCTCTGACATTAGACATACTATCCCGTCCATGAAACCCGTGCCAATCTGACCATGGACGGGATAGTACGTCATAGGCGATTAGCTGCGCTCCCGGAGGGAGCGCAACTAATCGCCGCCGGGTGTCAGCTGACTATCACAGCTGACACCCGTGACTGTGTGTCAGGAGCGGTCACGGACCGCTCCCGGCACATTAACCCCTGGCACACCGCGATCAAACATGATCGCGGTGTACTGGGGGCACAGGGAAGCATCGCACAGGGAGGGGGCTCCCTGCGCGCCCCCCTGAGACCCTCAGACCAGCGCGATGTGATCGCGCTGTTCTGAGGGCTTCCTCCCTCCCAGGACCCGGATCCAAGATGGCGCCTGCCTGCAGCGATGCCTGTGCGATC
>JARQOD010000004.1:271765717-271900652 GCA_033576555.1 Oophaga sylvatica
TTCTAGGGTTCCAGTTATTACCCTCCTAACCAAAGGGTGTTCGGCAGCAGTGAACATAAATTGCATCGCGGACCCCGTGTTCGGTTGCAATCCATTATATATTAAGTTGTTTGCAACCGAGGGCATAACATACCAAGTCCAAGATTTCCAGGAGCCATGTCACAGGCTGACTGCAGACTTGATTCTGAAGCACTGATTGCACAGCTGAGGCTGCTTAAGAGGCAAGAGGGAGAGAATCAGGGCGGGAGCATGAAAGCTGGAAGCTCCATATTAACTGAGGGCAAGATAGCCGCAGCAGGACAGAAAACAAAATGGCTGACGGAAAAAAACTGAGTTTCAAGAAATATGTCAAAAGAGACTAAGAACCTTACATTACTCTCCCTAAGGGACAACCTCCGGATGACCTCAGATCAGGCTTGTCTGGGTACCTCTGATGATACTGGCGGAGTAAGCGAGAAGCATTAATGTTATTGATTGGTTTTCATGAGTTGTCCTTCACTGGGTAGCCCTGCCATTTAATCAAGTATTGTAACTGATTTCTGTACAACCTGGAATCTAGCATCCTTTCCACCACAAATTCTTCCTGACCATCGACCAGCACTGGGTCAGGATGAGGAAAAGAACGTCCAGGAAACGTATTGGGTGTTGCAGCTTTTAGTAGGGAAACATGAAAGACAGGGTGGATTCTCATAGTTCTGGGCAGTTGAAGACGACAAGCAATGGCACTTATAATTTTACTGATTTTATAGGGTCCAATGTACTTATGTCCCAATTTAGATGATGGAATTTTTAACTTAAGATTTCTGGTTGACAGCCAGACCAAGTTTCCTACCTTGAAAGCTGGTGCAGGTTTACAAAATTTATCTACTGCTTTCTTGTACCTTTCATGAGCCAATTCCAGATTTTCCTTTAGAAGATCAATATTCTTTTGTAAAGACGTGATTCTTTCAGCCACTGCCGGCAAGGGTGTATCTATGGGAAATCGAGGAAGAATGTTAGGATGATAACCTAGATTGGCATAAAAAGGAGACTGCTTAGTGGAGACGCTCTGAGAGTTGTCATAAGAGAACTCAGTCAGTGGGAGTAGATCCACCCAATCATCCTGTAGGTGGCAGATAAAACAGCGGACATACTGCTCCAGGGTCTGATTGGTTTGTTCTGTCTGTCCATTAGTCTGGGATGAAAAGCAGAAGAGTGGTTTACTTTAATGTCCAATGCGGCAAAGAAATGTTGCCAAAACCTTGAAGTGAATTGCACCCCTCGATCAGAAATGACCTCATCCAGTACTCCATGCAAGCGAAATACATTCTGAATCATCAAATCTGATGTCTGTTTTGCAGTGGTTAAGCCGACACAAGGGATAAAATGAGCTGCCTTTGTTATCCAATCCACCACCACTAGAATGGTGTTCTTCCCTTGAGAGGATGGTAACTCCACAATGAAGTCCATAGAAATGGATCCCCACGGGCGGGACGGGGTGGGAAGGGGTTGCAACAGACGTGTTGGTGAGGAGCATGGTGTTTTGCATCTTGCACAGACTTCACATGAAGTGACGTAGTTCAAAACGTCTTTCCTGTAAGTGGGCCACCAATAGAAACGAGAAAGAAATTCTTGTGTCTTTAGAACTTCTCTATGCCCAGCTATCTTAGAATCGTGGATGAGTTGCAATACGCTCAATCTGACCATTTCGGGTATACACAAGCGTTGTCCCTGAATCCACACATCATTCTTAAAGACAAGACTTACGTCCCTTGGAGGTTGAGCCAACAAAGAATCCGAATGGTATGCTTCCTTGATGTCCTTAAGTAGGTCTTGATTATTATTCACTACCAGGAATCTAGAGTCAGGAAGAATAGTCTTAGGAGGAGTAAGTGGACGCGTCTCTGTTGAATGAATCCTAGAGAGTGCATCAGCCTTTCCATTGCGTGATCCTGGCCTATAAGAAATTACAAAATTAAATTGGTTTAGGAAAAGATTCCAACGAGCCTGGCGAGGGTCAGGCACTTAACCGTCCTGATAAATTCAAGGTTACGATGGTCTGTCAGGACGACTATTTGCTGTGCATCACCCTGAAGAAGGTGTCTCCATTCCTTGAATACGGGAAAATGCTTCTTGGGCTTGCGGGGTCCAGAAGAACCTAGACTCTTTCCGGGTAAGTTGTGTGATAGATGACAGTGCCTCAGAGAAATTCCTAATAAAATGTCTATAGAAATTGGCAAACTCGATGAAGCGCTGCACCTCCTTCGCATTCCTAGGAACTGGCCAATCCTTGATGGCTTGGGTCTTGCTTCCATCCATACTAATTCCTTGTGTAGACATTACATACCCCAGAAATTGAATTTTCGGTCCTATGGAATTCACACTTTTATTTGGTACACTGGAGATATCGCACTTGGGAGCCAGCGGACCATATTCATGCTCCCCTGCTCATTGAGGAATATGAGCATCAAGTGGGGGGGGATGCTAGAGAGGGGGGATAATGTTAGGCATCAGGTGACGGTTGGATCTGAACCTGGATCCAAGGAGTCTCTGGTCTCCCATCCAGACCCGCCTGAGGCAGATGCTGCTCAGCTTCGCAGTCGATCCCAACGCCTAGCCAATACCCGAGAGGCACAAATAGTTACTCGGGTCTTTGTTCACAGTAGCCTTAAACCTAGATTACGGAACAAGAAAAGGCTGTTGCAAGCCTAAGTACGGAAATGCCTGCACTGAGCATGTCCGTGACATGGCGAGCCATGATTGGTGCTTAGTGTTAGCTGATCATCTGACCTGGCATCGCCTGATTGGTCACGGATGACATCATCGGTGATGCGATTGACGAGATGGCTGGGGGCGGAGACTAGCCATTAAATAGTTTGTCTGTCCATGGCGCGGCGCGGTCAGATCATACTAAAATAGGCAGTGCTCATGTGAAGAAGTACCAGAAACTGGGCTCCACGTGCTCTCTAGCTTTGCTCTCCGGGACCTTGCCAGAGTACTCTCGGCTTATTAGCTCAGGTCCTTCAGGCAGGTTCAGCTTATGCCAGGCAGGTAGCCAATGTTGCAGTATTGCTACGAATATAGGGTAGCTATACACCCTGAGCAGACTGTGGGGCGCGTAACCTGGGCATCACCTGCCAGTTGAACAAAGAAGCTTGCTCAGTCTGGTCTCACACCAGCTGACAGCACGCGGGCATCACCACCAGCTGAATATTGAAGCTGCTAAGTCCGGATGTAACCTGGTTGGCAGCACGCGGGCATCGCCATCAGCTGAATAGTTAAGTTGCTCAGTCCGGTCTCACACAGGCTGACAACACGTACGCCTGGCATTAGTCGCACGCACTTCCTAGCGGCTGGCACGTGGCTTCTGTGTAGTCAAACAGGGCTACGTCTATACCAGCTTGCAGCACATAGTGCTAACCTAATATCTGGCAAGTGGCTTCAGTGCCATTAACAGAGCTACATCTACGCCAGTCCTCAACACTTCTCTTGTGAAGTTAACGGAAATAGTGCAAATGCCATATATTGCTAAATGTGAAGTTCACAGGCAAGATCTTTATATTTTAATCGTCAGTTATTACCCTCATATATCACAGTTTTATCAAATACAAGAAGAAGATCAAATTTAGCTTGAATCACAGTATCTCCTCAATTTAAAAATAACTTTTTATTTATAACCGTTAAAAAACTAGGACAATACTAGACCAAATGGCAAATAAAGCGACATCATATATAAAAGAAATGAATACACACCAGTGGGTCGTGTCTATCCCTACAATGGCCTATGTAGCCCTACCTAACCGTGGAGGTTGGCACCCTAGAACCTGCGCAGTGGCGCCCCCGCTCCTCGACGGCTCACCCTGCTCACCCTATAGGGCCCTAAGGTGGCAGGGGGTGAGGAAAGATTGGAAATATGGTAGGTGAGAAAGAAAAAGGATTATTGATGTTTAATTGATTTGTATGTCTTTATCAAGTGTGAGCTAATTAGATATGATGTTAAATATATCCCACACCAGCCCAATGAACTATATTATCATAACATAGGCCACACAGAAGACCCTCTCAAAACAGTGACAAAACCACAAAATGAACCCAAAAAAAAAACCAAAACACAACACAAAAACAAGTGCTATTTAAAAATGTAATTCAATAATATTCATATAAAGATAAATAGATCACTTTTGAAATCCTTATAGAAGTAATCCAAGATACCCAGTTAAATAAATCACTCCAAATATCCAAATATCTCTCGGCTTATGTAGATATAACAATTTTAAGTATCTCTCGGGTTATGTAGATATAACAATTTTAAGTATCTCTCGGGTTAGACAGATATCATGACTATATATTGGTTATCATGTTGTAACCCTTAATCATATTGTGACTGAGTCAATGTTAACTTGGTAAGATATATCACTCCAAGTATTTATCGGCTATCACGGATAATTATTCATATTATTATAGCCAATATCCATATTGCAGCTGAGTTATTATCATCTTAATTACAACTCACCTAACTACAATCTTTAATCTCTCCCTCTTCTCTGGCATTTTCCCATCCTCCTTCAAACACTCCATCTTTGCTCTACTACTAAAGAAACCCACTCTTGACCCTTCCTGCACAAACAACTACAGACCGGTCTCCAATCTCCCCTTCATCTCTAAACTTTTGGAGCGCCTAGTATACTCCCGCCTCACCCGTTACCTCTCCACTCACTCCCTCCTAGACCCTTCACAGTCCGGCTTCCGACCCCTACATTCGACTGAAACTGCACTCATCAAAGTGACCAATGACCTTCTTACAGCAAAACGTAACGGTGACCACTCTCTGCTCATTCTACTCGACCTTTCTGCAGCTTTTGACACGGTTGACCACCGTCTCCTACTGTCTAGGCTCCAGTCACTAGGTATTAAGGACACTGTTCTCTCCTGGTTCTCCTCCTATCTTTCTGACCGCTCCTTCAGTGTCTCGTTCTCTGGCTCCACGTCATCTCCTCTTCCTCTCACTGTCGGTGTACCCCAGGGCTCAGTCCTTGGCCCCCTTCTCTTCTCTCTCTACACGGCCCCAATTGGACAGACCATCAGCAGATTTGGCTTTCAGTACCATCTTTATGCCGATGACACACAACTATACACGTCATCCCCCGACCTTACCCCCGCTGTTCTACAGAACACCACCGACTGTCTGTCCGCAGTCTCCAACATCATGTCCGCTCTCTATCTGAAACTTAACCTTTCCAAGACTGAACTGCTTCTGCTCCCGCCATCTAATAACCTCCCTGAATCTGACATTTCCCTCTCTGTGGGCGGCACCATAATAACACCCCGGCAGCAGGCTCGCTGTCTGGGTGTTATGTTTGACACCAATCTCTCCTTCACCTCCCATATACAATCTCTTGCCCGCTCTTGCCGTCTACACCTAAAGAACATCTCTAGAATCCGCCCTTTCCTCACAATGGAAACAACAAAAACCCTCACTGTAGCATTGATCCACTCCCGCCTGGACTACTGCAACGCACTATTACTTGGCCTCCCCATTACTCGACTATCCCCTCTCCAGTCCATCCTTAATGCAGCAGCCAGGGTCATCCATCTGGCTAATCGGTACTCGGACGCGTCCGCTCTTCGCCAGTCCTTACACTGGCTGCCCATTCATTATAGGATCCAATTCAAAGTACTGGTTCTCACCCACAAATCTCTCCACAGTGCAGCACCCCCCTACATCTCCTCCCTCATTTCTATCTATCGGCCCAACCGACTGCTGCGCTCTGCAAACAACGTTCAACTAACCTCTGCACTAATCCGTACCTCCCACTCCCGACTCCAAGACTTCTCCCGTGTTGCGCCAATCCTCTGGAATGCTCTACCCCAAGAAATTAGGACTATCCACAATTTGCATGGTTTCAGGCGCTCCCTCAAAACACATTTGTTCAGAGCGGCCTATCACATTCACTAACCAAAGTCATTCTATGTGTAAGTGTGTGTGTGTAGCCCATTCACTATCTCCATCCATCCCTCATTCCCTCAAGATGGCTGGACCATCATTGTAAATGCACCATTGTATATATACACCTGTACTTTGTATCTCCCCCACCTCATTGTAGATTGTAAGCTCTCACGAGCAGGGTCGGCTTATTTTGCTTTAATTATTGTATTGTTAAGGTTGTTACCTATGACTTGTGTTTTGAAATTGTTAAACTGTAAAGCGCTGCGGAACATGTTGGCGCTATATAAATAAAGATTATTATTATTATTATTAATTAGATGTATCACTCAAAGTGTCCGTCGGTTATCACAAATATCAGGGCCATATATCGGTTATAATATTATAACCGTTGATCATATTACCACTGAGTCACTATATAGGATATAAGATATAACTCCAATTCACATTTAAATTAACCCAGCGTATCAGCTGTAAACTATGGCTACTTCTATCACGCAGAAATTAAAGGATTCTAAATTGCTTAAATGTATTTCCCTAATGTGTCTTGAGATTGCGGTTTCTCTCTTGTTTCGAATATCTCCCACATGATCACCAATACGTCTTCTTAGCTCTCTTTTAGTTTTACCTACATAATTAAGCGGGCAAAAACCTTCTCCAGTGTCTCAACAGGCCACATTTTTGATAATAGACATTTTGCGAATTGTAAAACCAGTGGTGTTGTTTATTTGTTTACTTGCTCTTGCCCGCTTAATTATGTAGGTAAAACTAAAAGAGAGCTAAGAAGACGTATTGGTGATCATGTGGGAGATATTCGAAACAAGAGAGAAACCGCAATCTCAAGACACATTAGGGAAATACATTTAAGCAATTTAGAATCCTTTAATTTCTGCGTGATAGAAGTAGTCTCACCATCCGTACGTCGAGGGGATTGGAATAAGAAAATATTACAAAAAGAGCTGGGATGGATTCATAGACTTGACACTGTATCCCCAAAGGGGTTAAATGAGCAAATGCAGTTCAATTGTTTTTTGTGAGGTAATTCCTCTGTTTCCCGTGTCTTTGGTGATTGTCTCTTTGGTCTTTTTCTTTGTCCTGCTTTTTGATTGGATTCGACAAATACATAACCAGTGAGATTAACCGATCCTAATGGGTCTGGTCATATACGTTACCTCATTTGAGGTCTTGAATTATCTGATTTATTTCCCAGCATCATGGGGGAATATATATAGAGAATTATGGATGCTCCTGCACATTTCTATGCTGATATGATTAAGGGTGTATGTCTGCCTTCTCCTCAAGCCTTCCGCATATATGGATATTATGTGAACTATAAATAATTATAATTGTTTGACATATCTCCTGTATCTGTGTGCTGCTTATCTAAGAAATTATTGATACTGCCTTTATAAAGTAGTTCATATTACCTTTTATGTGATTAGATGTGAGACGTTTTTTGTATATGTACGCTGGGATATTGTGACACATACATTTAGCACAAGACGTATTAACGTCATTTTATCATTAAAAATCATCAGATATCGGTATAGAAATTATCTAAGTATATTGCTGTTATGGATCTATTGATGCGCTGCTTATTAATATGAATGAACATCTCAGCATACATCAGATCGCGTCTTGGTTCACGTGACCAAGATAGGAGGGATAATGAAACTGATCATGTGATCTAGATGGGAGGAGCAACGGAAGTAGCTGTGGAACGCACTCTGAGACGCACGCTGTGATACCCCACGCGTGCTGAATGATTACAGGTTGGTTTCACTTGTTTCTAATCAAGGAGGGGTCTGAACAGATGTATATATATAACTGCAGGAAGCGCCGATCGCTGACATCAAACCAAAAAAGAGGGGACTGTCCCTGCTTATCTGGCTGTATCCACAATGATCTAAGCTAAGTACTCCTATATGTCATCTTACTCCTGATGAACCTCGGAAGAGGAGAAACGCGTCGAGTTGTATTTGGAGTTATATTATACACAGTGACTATATGGCAACATGACTAATGGCTATAACATCATAATCAATGGGTCATGCCTGTAATTATATCCTATGCAGTGACTGAGATAGTAGCATGATTAATGGTTATTAACTCCATATCTGATATATAGCCATACTTTACAGCTGATACGCTGAGTTAATTTAAATGTGAATTGGAGTTATATCTTATATCCTATATAGTGACTCAGTGGTAATATGATCAAGGGTTATAATATTATAACCGATATATGGCCCTGATATTTGTGATAACCGACGGACACTTTGAGTGATACATCTAATTAAGATGATAATAACTCAGCTGCAATATGGATATTGGCTATAATAATATGAATAATTATCCGTGATAGCCGATAAATACTTGGAGTGATATATCTTACCAAGTTAACATTGACTCAGTCACAATATGATTAAGGGTTACAACATGATAACCAATATATAGTCATGATATCTGTCTAACCCGAGAGATACTTAAAATTGTTATATCTACATAACCCGAGAGATACTTAAAATTGTTATATCTACATAAGCCGAGAGATATTTGGATATTTGGAGTGATTTATTTAACTGGGTATCTTGGATTACTTCTATAAGGATTTCAAAAGTGATCTATTTATCTTTATATGAATATTATTGAATTACATTTTTAAATAGCACTTGTTTTTGTGTTGTGTTTTGGTTTTTTTTTTGGGTTCATTTTGTGGTTTTGTCACTGTTTTGAGAGGGTCTTCTGTGTGGCCTATGTTATGATAATATAGTTCATTGGGCTGGTGTGGGATATATTTAACATCATATCTAATTAGCTCACACTTGATAAAGACATACAAATCAATTAAACATCAATAATCCTTTTTCTTTCTCACCTACCATATTTCCAATCTTTCCTCACCCCCTGCCACCTTAGGGCCCTATAGGGTGAGCAGGGTGAGCCGTCGAGGAGCGGGGGCGCCACTGCGCAGGTTCTAGGGTTCCAGTTATTACCCTCCTAACCAAAGGGTGTTCGGCAGCAGTGAACATAAATTGCATCGCGGACCCCGTGTTCGGTTGCAATCCATTATATATTAAGTTGTTTGCAACCGAGGGCATAACATACCAAGTCCAAGATTTCCAGGAGCCATGTCACAGGCTGACTGCAGACTTGATTCTGAAGCACTGATTGCACAGCTGAGGCTGCTTAAGAGGCAAGAGGGAGAGAATCAGGGCGGGAGCATGAAAGCTGGAAGCTCCATATTAACTGAGGGCAAGATAGCCGCAGCAGGACAGAAAACAAAATGGCTGACGGAAAAAACTGAGTTTCAAGAAATATGTCAAAAGAGACTAAGAACCTTACATTACTCTCCCTAAGGGACAACCTCCGGATGACCTCAGATCAGGCTTGTCTGGGTACCTCTGATGATACTGGCGGAGTAAGCGAGAAGCATTAATGTTATTGATTGGTTTTCATGAGTTGTCCTTCACTGGGTAGCCCTGCCATTTAATCAAGTATTGTAACTGATTTCTGTACAACCTGGAATCTAGCATCCTTTCCACCACAAATTCTTCCTGACCATCGACCAGCACTGGGTCAGGATGAGGAAAAGAACGTCCAGGAAACGTATTGGGTGTTGCAGCTTTTAGTAGGGAAACATGAAAGACAGGGTGGATTCTCATAGTTCTGGGCAGTTGAAGACGACAAGCAATGGCACTTATAATTTTACTGATTTTATAGGGTCCAATGTACTTATGTCCCAATTTAGATGATGGAATTTTTAACTTAAGATTTCTGGTTGACAGCCAGACCAAGTTTCCTACCTTGAAAGCTGGTGCAGGTTTACAAAATTTATCTACTGCTTTCTTGTACCTTTCATGAGCCAATTCCAGATTTTCCTTTAGAAGATCAATATTCTTTTGTAAAGACGTGATTCTTTCAGCCACTGCCGGCAAGGGTGTATCTATGGGAAATCGAGGAAGAATGTTAGGATGATAACCTAGATTGGCATAAAAAGGAGACTGCTTAGTGGAGACGCTCTGAGAGTTGTCATAAGAGAACTCAGTCAGTGGGAGTAGATCCACCCAATCATCCTGTAGGTGGCAGATAAAACAGCGGACATACTGCTCCAGGGTCTGATTGGTTTGTTCTGTCTGTCCATTAGTCTGGGGATGAAAAGCAGAAGAGTGGTTTACTTTAATGTCCAATGCGGCAAAGAAATGTTGCCAAAACCTTGAAGTGAATTGCACCCCTCGATCAGAAATGACCTCATCCAGTACTCCATGCAAGCGAAATACATTCTGAATCATCAAATCTGATGTCTGTTTTGCAGTGGTTAAGCCGACACAAGGGATAAAATGAGCTGCCTTTGTTATCCAATCCACCACCACTAGAATGGTGTTCTTCCCTTGAGAGGATGGTAACTCCACAATGAAGTCCATAGAAATGGATCCCCACGGGCGGGACGGGGTGGGAAGGGGTTGCAACAGACGTGTTGGTGAGGAGCATGGTGTTTTGCATCTTGCACAGACTTCACATGAAGTGACGTAGTTCAAAACGTCTTTCCTGTAAGTGGGCCACCAATAGAAACGAGAAAGAAATTCTTGTGTCTTTAGAACTTCTCTATGCCCAGCTATCTTAGAATCGTGGATGAGTTGCAATACGCTCAATCTGACCATTTCGGGTATACACAAGCGTTGTCCCTGAATCCACACATCATTCTTAAAGACAAGACTTACGTCCCTTGGAGGTTGAGCCAACAAAGAATCCGAATGGTATGCTTCCTTGATGTCCTTAAGTAGGTCTTGATTATTATTCACTACCAGGAATCTAGAGTCAGGAAGAATAGTCTTAGGAGGAGTAAGTGGACGCGTCTCTGTTGAATGAATCCTAGAGAGTGCATCAGCCTTTCCATTGCGTGATCCTGGCCTATAAGAAATTACAAAATTAAATTGGTTTAGGAAAAGATTCCAACGAGCCTGGCGAGGGTCAGGCACTTAACCGTCCTGATAAATTCAAGGTTACGATGGTCTGTCAGGACGACTATTTGCTGTGCATCACCCTGAAGAAGGTGTCTCCATTCCTTGAATACGGGAAAATGCTTCTTGGGCTTGCGGGGTCCAGAAGAACCTAGACTCTTTCCGGGTAAGTTGTGTGATAGATGACAGTGCCTCAGAGAAATTCCTAATAAAATGTCTATAGAAATTGGCAAACTCGATGAAGCGCTGCACCTCCTTCGCATTCCTAGGAACTGGCCAATCCTTGATGGCTTGGGTCTTGCTTCCATCCATACTAATTCCTTGTGTAGACATTACATACCCCAGAAATTGAATTTTCGGTCCTATGGAATTCACACTTTTCAAGTTTGATGTAAAGATGGTTCTGTCTGAGGCATTCTAAGACCATTCTCACATGTCCATGATGTTCCTCTGTGGAGATAGAAAAAATTTAAATATCATCCAGATAAATCACCACGAATATATCTAGGAGATCTCTGAAGATGTCATTCACCAAGTGTTGGAAAGTGGCTGGGGCGTTACACAGACCAAAAGGCATGACTAGATATTCAAAGTGTCCATAGCGTGACCTGAATACAGTCTTCCATTCATCCCCAGGTCTAATACGGACCAAGTTATAGGCCCCACGGAGATCCAGTTTAGAGACAATTTTGGCATGCCGCACTCTCTCCAATAACTCAGGGATTAAAGGCAATGGATAACGGTTTCTAATAGTAACCTTATTGAGTTCCCGATAGTCTATGCAGGGTCTCAGAGATCCATCTTTCTTCTTCACAAAGAAGATGGGTGCACCTGCAGGAGATGAAGAATGGCGTATGAAACCTTGGCTAGATTTTCGTCTATGTAGTCCTTCAAAGCCTTCAGCTCGAGCCCCGCCAGGGGGTAGATCTTATCAAAAGATATCTCTGCTCCAGGCAATAATTCAATTGGACAATCATATGGACGGTGAGGGGAAGCTGGTCAGCATTCTTCTTGTCACACACATCCACATAGTCCAGGTATACAGCTAGTAGTACAGGGACTGTCATGGTTCCTTTAGGAACAGAGCAATCTGAAACTTCTGGACTCATTTGTTTCTCCGGAAAGTGTAGTTCCATGGTCTCCCAGTAGGGTTCACTGGTCCAGAGGTCAGCAGGGAGCCATCCACAATCTCCATCTGTACTGGAGTAGCCTTCTTTACTGAATGTATCCCATGTTTCAGAGCAAAGGAGATATCCATAAAATTTCCACTTGCCCCTGAATCGCTCATAGCAGAGCTAGACACCCAGACCAAGTCAACCCAGAGTTTGATGGAAAGGAAGCAATGAGAATTGTTTTTCTTACAACTCAGCTGGGACACCGCTGAGGAAACTTGAAAAATTGCAGCGCTTACAAAGTCATCGTCCCCAGAACTAACGGAGTTTAAGTCCGAGAAATCAATATCTCTGGCTGCAGATCTCTCTGGAGCCTGAGGCTCGGACATGACAGATCTCCTCTCACAACACTCACAGTGAATGACTGCCATAGTAGTCTTACGAGAACGACTGGGGCAGTTTATAATGAACTGCCCTGACTTACCACAGTAGAAACATAGATTTTCCTTTAAATGATGCTCTTTGTGTGCATCACTAACCCATCTTTGTAACGAGTCCACCTGCATGGGTTCAGTTTCTGGTTCCCGTGTGATCCTACTCAAAGGTTCCTTAGCAGGGGAGGAAGGTAGGAAAAGGTTAGTGCGATTACTTTCGAACCATCTCTCTTGTCTGAGTTCAGTCAGACGAGCATCAATAGGGATACAGTAGTTAATAAAGTCACCTAACGCAGTGTGAGGGTCGGCACAAGCAAGTTCATCCTTAATCAGAGGAGACAACCCTTTTTGAAAAATAGATTTTTGGCGGTAAACTGTCCCAAGTGGTATCGAGAGCCCATCTCTTGAAATCCAAGGCATATTCGGCTACTGAGCGCTTACCTTGGTGCAAAGTTAAAATGGCTGCTTCAGCTGTTGCACCTCGATTGGGGTTATCAAACACCTGCCCCATGGCTGAAATGAAAGCATCAAGATGATTCAAACATTCATCCTCAGTCTCAATCAGAGGGTTTGCCCACATCAGAGCCTTGTTGGTAAGCAACATGATTATAGTAAGCACTTTGGATCGTTCAGTGGGAAATTGTGAAGCATGTGCAGAGTAAAATAGGTTGCATTGGATAATAAATCCCTCTGAATTTCTCACGTTCACTGCCAAAATGAAAACGGGGTAACTTGGGGATCCCGGAACTCAGGGTTATGGCTGGAGCCTGGATTCGTTCCTCTAGAGCCTCAATCCTGAGTAGTTTGTCCAAAAAACTTGCAAATTGTGATTAGTGAGGTCCTGTAGACTTGCAAAACGGGTCCTTAAAGTCTGTATATCTGCAAGGATTGTATCAGTCACTCTGCACAACTCCTTTATGCGAGCCTCCATCTTCCAGATCCTTTAAGGCAGAAGTACTGGAAGGAGAAGAGGGGAAAAAAAAGCACACAATAGTGTTTAACAGTGGTAACACTCCAGAGTAAAATTAAGGGAATATGCTCACCTGGAATGGTTGTGAGAAGTCACAACCACTGTCATCACAGAAGGTATAAACGGATATCTGACATCCACGGTCACAGCAGACACCGCCTTCACAAACCCAGCAGACACTAACGTTGGCTTCAGAATCTTGTGATGTATGGTGTACAGTTCATATAGCGTCTTGTGCTTGGGTGCGAGGAAAACACATGAGACACAGGTTTGATATGGAAGGACTTGTATTACTTCATACAAGTAGGCAAAAGGGGTCACACAGTTTGGAGGTACAGAGGCAGGAGACACAGCAGACCAGAGTAACTTTAAGCTCAGCAATAACTTTCCACAACAGGTTCAGAATCTCTTCTCTGTTAAGGGTATGCCACACTAAGCGAGATTGCTAGCGAGATCGCTAACGAGATCGCTACTGCATCACCATTTATGACGCAGTAGTAATCTCGTTAGTGACTTAGCTGTGTGTGACATGTAGCAGCGATGTGGCCCCTGCTGAGATGTCGCTGATCGCTTATGAACATTCTGAGCCGTTTTTTGGTCGTTGGTGTCCCGTTGGTGAGCCTGAATCGCTGAGTGTGACAACCTTTATGAAAGACTTCACCAGCGTCGCAGGTGGGACTAGGTTTTCCCAACGACCGCAGAGGTCGTTATACAGATCGCTGATGAGTTGTGTTTGGAATCTAACTAGCGATCACATAGCAATCGCACTAGCGATCTCACCAGGTCGTGTCGTCGTGATCGCTGGTGCGATCGCTAAGTGTGGCAGTGCCTTTACCGTAATTCCCTTGCAAATGTGGATTTATCAAACAGCAGGTTTCCAGAGTCCACAAGTGTTCAAAAGTTCCTCAGTAGGAAATGGCTGGAGCATCAAGTCCAAGATTTCCAGGAGCGAGGTCACAGGCTGATTGCAGACTTGATTCTGAAGCACTGATTGCTCAGTTGAGGCTGCTTAAGAGGCAAGAGGGAGAGAATCAGGGTGGGAACATGAAAGCTGGAAACTCCATATTAACTGAGGGCAAGATAGCTGCAGCAGGACAGAAAGCAAAATGGCCGACGGAAAAAAAACTGAGTTTCAAGAAACATGTCAAAAGAGACTAAGAACCTTTCAGTAATCGATTGTTAATAGGCCCTTATTGCTTGTTTAAATCATTGGAAGAGGCCTAGGAAAGCTAGCATTAAGAAGAGGAATAGGGAGTGTGCGCTATGCAAAAGCACCCGAGCGTTGGACTGGCCAAAGGACCTCTGCTCCGACTACATCCACAGGACCATTAGACCCCTGAATTTACAACAAGCCTTCGGTCCGTTATTAGATCCAAAGTTGAGGGCTCCCTTAAAACCCTGTTAAAAAAAAGAGAAGAAAAAACTCAGAGAGGTTTCTTCTAACTCTGACTCCTCTCAAAAATCATCTAAAGGACAATGCAATACTGAGATCTCATCCTCCTCCTCCTCAGACAGTGACATGGGGGGCAGACCATGCTTTCCCATGGAAGAAACAAATAGGCTTCTTAAAGCCATTAGAACAACTATGGGCCTAAATGAGGAGAAAGCAGCCAAGTCTCTTGAGTACGTGATGTTTTGAGGGTTAGAGGAAAAGAAGAAACTCGTGCTAAGGTCCAGGCTCTCATTAGCAGAGAGTGGAGGAGACCGGAGAAATCTGGTGCACTGTCCTCACCCTCAAAAATTAGATATCCTTTTGAGGAAAAGGATGCAGAGTTGTGGGACAAGGTCCCTAGAATCTATGGTGCTGTGTCTAGGTCTTGTAAGAGGTCAGCACTTCCCTTGGAAGATTCAGAGGTACTCAGGCACCCATTAGATAAGAAGGCAGACACTTATCTAAGACAATCATGTGAAGCGGCAGCAGGAGGTCTAAATCCAGCAATTGCTGGAAAATGTACCGCACATTCCCTAATGATTTGGCTACAACAGCTGGAGGAACAGCTCAGGTCCAAGGTAGAATCTTGTCAAACATGTCTCTGTTGCACGGAGCTGCAGCATTCCTGGCAGATACATTCGCTGACTGTGAGATTGGCAGTTAGGTCTGCTGGTCTATCGAAAGCGACAAGGCGGGCCTTAAGGCTCAAGGGCTGTCCAGGAAATCTGCAGTCGAAGAACAAGTTAAGTTCCTTACCATGTGATGGCCAGTTTTTGTTCGGGAAAAAGCTGAGGACATCTTGGAAAAAGCTGGTGACAGGAAGAAGGGCTTTCCCAGGTTCTCAGGGGAGCCAAAGAGATCTTCATTTCGGAGGAGAAAATTCAATAGGGGATGTCCTCCAGGGGAAAGAAGTGAGAAGATAGAAGTAACAGGGAGTCTGGATTCATGTTCAGCGCTCCTTCCTCCACTTCCATGACGTCCTCACAATGAGCAGTAGGGGGGAGGCTTTCCCTCTTTGTTCAGGGTTGGTAAAACATCTCCTCCAGCACCTGGGTCCTGGATATAGTGAGGGAAAGTCTTAAAATAGAGTTATCATCTACCACATCAAACGTTTGTAATAACCCCCATCAGAAGATCGGCAGGAGAATAACTTGCCCTAGGGTCTAGTGGACAAACAGGTTCTATGCAAAGTTTTGGGCAAACAAAAAGGAAAGGGATTTTATTCCCCCTCTTTTTGATAATGAAGCCTGATGGCTCATTCAGAACCATCATAAATCTCAGAGGTCTCAATCGCTGGATAAAAAAAACCACATCTTCAAGATCGGGTCAGTGAACACAGCCAAAAAGCTTCTTCATCACAATTGCTTTATGGTGGTAGTCGACTTAAAGGATGCTTACTATCACATCCCAATCCATCCGGACCATCAAAAATACCTGAGTGCTGCCCTGTACATTCAAGGAGAAGTCAGACATTTTCAGTTCCGAGCGCTTACCTTTGGGTTACCAATAGCACTGAGAGTGTTCACCAAAGTGTTAGCAGAGATGACAGCTTACTTTCGTATCCAAAACACAGTCATTGTTTCTTATCTGGATGACTTTCTAATAGTAGGAAGATCAGAGGACCACTGTGCTACGCAGTTGAAAGAGGTTACAGTAGCCTTACAAGAGCTGGCTGGATTATGAACACTCAAAAATCGAGACTGCAGCCCCTATTGGTGCAAACCTTCTTGGAACTTGTACTGAATTCCAAATTGCAGGCTTGTTTCTTGCCAGAGAACAAGGTAAATAAGGTGGTGAACCTAACCTCGGCAGCCATAGAACTTCCACAGATGCCCCTAAGGAAAACAATGTCCCTGTTGGGAACCTTAATGTCCTGCATCCCAGCAGTCAAATGTGCCCAATTCCATATGAGGCAGCTGCAAGGGGAGATACTATCTGCACAGAAATAGCTAAAATAGAATTTAGAAGGGAATGTAGATCTTTCTTCAGAAGTCAGAAATTCCTTCAGATGGTGAACAGACAGGCCAAACTTGACATCAGGAGTCCCATGGGTGAGGCCAGTAGACGACGTAATCACAACAGACTCGAGCATCTCTGGTTAGGGGGCACACCTGAGGGGTCAGGCAGTTCAGGGTCTTGGGCACCTCCACAGCTGGAAATGTCATGAAATCTAAAAGAATTGTGGGTGGTGAAAAAAGCTCTAAAAAGCTTCCTTCCTCTCCTCCTGGGTCGCCACGTCCTCATTATGTCAGACAACCGGGCCACAGTGGCGTATATCAATCCCCAGGGGGGAATGAGGTCCCACTCCCTAATGGTAGCAGCAAACAACATCTCCAGATGGCAGAACAGCATCGTTTGTCCCTTATGGTACTACACATAAGGGGAACAGAGAACATTGGGGCAGACTTTCTAAGCCACAACAAACTACATCAATGGGAATTGGCCCTAAACCCCAGAGTGTTCCAGGAGATGGTCCATCTATGGGATTTGCCAGAAATAGATCTGTTTGCCAACAGACCCAATGCGATGGCAAAAAGGTTTTGTTCTCTGTACCCCAGGGAAAACCCATTTGTAGTATATACTCCCTCCAGATTTCTTAGGACTTCAGGTTTGCTTACACCTTTCCTCCAATAGCAATGATCACAGCGGTTGTGAAGAAGATTGGGCAGGATCAGGCAAGAGTGATTATGATTTCCCCCTTCTAACAAAAAATACCTTGGTTTTCCCTGTTGAAGACAATGTCACTATCAGATCCAGGGATCCTGCCAGAGATCCTGGACCTTCTTATGTAGGGGCCAACATTCCACAGTCAAGTAAAGGGCTTCCATCTAGCAGCATGGAATTTGAAATGGCACTACTGAGTAACAGATGGTTTTCGTCGGGGTTAGTTTTCACCTTGCTAAAAAGTAGGAAACCCATAACAACGAGAATCTACAGCAGGACATGGAAGAAATTCATGGAATTTTTAGGAAAGATGTGTATCTTCGTACCGTGTTAGCCAGTAGATAGAAAAATATTTAGACTTGAGAGTCCTCAGTGGTTGATACCTTTTAATGGCTAACTGAAAAGATGGTAACAAATTGCAAGCTTTCGAGACTACGCAGGTCTCTTCATCAGGCAAAGACTAAAACAAAAGCTGAAGAATCACATATTTATACACAAGAGGACACAGGAATAATGCAATAGGTAAGACATGTGACGTGAAGCAGAACTGTCATTATGGCAGAGGGATTAACATAAATATGACTAGTTCATAGATAAGGAGTGAAGGTTTTATTACCCTCTGATTGGGGTCTGGTATTGTGTTGTGATGACCCTAAAAGGTCAGGGAAGCAGATTCCTTAATTGTTGTAGAAAGACATAAAACTCTGGGATATATTCATCCCAGCACTAAGAGTGTCAAAGGTCATCATAAGTTTATATTCCCAGACTTTTCTATCCTTCTCAGATTTGATTCAGATTCTTCAGCTTTTGTTTTAGTCTTTGCCTGATGAAGAGACCTGCGTAGTCTCGAAAGCTTGCAATTTGTTACCATCTTTTCAGTTAGCCATTAAAAGGTATCAACCACTGAGGACTCTCAAGTCTAAATATTTTGGAATTTTTAGGAAAGCCATTAGGTCAAAAGCCTCCAATCGGTCCCATTCCAGAGTTCTTTCAGTCTGGTTTGAACTAGGGTTGGCTACTAGTACCCTTAAGGTCCAGATGTCTGCTTTGGGTGTGTTATATACAGTAGTTGTAACCTGGCAGCTAATACTTGGATTGCAAGGTTCTTAAAATCCTTTGACAGATCCAGATGAATCGAAGTCCCTAGGGTTCCCTCATGGGATCTGAACCTAGTACTAGAAGCTTTGACTAAAGAGCTGTTTGAACCCATACAGGAGTTATCATCAAAACATCTTACCCTCAAAACAATCATATTAGTGGGTGTGACATCAGCCCTTAGGGTGAGTGACTTACAAGCCCTTTCTATAAATCCTCCTTATACACAAATATATGAGAGTAGAGTCATGTTTAAACCTGATCCGGTTTATCTGCCCAAGGTAAAGTAAAAGATTGTCCCAACTTCATTCTGTAATAACCGTAAGAGTCCGGGGGAGAGGAAGTTTCATAATCTTGATGTTAGAAGGGCACTGTTATAGTATATATGCGTGACTAGCCAGTGGAGGAAAGCCCAGTCTCTGTTTGTAGCCTTCCAGGGTAGTAGGAAGAGATACAGGGTGACGAAGGGTACCATTGCTAGATGGAATAAGGAGGCCATTAGTTTAGCTTACTCTACTAGTGGTGCTCTGATCCCCGATGGCATCAAAGCTCATTCCACCAGAGCCATGGTGATCTCCTGTGCAGAGAAAACGGAGGTATCAATTGATCAAATTTGTAAGGCAACTACCTGGTCCTCACATCCACCTTCTTTAGGCACTATAGATTGGATCTATCCTCCTCTGCTGACTTAACCTTTGGTAGAAGGGTGCTGCATGCAACAGTGCGTCACTAAGGTGTTTCAAATTCTTCAGAAGTCTTTCAGGTGTGCTGTAATGGGTGAAAGGAAAACAACCAGGTTACTTACCAGTAGCTGATTTTTCCAGTACCCATGACAGCACCCGTATATTTCCCCCCCCTTTTTCACCTTATGGGAGTGCACCATAGTTTGGGTGTATTTATAAGGTGATGTTGATTATATGTGTAAATTAACCAGGAGGTCCTCTCATGCTCTGTAACCAAATGAAGCAGGGGAGAGGTAATGCCTTTTTATTTTAGTAGGTTCCTGTCCTGGCTGAGTGGATCCCTCTCTCAGGTGTGCTGTCATGGGTTCTGGAAAAAACAGTTACCGGTAAATAACCTAGATGTTTTTCAACTATATGAAGAAATGTTCATTTGGGTTGAGGTTTGTGGGCCAATCCAACACCTCTAATTCATTGACATTAAACAATTTCTTCACCAATCTTGATGTATGTTTCAGGTTGTTGTCCTGCTGGAACACTATTTTGTCCTTTTCATACCCATGGTTTTTGAGAGTACTGTAAAAACTAAGTCATCTAGTAGGATAATCTTAAATTGCTTAGCATTGAGAACAACATCGATCCTGGTCAAGTGTCCAACACCTTTGGATGTGAAACAAACTTGTATCATCAGGCTTCCTTCATTGAACTTGACAGTTCCTTCAATTTAGCCCTTTTTTGCAAAGACCCGTTTGAACTCAGTCTGTTGAATTTCGTCTCATCGCTCCAAATCACCCGTTTCCAAGTTTCAACTGTCCAACTTTCTCACTTTTTGCATATTTGAGCCAAAGCATCTTATGATGATATTGAAGTCGAGGCTACTTCACATATCTCACCATTTGTAGACTTTTGTAACGTGCGTTGTACTGTGCTTGCATGGACTTCTGTGATCTCACTATTACAAAGCATACGAGCCACTTCCACTGTCGTGTTTGTCACGCCAAAATTGATAGACCTTGTAACAAACTTACTTGTTGACCCCAACATTTTGCATGGAAATACACATCTTGGGTTTTGAATGGATAGATGGATATAATTTTGTATTGTTACAACTGTCATGGTACTCACATGATGCAGTTTTGCAATTTTCTTGGCTTAGAAACCGCTA
Organism: Oophaga sylvatica; assembly: GCA_033576555.1. Classification (NCBI taxonomy): domain Eukaryota; kingdom Metazoa; phylum Chordata; class Amphibia; order Anura; family Dendrobatidae; genus Oophaga; species Oophaga sylvatica. Next base: position 271,786,154 of record JARQOD010000004.1, read on the forward strand.
TCGATGACGTTGATGTTGCGCTCTCTTGGGAAATCATTTTCATGGCTGCTCCTTGATTCGAACCAGCAACCTTTCTCTTGGAAATCAACCTATTAACACACTGAGCTATTAGGGAATGTAATAACAGGCTGTAATTTATAGTATTCTCAAAGAAAAAAATTTTTCCACCACCAGGAGCAAAACGGTAACAATGTAATGACATGACAATAATCTGCATAACTAATCACATGTCAAATAGTTCCATAGTTCCAAGTCAAATTTATGTATGAGATAGCCAAAATGTCTATAAAATGATGGTAGTCTCACAATTAAAGGTGTAGTGGATGGTGAGATATTGAGCCTGAAATTCAAAAGTTCAAAACATTGTTACCTTTTTACTCGTCAGTGTATATAATCAATAAGTTTATTATGAAAAAAGTGAATAAAATGCAATTTACTGAAACAAGGTGTATATTCTCTATCTCATCTATAAACAGATGTCGTCTAGCAAAAACAAAATTGCTGTCTATCTACTTTTATACAAACTAAAGGAAAGAATACTTATTATTTATTTCTTGTTCTTTAGTCTTGGCACTTACATCACTTCATAGAACAACAAGAATATTAGTTTAAATATCAGTGCTCTTTTTTTCCCACAAACCCAATATTTGATGTGGATTACCTAAGCTCTAAAATATGACCGACATTTTTCTTGGATGTACTACAGAATGTGAATTCGATCTGTTTTACAAATTGAACAATCATCAGTTTGTCTGAACAGATCAAATGCTGAGAATATTAAATGTCAGACAGATGAAGAAAACTCCTTTGCTAACCATGTGGTTTTAAGCTAGAAAATATTAAGTCCCAGTGGAATACATTTATACCATATAAAACAGAAATTGCATTACTTGCATGAGTATAAACAGTGTACTATAAAAACATTAACACTTTTTTTGCTGTATGCATGAAATCCATTTAAGATGTTTGTCTGAAAAAAAATAGCTACAAGAAGGAAGGGTTAATAAATTGCTGTGGTAACCAATGCCATTTAACTTTTATTTTTGTATTCTTATATGCTATTTATCTGTTTTATATTGAAGGGGTTCTCCCACAAACAAAGTACCTTATAGTTAGTAGCTCTAAAAATAAGTTCCCCAATTGGATGGTAAAAAAAATATTCCCTTTCTGAGATAATCTTACAAATGAGCAACAGCGGTATGCAAAATTATTTGCCCCCTTGGCAGTTTTCATGTTTTGCTACCTCATAACCTGGAATTTCACTTTTTATGGTTTGAATCAGTTCATGGGAATGACATGCCTACACCTGTGAACATTTGATTTTCTTTCCATTGTGAAGCAAACAATAAACATTATAGGATAAAAGAACTAAAAACTTCAGTGTGCCTAGCTATTCACCCCCTAAAGTCAGTACATTGTAGAGCCTCCTTTTGCGGCAAGTAAAGCTGCAAGTTGCTTCGGATAAGTCTCTATGAGCTTTCCACATCTTGCCACTTGGATTTTTAAGCCCATTCCTCAAGGCAAAACTGCTCCAGCTCCTTCAAGTTAGATGGTTTCTTCTGGTGAAGAGCAGTCAAGTCTGACCACATATTCTCAATTGGAATATTGTTTTAGCCGTATACTTTGGCTCATTGTCTTGTTGGAAAGTGAACCTCTAACACAGTCTAAAATCACTGACCGATAGTGTTGAGCGATACTGCTCGATATCTAAAAATATCGGATCGGAATGGTATCGCCGATATCACTAAATATCGTCGATATCCGATTCCGATACCGGAAGTCCCATGTAAGTCTATGGGAACAAAATATCGCAACTAAAAAAAACATTTCTTTCGTTGTAAACACAAAATATACACACTTAGAATACATATATATATATATATATATATATATATATATATACATGTCATTGTGACATATATATATACATATATTTATAGTTTATACACTTCTACATAGTAAAATAGACTCTGATTCAATTGCCGGGTAAAGCCGTGACATACCCCATAGAAGTCGACGGGCTCGGTGCCGAGTACCCCCAAAACGTCTGGCTCTGTGCGACTCAACTTGGGCGTCACAAACAGGATTCTGTAGCTTGCTATAAGCGAGTCCTGTGTGCCTGAATTGAACTGGTTTTGTGCTTGAGAATTGCTAAAATCATCAGAGAATGTATTTGCAATTTTTCCGCCATATCTGCGTCACGACGAGGCACTGGTGAAGAAGAAGGGCGTGCTCTTCGTGGGTGTACACTCACTCAGTGGCGCGAAAACGATGGCCGACCACTCTAAATGGTACTGCAATGTAAGATCGTGCCCCACAGCTCTTCAGTTCCGCCTCCTCATCCTCCTCAGTGTGCGGAAACTAACACGAAGGTCCCGCCTCACTACAAAAGAGGGGCCCTCTCCAGATGCTAATGACACATGTGACTTGGCAGAGATGGCTAATGGACACGAGCAGAAGTGTGAAGGGATGGAGCAGTCAGAGCTCTCCCCCCACGGAAGCGACCCGATCGCCATGGAACCACCGTTGGGCACCCGGCCTGGAAACCCTCCTACGCTGCAAGAAGCGGAGGATACCCTAAGAGGCCTGGCCCGGCACCGGGAGGAGGTCGCCAGGATGGAAGCCAGCTGGCGTGCCCTAAAACTAAACTTGGAGCGGCGCCAATCCCTCTTACCTGAAGTGTCTGTACCGGAAGGTGAGGCACCCATTCTAGTAGTGGAGTCCGTGCGGGCATCCCAGCCCTTGTAATGTGATCCGGTTGACGTTGTCGCAGTGGAGGCACCCGTTCCTGCAGAAAACGCTGCACCGGCAGCACCCCAGATCCGCTGTCTGCCCCCGTCGCTGAGACAGAAGAAGCGACACCCGTCCTCATGGAGGAGGCCGCGCAGGCACCAGAGGTCTACCTGTCTGTACCGGAGCCCCGACTGTCATCTGTTCCAGAGCCGGCTGCTTCCTCCGCAGGTGAGCGCCGCCAGGACTGTCGGGCGCCAGGAGAGCTGCCGCAAACCGGACATCGTAAGCTGCAGTTTGATGGTGGAGACATGGAGATGCTGGTGGAGGAGAATTACAACCGGCGTCAGGAGGAAGAGTGGAGACGTCGGGAGAGAGAAGCCGAGCGACAAAGGGAGCAGCGCGAATCCCAGAAGCTTCGCCAACGTCACATCGAGAAGGACCGGGCAGATAAGGACCGGATGAGAAAAGATAAAGGAACCCTGAGGGAGCCGCGGCGTAAGGGTGCAGTACGGAGCTTTAAATTGAAAGCTGGTTGGGGCTTCATCCAGGAGCCTGGACTTTATTTAGAAGTGTTTGTGACCCGGCGGGACGTGGAGACTCACCTCCCAGAAGGACACCCGGGGAGGGACTTGTTGCCAGGAGACTTGGTAACTTACACCCGACACGGGTTACAATGGATGGTATGCCCTAAATGTCACCAGGTGCGACCCCTGGTCCCCAGAGTGTCAGGAACCTGTGAGACCCTCGGAGCCTTCAGCCTCCCACATCCAGGCCTCTGCACAAGTGCCCACCCCACGCCGTAAATCTCCCCAGCCTCCCTCAGTGGTCTCCTCAGCAGCCCCAGCTATGGACATGATAATGATAGCTGGCCAGTACCCGGCGCCTGTTAGGCCCCCTGGGGTTCGTTCAGTCCGGGACATAGGGCTCCAGACCCGGAGGGAGATGAAAGAGGTGGCCACACAGACACAGATAGCGGGTCACGACTTGACTGTACAGGCCACACGACATCATCAGGTCCTGGTGGTCCTTGGTGTCTCGGATGTTTGGCAAGCATCAGAAGAGTACCAGGTGGTACCTGGAACACCCCTGCCAAAGAATTATAAATAACCCGGACAGGGTCCCTGTATGTAAATAGTTAAATTGTTGATGTACCCGGACGGGTGAATGTTCATAAAAAAGTTTTTTAATTTAATAAAAAAAACAACACAGTTTTCATTACTTTTATTACAGTCTCATCCTGCGACGCCATCGATCTCCTGTAAAAAAATGGAAAAAAAAACAGCAGTATACCACCTGTCCGACGCAGTCCATAGTAACGAGTGTCCCACGACGATCCAGCTCTGCTACATCAGAATGACATCAGAGGCAGGCAGGCAGGCAGAGCCTGTCATCCCGGCGCAGCACAGCTGATTACCTGCTTCCCCGGCGGTGACGTCATCGGACTGGTTTACGGCCGGGATTACCCTGCAGTCACTGCAGTTATCGCGAAAAACTGCATGTGACCGCCAGGGAGAAGATAATGGCGGCCATCAAGCAGTCCAGGACGTGACCGCCGGAGATCTTCTGCCAGGTAAGTGCCGCTGACTCCTGACAGACCCGACCGACGGACACTCACAGTGACAGTGACAAATCCGATTCCGGTATCCGATATGACGAAAATATCGGTACTTGGAATCGAAAGCCCGATACAGCTAATATCGGCCGATACCCGATATTTGCAGTATCGTATCGCTCAACACTACTGACCGACTGAAACAGATTTTGCTCAAGAATATACCTGTATCAAATCACTAACAGACTGAACCCTCAAATCACTGACAAACTGAAATAGGTTCAGCTCAAGAATATCACTGTTTTTTGCACCATCCAACTTTGCCTCAATTTCAACCATTTTTCTGTCTCTGTTGCCAAAAAACATCCCTATAGCATGATGCTGCCACCACCAAGTTTCACTGTTCGGATAGTGTACTTTGGGTAATTAGCTGTGTTGGTTTGGCACCAGACCTTTGTGGTCAAAAAGGTCAATTTTGATCTCATCTAACTACAGCACCTGGGCTGAAAGTTTTGATGGGTGGCCCTCTCTTGGCAGTTTTGTTAGGGTGCCATGTTTTTTCCATTTGATGATAATGAATTTCATGGTGCTCTGAGGGATCATCGGAAATTGGGATTTTTTTTTAAAACCTAATCCTGAATTCTGTTTATCAACAACTTTGTTCCTTACATGTTTGGAGATCTCCTTGATCTTCAAGGTGTTGTTTGGTTAGTGGTCTTTTTTGCTTAATGATGTTGAAGCAGCCTCTGTGGCCTTTCAGAAAAGGTGTGTATATGCTGACAGACCATGTGAAAATTAGATTGCACACAGCTGGATCTTCTTTCATTAAACTTGTGACTTATGAAGGTAATTGCTTGCACCATAAATTTTTAGAGACTTCAAAGCAAAAGGGGTGGATGTCAAATTTTAGCTATTTTATCCCATAACTTCAATTTATGCCTATATTTTTCTCACTTCATTTTAACAACTTAGGCCTGTTTCACACATCAGGTTTTTGCAATCAGGCGAGTTCCGGCATATTTTCTGAAAACCGGATCCGGCAAAATCTAAAACCCGATGGCTATGCGGCGCGTCTGTTTTTTGCCGGATCCGGAGTCTGGTCTCAATCCGGCGTCTGGAAAAAACGTCTCATGTAAAGTTTTTTGTCTCTGGCGAAAAGGCCGGAAGCGCCGGATCCGGCGCTTCCGGCTTTTTGTTACAATGAAAGTCTATCCGTCCGGATCCGGTTTTTTTGTCTGGTTTTGGTTTTGTAGCCCAGCCCACAGTCAATCTATATAAACAATGCCAGTGGGACCACCCTCAGCCATAACCATGCAGCCAGCGAAGAAAGCAAGAGGAAGATATGGAGCCAGCCGCCGAGGAGCCAGCCGCAGGAGAGGAGGACAGGAGACCAGACCTCCTCCACCAGCACCAGCACAACCCGAAGAATTTGGGGCCATGATGCAGCCGGGACCAGATGCAAGAAGGTAAATATCACAGACAAGCACTTTCAGCGAGGGCTATGCAATATAAATATATTCATTGCCCTTTTTTTCTCTTTATTCAACAGCACAAGCCGGTCACCAGGAGCACCTACACCCCCAGGACTCCAACAGATGCGGCTGCTGATGGAGAGCATGGGAGCAGAGGCCAGAAGGTAAATATCACACACTACCCCTTCCAGCCATGGCCATGCAATATCAATTGATATTGCATGGTCTTTTTTTCTCCTTATTCCACAGAACAAGCCGACCAACAACGCCGACGCCAGCAGTCTCACCACCACCACCAGCCCAAGAAGAGCCTGACAGTGAGCAGGAGAGCACGGCAGCAGACGGTAAATATCACACACTACCCTGTCCAGTCAGGGCCATGCAATATCACTTGATATTGCATGGCCTTTGTTTGTCTTTATTCCACAGCAGAAGACGGCCCTCAACACCAGCACAGGACAGTTCAGGCAGTGAGGAGACCACAGCAGCAGACAGCAGATGGTAAATATCACACACTACCCCTTCCAGCCAGGGCCATGCAATATCATCTGATATTGCGTGGCTTTTGTTTGTCTTTATTCCACAGCAGAAGACGGCCATCAACGCCACCAGCACAGGACACGTCTTCTTCTGGGAGCCCTCCGACGCATCGTCAGCGTTTAGAGGTAAGTTTTTGTTTTTTTTTCACAATCGCATCTCTGTTATTTATATATTAATGGCATTACTTTTTATTTATAACAGGAAATGGAACCTGAAGAGGGCTCGCAATTCGTAAGTTTCCTGCAGATACATGGCTCAAACACTACTGTACACACAACACATAGAAAACAATTTAGTACAGACATCACATATGCCTACATCCAAGCACATAATTTTTTTTATAGTCTACCGGAAATGATGCTCGGCAAAGAGGTCCTCGCAGTGCCTCCCAGGGTCGTCAGCGTGAGCAACGCAGAGGTCACCATCATGAAAGTATTATTTTTTTTATTTTTTGGTAAACTTTTTTGTTTTACTTTTGTATTTGCATGTATTTTTTTTCCTTGGTAGTTTGGAGACTAATGTATATTTTTTCTCTTTTTCTTTAATAGGCTTCACAGCGTGCTCCCGACACGGACGGTGAGGAGGGGGTTCTCAACGTGGACTTCCTCATCGATCTGGTCAGAGAAAGGGAGCCGCTGTGAAACATGGGGGACCACCGCCATTCTGATGTCATAGTGACTCGGCGGCTCTGGGAGGAGATCTTTTCACAACTCGTGGACCGCTGGGAGGACCTCGACGCTCGGGCCAAGATTGAACACCATAAGTATATGCAGTTCAGGTTGCTGGACTCAAAGCTGTGTTTCCCAAACTCCAGTCCTCGTGGCCCCCACGGGTCATGTTTTCATGATTTCCTTTTGTGCAACACTGGAAATCCTGAAAACATAACCAGTGTGGGCTGTGAGGACTGGAGTTTGGGAAACACTGATGTTGTATACTAACCAATGTTTGCTATCTCGTTTCAGAGGAGAGAATTGTGAAGCAGTGGCGGTCTGTGAGGGATCGTTTCAAGAAGGAGTTCAACAAAGAAATGCGGGCCCCGAGTTGATCTGGAGGACGCAGGAGCAAATACAAGTACACTGAAGCCCTGTCGTTCCTCCGGATAACAATGGTCACCAGAAGGTAAATATTACCCACCCCAACTTTTAAAAAATTCTAACATGTCTAACTAAATTTTTTTTCAGCCAGGACCATTCAATAACAGTATATTAATTGTATTTTTTCTCTTTATTCCACAGAACGGTGACCAGCACTCAGGCGCCCGCAGAGTTGGACCCTTCTGGGTCAATCCCTCAGGAGACCGGCACCGAGGGACGCTTCGACAGCCCCGGCCGATCCGCACCTTCCCAGACACGTGAGCCCTCTGTCTCCTCCACCAGCGCTGCAGCATCGTGGCCGAGTCCATTGCATGGGGCTGCTGGTCAGAAGATAGATTTCCCTTTACCCCACCCTTCTGCCGCTGCCTCCTCTAGTACACCTGTGGCTACTGGGCAGCTGCGGCAGAGGAGTCAGGAAAAGAACTATGCGTCCGAATTCTTGCATCTTAAAGCATCATTTCAGAACTGTCTTAAAGTCTTGTCAGAGCAAATGGCTGCAGGCTTTAATCAGCTTAGCTCCAGCATTCTGGAGGTTAAGACACTTCTGCAAATGATGCATTCAGAAGCACGAAGTTCGACAAACCAGTTTTTTTAGGTCTGTAGCCGAGCGTATGGATACTTTATCTCCTAGCCAGCAGATGCATGTAATACATACTTGCCACGGTGCTCTAGCGCAGGTTACCTCCCAACCTACACCCACCCCAGTCATTCCTCCCACACCTGCCCCCTCCTCCAGCCACCGTCCCTCCTCACCCTCCCATTCAATACCAACAACCTCCCCAGTACCAACAACCTCCCCAGTACCAACAACCTTCCCACTTCCAGCAACCTCCCCACTTCCAGCAACCTCCCCATTTCCAGCAACCTCCTCTACTACCTGCCCAATCCTCCTCTCCACCACCTACCTGTTCTGCCTCCCACCTCTCCACCCATTCCATTTCTTTTTCCACCCCTTCACCTCTTTTACCTGATCCTTCACCAACACCATCCCAGTCCGCTCTCCACACTCCCACTGTCGAAGGGTCCCACAGCCCCTCCAGTAGTATCTCCACCCCACAATACACAAACCTGTGATTTTGTGCTGTGTTTAATAAAAAATTTTTATAAAAAAAAAAAATTCACATTGCAAGAAATAAAGCATTTTCAAATTGAAAAAAAAGTGAACAGTTTTGACATTGTTAACACTTTTCTAAAAATAAATGTTTATTTGTTTGATTACAATGGTTGTCTGTCATTTATTTCTAAGGTTAAATAAAGGTATCATTTATTGGTTATAGAAAAGCAGGCACATAACTTTGGGTAAAAGGTAAAATAAATTTACCTTTTGTCCAAAGTTGTGTCCCTGGTTGTGTATTAGCAAAGTATTTCACCTTTTAAACAAAGTTCTGTACCTTGTTGGGGATTACCTAACCATGTACAGAACTTTGGTTAAAAGGTGAAATACATTGCTTATACACAACCAGGGACACAACTTTGGACAAAAAAGTAACATACTGTACATAATACACAACAAGGTAAACAACATTGGTTCTCAAAGGTAAAATAAAGGTAACATTTATTGGTTATACAAAAGCAGGCACATAACTTTGGGTAAAAGGTAAAATAAATGTACCTTTTGTCCAAAGTTGTGTCCCTGGTTGTGTATTAGCAAAGTATTTCACCTTTTAAGCAAAGTTCTGTACCTTGTTTGGGATTACCTAACAATGTACAGAACTTTGGTTAAAAGGTGAAATACTTTGATAATACACAACCAGGGACACAACTTTGGACAAAAGGTAACATACTGTACATAATACACAACAAGGGACACCACATTGGTTGTCAAAGGTAAAATAAAGGTAACATTTATTAGTAATAGAAAAGCAGGCACATAATTTTGGGTAAAAGGTAAAATAATTTTACCTTTTGTCCAAAGTTGTGTCCCTGATTGTGTATTATCAAACTATTTCACCTTTTGAACAAAGTTATGTACCTTGTTGGGGATTACCTAACAATGTACAGAACTTTGGTTAAGAGGTGAAATACTTTGATAATACACAACCAGGGACATAACTTTGGACAAAAGGTAACATACTGTACATAATACACAACAAGGTAGACAACTTTGGTTGGCAAAGGTATACTGTGGGTACACAAGTTACAAAGGTCACAGAGCAGTTTATTAAACTTTGTCATTCTGCCAGTCTACTCTTCCTTCAGAGGGCATAAATTATTGGGCAAATTTGTCCCTTATTCGGGAAAAAGTCACAGAAGTTCTATTGGTAACGTTCTGGTAATCATGCAAGGTGGTTTCTTCACAGTGTTCCTCAATGGAAATCTGTTCCTTGCTGATGACAAAATTGTGTAGAACCACACAAGCTTTGATTACCTCGTCCACAGTTTCAGCTTTTAGGTTGATAGCGGTCAACAGAACACGCCATTTGGCTGTCAGAATCCCAAAAGCGCACTCCACCATTCTTCTTGCTCTTGTGAGGCGGTAATTAAAAATTCTTTTTGTGTGTGTCAATCCTCTGCTGGAGTACGGTTTTAGCAGGTGTTCTGACAGCTGGAAGGCTTCTTTCCCCTACACAAACAAAAGGCATTGGTGGGCCAGAAGTTTGAGGCAGCGGTCTAGGGGGTGGGAACTGGAAGGTGTTTCCATAGAGCTGACGGCCCATTGCTGACAGTTTGAAGACTTGTGAGTCATTGGAGCGGCCATAGGCACCAATATCTACGTCAATAAATTGGTATTCGGCGTCAGCGATGGCCATGAGGACAATGGAGAAATATTTCTTGTAATTAAAATATTCGGATCCAGATCCTGCTGGCTTGACAATCCGGATATGTTTCCCATCCACAGTGCCCAGGCAATTAGGAAACTGACATATTTCTTTAAACTTTTCTGCAATTGCAAGCCAACGTTCTGTTATGGGCTCTGGTAGAAATTCCACAACTAGACAGTCCCACAATGCACGGCATGTGTGCTTCACAATTCCAGAGATAGTGGAAATCCCAAGTCTGTACTGGAAATGGAGTGAGGAAAGAGATTCTCCAGTTGCAAGGAATCTGTGAATAAAAAACAAAAAATTTAGTTTCAAATCACAGCATTATATACCAGACCTCAGCTATAACAATTGGAGATACTATAAAAAAATTTATTTTTATAGTATCTGCAATTGTTAAAGCTGAGTCAGATGGCCGTATACAAACTACCAGCAACAACATTACAGGACAAGTTTGCTGTGAAGCAAGCAGATCCAATAAATATGGCTTACTGAAGAGTCACCATCAGACGCTCCGCCGGTGAAATGGAGAAGCGGCAATGAGTGTCCGATCTTCTTATGAGGTCTCCAACACGCTCCACCAACAAATCAAAGATCTCCATTTTCATGCGAAGATACGCAAAGAATTTCTGAGGGTTTCCTTGTAGCTCTATGTAGAGTGAAGAAAACACCCCACGTGTCATTCTCTGCGATGTAATGGGGTGAATCCAGAAACGGCGTCGTCGTCGTCGCTGCAGTCTCTTTCTCTCCTTCTCCAGAACAATCGCTTTCAGACGATTCGCCTCCACGGTGAAATCCACCAAATTCTTCAGAATGTTTCCTATCACAGCGTCCATCTTCAGCAGCCACTTGCTCTTCTCTCCAACCGGCACTTGCTCCTATACAACAAGATTGGTTATAGGAACAGTGTATATATAGGTTTTCAGTAGCCAATCATGTTTGGAACCCCAAAAACGGCGGTTTTTAAAAACCGGATCCTGTGTAATCCGTCGAAAAACGGATTAAAAACCGGATACACTGGATGAGATAGATCCGGTTTTCGGCCGGATCCGTTTGACTAATCCGGCCTAAAACCGGATCCGTTGCATCCGGTTTTACATTTCAAAAATCGGATCTGGCGATCAGGCGAGACTGTTATGAATGTGCTAGAGATGGTTTCTGAGCAGAGGCTCCCTCTGGTGGTTACAGACAGTACTGAACCTTTCAGCGAGGAGTGGCAATCTGGAATCACGGACTGGTCTGATATAAGAGAGCTTCCCTCCCATGATGGTTGCCGGTGATCAATTGTTCTTGTCTCTTGTGGTTCCTGGTTCATTTGAAAGTTTGCTGGAGTCCTGTCTGCATCTCCTGCTTTTAGATAAGATTATTTTTTGCTTTTCTTTTTGTGCTTGCTTTTTGCATTGTTTTCTGCACTCTTGTGGAGGTCAGCCAGGTCCCCTCCTGGGGCCTGAGCTCCTCACAGTTTTTCGGCAGCCACTGTTATTTGCTCATTTGCTTTCTCCTGTTTTTCAGCGGCTGCTGCTTGGTTTTTATTCACACTGAGATCTGATTTAGTGGGAGGCGAGATCGTGTGATCTCAGTATTTTTGTAATCAGAATTGTTGGATTTTTGTAGGGTTTTCTGGGTTGCAGAAAGTAATCTCTCCTGTCCTATCCTATTTAGTCAGCTTGTGGCCCCAGCGTTTGCTCAGTCTATTTTCTGCCTATGTTTGTATTTTCATCTTGTCTAACCGCCATTATATGTTTGGGGGCTTCCTATTTTCTTTGGGGATCTGCTCCGGGGCAGATAGCTTTCATCTTTCTGCCTTTAGGTGTAGTTATCTCTCAGGCTGTGACGAGGCATCTAGGATCAATGTAGGAACGCTCCACGGCTACCTCTAGTTGTGTCGTTAGTTTAGGAATTTGCAACCCATCAGTTACGAACATCTCAGGTGTTCGGCTGCCCTGCTGTTGTTCCTGTCCTCCTCAGCTACCGAAACATAACAGTATCACTGGCCATAACTGAAAATTATATGGTACTCACAGAAGGGAAAAAAAGTGTGGAAAGAAAAAAGTTGGCAGAGTTGTCAGTGATTTTTTTTTTTTTCTGTCTGTTGCATTTTTTCCCTCTTTTTCTCTGGGTGCTGAGGAGGATTTTTTTTTCTCTCAATGGAGTTTGCACAGTTGTCTGGCCGTGTGGATCAGCTTGTCACTGAGGTTAGGAGTATTGCTACCTATCTTGCTGGGTTGCCGGTTGTGGAACCTAGGATTCCAGTGCCGGATTTGGTTTGGGGGGATCGGGCTAAATTTCTGAATTTCAAAAATAACTGTAAGTTGTTTTTTGCCTTAACACTAGAACTACTGATGGAGTCATTTTGACTCCTTTCGTTTTTTATTTCTCTTCTTTGACTACATTTTTCAGAATTCCGGCTTGAAACTCGGTGACTTTTCCTCAAATATGATGTGAAAAAAGATTTTGTGAGAATAAATAATTTTGGTGAAAAATTTGCGCGTTTTTTTCACTTTTTTCATTTTGACTCCCTACTATATTTTGAGGTCCTTTTGTCACTAAATGTTGCTATAAAGTTTTGTGCATAATTTTTTCACTCTGTCTTATTTACCCTGATGTTCATATAGATGTAGTTCAATTTACATGTCAACTTTTCACATTTTCCTTGTGTTTTACCTGCTTGTATTACTGTGTAATGCTGAACAAAATAGCTTGTTTACTCTAGGCTCTTATCTTATGCTAATTTTTGATTCATATATATTGACACATATAAAGAACTGTACGCTTGCAGAAGCATGCAGGAACAATAATTTACAGTTTACTCTATCTGATGAGGAGCTAGATGCATTCATTGCGATATTCTATGCTCGTGGAATATCTGGCACGAACCGTCACTCGATTAGCAGTATTTGGTGTAATGACTGGGGAATACCGTTTTGCAAAGCGACAATGTCTAGGGACCTCTTTGTTGAAATTATGAGGTTTCTCAGATTTGATGAGAAATCTACTCGATCGGAGAGACTGCAAACGGACAAGTTTGCTCTATTTTCTACTGTGTGGGACAGGTTTATTGAAAATTGTATTGCGTGTTACAAACCTGGCCCATACATAACGGTGGATGAGCAACTTTTCCCAAGCAAAACAAGGTGTCCATTCACGCAGTACATGCCTTCCAAACCAGATAGATATGGCCACAAATATTGGCTAGCTGTTGATAAGGAGAGCAAATATCTGGCAAATGGCTTCCCTTATCTAGGCAAAGATGACACACGCCGTGCTGAGGACCGTTTAGCTGACCATGTGGTAATGAAGTTATTGGACCCGTTTTTGAAAAAAGGTTGCAATGTTACAACCGATAATTATTTTACTTCAGTAAAATTAGCTAAACAGCTAAAAAGCAAAGGAACAACCATTGTGGGAACACTGAACAAGATAAGGCGAGAAGTGCCTAAAGAAATAAAATCCATGAAAGAGGAATTGTACAACACTAAAGTGTTTAGAAATGAAGACAATTTTACACTTACAGTATATCAAGGAAAGCCCAACAAAAATGTTGTCATTTTGAGTTCTGTCCATCCAGATGTTGTTGTTGCGTCTGATTCCGCTAAAAAAAACTCCAGAAACGGTAAAGTTTTACAATGAAACAAAATATGGAGTAGATGTAGTGGATCAGATGGCACGAAAATATACCACACGAACATGCACAAGGAGATGGCCTGTTCATGCATTTGAAAATGCCTTAGACTTTGCGGGTATAAATGCATGGATAATATTCAATGAGATAACCCACCAAAAAATGTCACGCAAGGCATTTTTGCAAACGCTTGTGAGAGAGTTGAGTGGTCCTTATGTCACAGATAGGGAAAAGGGTTCCACGTCCCAAGTTTCTACATGCTCAGAAGTGATGGTTCAAACAAAATTTTGCCAGATCAAAGAAAAGTGCAAGAAAAATAGATCTGTCGGCAATTGTAAGACTTGTGGTAAGTCTTTGTGTGGGCAATGTACTGCCATAAATCAAAGGCAATGCCTAAAATGCGAAACACCAAATGTTTAGAAGGTGAATTCTGCGCCATATTTTCATTTTTATGCTCCTCCACCTACATTTTCTCTGCTTTTTGTTCTTCAGTTGTTGTTTATATGTGTGCACTTGAATAAAAAAAAATGTTTGAAAAACGTCTATTATAATTATTGTTATTTTCTGTAGAAAAATAAGAAAAGCAGAAAAAAAACAATCAAAAGCATTACTGTTGGATCTCACAATAATAATACATTACAAAAAATATAATTATTAATAAATAACCACAAATGAAACTCTAAAAATAAACGAAAACAAGCAAGGAGTCAAAATGACTCCTTTCAGTAGTTCTAGGCGGGGTCACGAGTCCAGTAGTCCTAGTGTTAAAGCCTAAGTCTTCAGGTAACGCAGCACAGCAGGTTCAAATTGTCATCTCTCTCCTGCGCGGCGATCCTCAGGATTGGGCTTTTTCCCTGACACCTGGGGATCCTGTTTTGAATGATATTGATGCATTTTTTCTGGCTCTGGGGTTATTGTACGATGAACCTAATGTCACTGATCAAGCTGAAAAAACCTTGTTGGCATTAAATCAGGGTCTTGAAGACGCTGAGTTGTACTGTCAGAAATTCCAAAAGTGGGCAGTCCTGACCAAATGGAATGATGATGCTTTGGCAGCCCTTTTTCGGAAGGGGCTGTCAGAGAATGTAAAGGATGTTATGGTGGGATTCCCTGCTCCCTCTGGTCTCAATGATTCTATGTCATTGGCTATTCAAATTGACAGACGTTTGCGTGAGCGCAGAGGTATGCGTGAGATAGTGTTGCCTTGTGAGCCAGCTTCTGAGCCCATGCAGTGTGATAGAGTGACTTTTGGGGCTCAGCGTCATGAGTTTCAAAAGCGCAATGGGTTATGTTTCTACTGTGGTGATGCCGCTCATGCTATTTCAGTCTGCCCTAAGCGGGTAAGACGTTTTGCACGCTCAGTTGTCTTTGGTAGTGTTCAGACTAAATTTCTGTTGACTGTTACCCTGATTTGCTCCCTGTCCACATTTTCAGCTCAGGCTTCTGTTGATTCGGGAGCAGCTATTAACCTGATGGATTTTGATTTTGCCAAATGTTGTGGGTTTCCCATGATACCCCTGCGGAAGTCTATTCCCCTACTGGGCATTGATTCTACCCCTTTGGCAGAGAATAAACCCCAGTTTTCTACTCAGGTGATAATGAGGGTTGAACCAGATCATCAGGAGAGTTGCAAATTTCTGGTGCTGTATAATCTGCATGACATTATTGTACTTGATTTCCCTTGGTTACAGTCTCATAATCCTGTTTTGGATTGGAAATCTGTGTCTGTGACCAGTTGGGCTGCCAATGTGTTAATGCCGACACTCCTGTTTTTTCTGCCTCTCCCAAGTCTCAGGATGTTCCTGACTTTTTGACTGATTTTTCAGATGTATTTAGTAAAAGGAAATCTGCATGTTTGTCCCATGACAGGAGCTACGATTGCGCTATTGAATTAGTGCCTGGTGGTAAATTTCCTAAAGGTCACCTTTTTAACTTGTCTGTACCTGAACACGATGCTATGCGATTTTATATCAAGGAGTCATTGGAGAAGGGTCATATCAGACCATCCTCTTCACCCTTGGGTGCCGTTTTTTTCTTTGTGGCCAAAAAGGATGGTTCATTGAGGCCGTGTATTGATTATCGTCTCTTGAATAAGATCACTGTGAAGTATCACTATCCATTACCCTTGATTTCTGACCTGTTTTCCAGGGTGAAAAGTGCTAGTTGGTTTACCAAGCTTGACCTCAGGGGGGCGTTTTACCTTATTCGCTTTAAGCACAGGGATGAATGGAAGACGCCGTTTAATACCCCAGAGGGGCATTTTGAGTACCTAGTGATGCCCTTTGGGCTCACTAATGCTCCTTCTGTCTTCCAATCCTTCATGAATGATATTTTCAGGGATTTTGTGGATAAATTTCTGATTGTTTATTTGGATGATATCTTGATTTTTTCCAATGACTGGGACTCTCATGTGAAACATGTTCGGACTGTGTTCCAGATTTTGAGAGAGATTGCACTGTATGTGAAGGGATCAAAGTGTCTTTTTGGCGTACAGAAGGTCTCATTTCGGGGATTAATTTTGTCTCCGTCTGTTATTGAAATGGACCCCGTCAAGGTTCAAGCCATCTGTGATTGGGTCTAACCTACTTCATTAAAGGCCCTTCAGAGATTTTTGGGTTTTGCCAATTTTTATTGTAAATTTATTGGTAATTTCTCAGGTATTGTTAAACCATTGACTGATTTGACCAAAAAGGGTTCTGATTTGGTGAATTGGCCTCCTGAATCAGTCTCTGCGTTTCAGGAACTTAAGCAGAGATTCACTTCTGCTCCTGTTCTACGGCAGCCTGATGTTTCTCTACCGTTTCAGGTGGAGGTTGATGCCTCTGAGATTGGGGCAGGTGCCGTTTTGTCCCAAAGAGATCCAGAGACCTCTAAGAGTAACCCTTGTGCCTTTTTCTCTCGAAAATTTTCTCCAACTGAACGTAATTATGACATGGGTAATTGGGAGTTATTGGCCATGAAGTGGGCCTTTGAAGAGTGGAGACATTGGCTGGAAGGAGCCAAACATCAGGTGGTGGTCCTCACGGACCATGAGAATCTGGTTTATCTGGAATCAGCCAAGCGACTTAATCCTAGACAGGCCAGGTGGGCCTTGTTTTTCACACGTTTTAATTTTGTGATTTCTTTTCTTCCTGGCACTAAGAATGTTAAGGCGGATGCCCTCTCGAGGAGTTTCTTTGCGGACTCTCCTGAGTTATCTGATCCTACTGTTATTTTGAAAGAGGGTGTAGTTCTTTCTGCCATTTCGCCCAATTTGAGACTGGCCTTGGAAGGGTGTCAGGAGGATAAACCTGAACGCTGCCCTATTGGGAAATTGTTTGTCCCAGACCAGTGGAAGAAGAGTGTGATGTCTGAGATTCATTGTTCCGCGTTGGCTGGTCATCCTGGGATTTTTAGTACCAGAGACTTGGTGAGTCGGTGTCATGTGTGCATTGCCACGAAGATCGTCGCGTTGCACATTTTGACTTCTCACAGCTGAGTTGCTGTTTCTTTGTGTTTGGCAGCTAGGGAGTTAATTCTGTCTGTGCTCGGTGCTGGGACTGGGTGCAGTTTCTCCCGGCTGCAATTGATTATTTGTTGATTGGTTTCCTTTAAGTTTCTGGTTGTCTGCTTTGGGAGTTGCCAGTGAAACACTTCATGCAGACCACAGATAGGAATGAATCTGTATAGACTCTAGTTGAGAGCTCCTTAGTTGTTTTAAGCTTAACTTGCTTAGAGTTTATTTCCCAGACCATTTATGTTCCTTCGGTGTTTGAGTGTGTATGCAAGAGAGTGCTATCCTGTCTGTCTTATATGTCTAATCTGTGTATTTAGCTGAGATCAGCCCATATCCCTTTGGTGGTAATCAGGATCCTTCTTTGGACTGATTACAGGGTTCAGGGTCTGATAGGAGACAGGGTTAGGCTGGAGACTTGGACCTCTGAACCATTATCAGTACCTCCAAGGTAAGGGATTAGTTAGGACCCCAGTGTAGGGTCAGGTTAGACCCGGTCCTCCTCTTTCCTGTTACAGCTCATCAAGTCCTCAAGATTAACCCTGAATTCAACTGATATCGTTTCTACACATCTAGTCCTCAAGGTTAACCCTAAGTTCTGCTGATATTGTGTCAGGTAAATCTATTTTATACTTACATTCTGATGTTGCTAAACTATATGTTGTATAGAGTGTGGTTCCTGTATAAATAGTTTACTGACATTGTAGTCATATCATTAGACAGCGTGACATTTTCACTGGCCATAAAAAATTATCTCTAGTTACCATGGATCCAGTAGCCCAGCTGGCTCTGCAGTTGCAGGGATTATCCATGGAGCTGACGGACATTAAGTCCAAAGTTTTGTCTCCCCTGGAGCAAACCAGAGTTGAACCTAAAGTAGCTCTTCCAGATAGGTTCACTGGTGGGCGAGACAATTTTTTTACCTTCCGGGAGGCATGTAAATTGTATTTTCGGCTTCGGCCGCGATCATCAGGGAGTGATGAGCAGAGAGTGGGAATTGTTATCTCACTTCTTCAAGGGGACCCTCAATCCTGGGCATTTTCCCTTCCTCCGGGATCCCGGCTCTACAGTCTGTAGATCAATTTTTTACTGCTCTGGGATTGGTATATGATCACCCAGATCGGGTCTCTCTTGCTGAGACTAAATTACGTAAGATACAGCAGGGAGATCGTCCTGCGGAGGAATTTGCTTCTGAGTTTCGTAGATGGGCCACGGATACTCAGTGGAATGACCCAGCTCTTAGGAGCCAGTTTTGTCAGGGGCTTTCTGACAAATTAAAAGACGTTTTGGCTCAGTATGAGTCTCCTCCTTCTCTGGAGGCTGCTATGGCCCTAGCTATCCGTACTGACAGACGGCTTCGGGAGAGGGGTGAGGTAACTCCTCTCCCTGTTGTTACTCCACCTACTACTAAAGTCCCTTATGTTGAGGTTCCCCTTGTCTGTTCGGATGAGCCTATGCAGTTGGGAGGGACATCTTTTCGTAGTAGGGGATTGGCGGCACGCCGCAGGACTAGAGGGTGTTTTTTCTGCGGGAAAGAGGGACATTTTGTTGGAGAATGTCCATCCCGTGTCTTGTTAAGTAAAAAGTCGCCGGAAAACTGCTAATCCCAGGTTGTGTGGTGGATGACAACCTGGGAGTATGTATTTCATCTGCCGGTTCTTCTCAGTTCCTTGTACCAGTGGAGGTGGTGTTTGGTACTAGAGTGAAGAGATTGTCTGTTCTTCTGGATAGTGGTTCCGGCGCCAATCTGGTTGACGCTCAGTTTGCTCAGGCTCAAGGTATGCATCTGAGTGTATTGGTCAAACCGATCCCTATTTTTTCCATTGACGCCAGGCCTCTCGGCCAAGGAAGCTTTGTTCATGAGGTTCATAACATTGACCTTCGGGTAGGGGCAATACATAGGGAACAATTATCTTGTTATGTGTTGGAGGGTTTACCTACTCCCATTGTGTTGGGACTTCCTTGGCTGGTTAAGCATAACCCTGTAATTAATTGGCAGTCCAGAGAGATAAGCCAATGGGGTGAGTTTTGCAAAAGCAACTGCATGAACACAGTCATCAGTGCGGTCGTACCTAGTACATTGCCTCCTTTTTTGGAGGATTTTGGGGATGTTTTTTCTGAGGAGGGGTGTCGGGAGTTGCCTCCTCATCGTGTGTATGACTGCTCTATTAATCTACTTCCTGATGCTAAGTTACCTAAAGCTAGGTTGTATAATCTTTCTGGTCCTGAAAGACAGGCTATGAAAGATTATATTTCCAAAGTCTGGCCAAAGGGCATATTAGACCTTCATCTTCCCCTGTAGCCGCGGGGTTCTTCTTTGTGAAGAAAAAAGATGGAGGCCTACTCCCTTGCT
This sequence comes from Oophaga sylvatica, assembly GCA_033576555.1. Taxonomy (NCBI): domain Eukaryota; kingdom Metazoa; phylum Chordata; class Amphibia; order Anura; family Dendrobatidae; genus Oophaga; species Oophaga sylvatica. The sequence continues at coordinate 271,805,775 of JARQOD010000004.1, forward strand.
TGGATTTCCGCGAACTTAATCGGATTACTGTTCGAGATCCATATCCACTCCCTCTTATTCCTGATCTCTTCAATCAAATTGTTGGCGCCAAATGGTTCTCTAAATTGGATCTCAGGGGGGCGTATAATCTGATTAGAATAAAAGAGGGGGATGAGTGGAAAACGGCGTTTAACACGCCGGAGGGACATTATGAAAACCTGGTAATGCCTTTTGGTCTGACTACTGCACCAGCAGTATTCCAACATTTTGTTAATGACATTTTTCGTCACCTTGTGGGGGTGTTTGTGGTCGTATATTTGGATGACATTTTAATTTACTCGCCAGATCTTGTGTCTCACCAGGAGCATGTGAGACAGGTGTTGCAGATCTTGCGAGACAATAAACTATACGCCAAACTGGAGAAGTGTGTTTTTGCCGTACAGGAACTTCAGTTTTTGGGTTTTTTGGTGTCAGCCTCCGGTTTCAGTATGGACCCTGAAAAGGTGACAGCAGTGCTTGAATGGGATCAGCCAGGGGATCTTAAGGCTCTGCAGCGTTTTTTGGGGTTTGCTAATTACTACCGGAAATTTATATGTAATTTCTCGTCTGTCGTCAAACCTCTCACTGACATGACGAGAAAAGGGACGGATTTTTCTAGGTGGTCGGACAAAGCTTGTCAAGCCTTTTCCTCTTTAAAGAGATGTTTTGCTTCGGCACCCGTTCTCATCCAACCAGATGTATCTCAGCCGTTCATTGTGGAGGTGGACGCGTCTGACGTAGGGGTGGGTGCTATATTGTCCCAGGGTCCGTCCCCTGGTAAATGGCATCCGTGCGCTTTCTTTTCTAAGAAATTGTCGTCCGCCGAAAGGAATTATGATATCGGCAATAGGGAACTTTTGGCCATTAAATTGGCTTTTGAGGAATGGCGTCACTTTTTGGAGGGGGCAGTCCACCCGGTCACCGTTATTACTGATCACAAGAACCTGCTGTATTTAGAATCCGCTAAGCGTCTGAATTCCAGACAAGCTCGATGGTCGTTGTTTTTTACCAGGTTTAATTTTGTCGTCACTTATCGTCCGGGGTCTAAGAATGTAAAGGCTGATGCTTTGTCTCGCAGTTTCCCAGGGGCCGGGAAAACGGATGACCCGATTCCTATCCTTCAGGAGGGGGTGGTAGTGTCGGCTGTATGTTCTGAGCTTGAGGAGGAGGTGTTAGAGGCTCAGGGGGACGCCCTGCAGGACCTCCAGGGAGACTGTTTGTCCCGAATCAGTTGAGACAAAAGGTTATTGAGGCACATCATAATTCTGCTTTAGCAGGACATCCAGGGAGTAAGGCTACTTTAGATCTCCTTTCTCGCCGATTTTGGTGGCCTAACGCTAATAAAGATGTTATAACTTTTGTTGCGTCCTGTGGGGTTTGTGCTCGCTCTAAAACTCCTCATACCCGTCCATCTGGGACCCTTTTACCCTTGAAACTTCCGGAGCGTCCATGGACTCATTTATCTATGGACTTCATTACGGATCTTCCTCCGTCGTCAGGGAATACTGTCATACTGGTGGTTGTTGACAGGTTCAGTAAGATGGCACATTTCGTTGCTCTTCCTGCACTCCCTAATGCTAAAACTCTGGCGCAGGTGTTCATTAGGGAGATCGTGAGACTTCATGGGTTGCCTTCTGATGTGGTGTCAGATAGGGGGTCTCAGTTTGTGTCCAAATTTTGGAGGGCATTTTGTTTACGTCGGGGGATGCAATTGTCGTTTTCCTCGGCTTTTCATCCACAGACCAATGGTCAGACAGAACGTCTGAATCAGAGTTTAGAGACATATCTCCGGTGTTTTGTCTCGGAGAACCAGGAGGACTGGTCATCTTTCTTGCCTCTGGCAGAGTTCGCTCTTAACAACAGGCGGAGCGAGTCCACTGGTAAGTCCCCGTTTTTTGGGGCATATGGTTTTCATCCCCAGTTTTGTACTTTCAATGGGGGGGGTCCTTCTGGGGTTCCTGAGGAGGAGCGTTTCTCGTCGTCACTTGCTTCTGTGTGGCGAGGTGTATTGAATAATTTGAGTACGATGGGGAACCGTTACAAACGTATGGCTGATAGGAGGAGAGTTTCTGGTCCAGATCTGAATGTGAACGATCTGGTATGGTTGTCTACCAGGAATATAAAACTTAAAGTGCCCTCCTGGAAACTGTGTCCCAGATTCATCGGGCCGTACAGGATCAGTTCCATAATTAATCCTGTGGCATTTCGTCTGGAACTCCCTTCTACTTTTAAAATTCATAATGTGTTCCACAAGTCATTACTTAAAAGGTATGTGGCACCAGTCATACCGTCACCTCTATCTCCTCCTCCAGTGTTGGTCAATGGTAACTTGGAATTTCAAGTATCAAAAATCATTGACTCTCGCCTGAATCGCCGGTCCCTTCAGTACTTGGTGCATTGGAAGGGGTATGGTCCGGAGGAGAGGACGTGGGTCCCTGCGTCTGATGTTAACGCAGATCGTTTGGTTCGGACCTTCCACAGAACTCACCCGGGCAGGCCTGGCCCTGAGGGTCCGGAAGCCCCTCGTAGAAGGGGGGGTACTGTCATGTGTGCATTGCCACGAAGATCGTCGCGGTTGCACATTTTGACTTCTCACAGCTGAGTTGCTGTTTCTTTGTGTTTGGCAGCTAGGGAGTTAATTCTGTCTGTGCTCGGTGCTGGGACTGGGTGCAGTTTCTCCCGGCTGCAATTGATTATTTGTTGATTGGTTTCCTTTAAGTTTCTGGTTGTCTGCTTTGGGAGTTGCCAGTGAAACACTTCATGCAGACCACAGATAGGAATGAATCTGTATAGACTCTAGTTGAGAGCTCCTTAGTTGTTTTAAGCTTAACTTGCTTAGAGTTTATTTCCCAGACCATTTATGTTCCTTCGGTGTTTGAGTGTGTATGCAAGAGAGTGCTATCCTGTCTGTCTTATATGTCTAATCTGTGTATTTAGCTGAGATCAGCCCATATCCCTTTGGTGGTAATCAGGATCCTTCTTTGGACTGATTACAGGGTTCAGGGTCTGATAGGAGACAGGGTTAGGCTGGAGACTTGGACCTCTGAACCATTATCAGTACCTCCAAGGTAAGGGATTAGTTAGGACCCCAGTGTAGGGTCAGGTTAGACCCCGGTCCTCCTCTTTCCTGTTACAGCTCATCAAGTCCTCAAGATTAACCCTGAATTCAACTGATATCGTTTCTACACATCTAGTCCTCAAGATTAACCCTAAGTTCTGCTGATATTGTGTCAGGTAAATCTATTTTATACTTACATTCTGATGTTGCTAAACTATATGTTGTATAGAGTGTGGTTCCTGTATAAATAGTTTACTGACATTGTAGTCATATCATTAGACAGCGTGACAGTCGGTCCTTTTGGTGGCATACTTTGTCTTGTGACGTCAGGGAATTTGTGCAGTCCTGTGGGACTTGCTCTCGCTCCAAGCCTTGCTCTCGCTCTAGTGGTTTGTTAATGCCATTACCTGTGCCCAAGAGTCCATGGACCCATATCTCTATGGATTTTATTTCCGACCTCCCTGTTTCTCAGAGAATGACCGTTATCTGGGTAATCTGTGATAGGTATTCCAAGATGATACATCTTGTGCCATTACCTAAGTTACCGTCCTCCGAATTGATGCCTTTGTTCCTTCAGCACGTGGTTCGGTTACATGGCATTCCCGAGAACATTGTGTCTGACAGAGGTGTCCAGTTTGTTTCCAGATTTTGGAGGACATTTTGTTCTAAACTTGGTGTTCAATTATCTTTATATCTGCTTTTCATCCTCAGACCAATGGAATTAGCAGTGGGGTACCACAGGGGTCAGTATTGGTGACCCCTTCTCTTTAACATATTTATTATTGACCTTGTAGGAGGCATACAGAGTAGTATTTCAATATTTGCAGATGACAGTAAACTCTGCAGGGTAATAAATACAGAGGAGGACAATTTTATATTACAGGAGGATTTATGTAAACTAGAAGCTTGGGCTGATAAATGACAAATGAGCTTTAATGGGATAAATGTAAGGTCATGCACTTGGGTAGAGCAAACAAGATGTATAATTATGTGCTTAATTGTGAAACACTGGGCAAAACTGTCACTGAAAAAGACCTGGGTGCATGGGTGGATGACAAACTCACATTTAGTGGCAAGTGTCAGGCAGCTGCTGCAAAGGCAAATAAAATAATGGGATGCATTAAAAGAGGCATAGATGCTCATGAGAAGAACATTGATTTACCTCTATACAAGTCACTAGTGCGACCACACTTAGAATACTGTGTACAGTTTTGGTCTCCGGTGTATAAGAAGGACATAGCTGAACTGGAGTGGGTGCAGAGAAGAGCGACCAAGGTTATTAGAGAACTGGGGGGTCTGCAATACCAGGACGGGTTATTACACTTGGGGTTATTTAGTTTTAAAAAATGAAGGCTTAGGGGTGACCTTATTACAATGTATAAATATATGAGGGGACAGTACAAAGACCTTTCTAATGATCTTTTTACTCTTAGACCTGTGACGGGGACAAGGGAGCATCCTCTACATCTGGAGGAAAGAAACTTTAGTCATAAGATTCTTAACTGTAAGAGCAGTGAGACTATGGAACTCTCTGCCGTATAATGTTGTAATGAGTAATTCCCTTCTAAAATTTAAGAAGTGACTGGATGCCTTTCTTGAAAAGTATAATATTGCAGGCTATATTCACTAGTTTCCTAGATATTGCGTTGATCCAGGTGAGCTAGTCTGATTGCCATATGTGGAGTCGGGAAGGAATTTTTTTCCCCAATGTGAAGCTTACTGTTTGCCACATGGGTTTTTTTTTGCCTTCCTCTGGATCAACATGTTAGGGCAGGTTGGATAGGATATGGGTTGAACTAGATGGACTTAAAGTCTTCCTTCAACCTTAATAACTATGTAACTATGTTACAACAAAAGCTTCCACTCAATCCACAAATAGCAAGCCTTCACTCAGTTCCATCATTTGTTAACGAAAATATTGGAAGCTTCCACGTTACTGGTAGCACAAAGGCTCTGGAAAAGCGAAATGGCTCCTCTCTCTCCAAAAGAAATTCTCAGCAAATTCTCAGCTCCCAAATCCGAATGCCCCCTCTCTGTTGAGTCCCAGTGTGCTAAACAACATTTAGCGCCCACATGTTTGGTATTTCTGTAGTGATAAAAGCCCTCTAAATTTACAGGTTCTTGTCTCCAGAAGCATGGGCTGGGCATAATGTACTGGTAACTGCAACATACTGGTCACTACAGAGTACTGGTCACTACAATGGCAATTTGCAATTTTCTCTCAGCAACATCCACTGCTCTGCTGCCTGTTGCTGGAAAACACCCATGGAGTCAAAATCGTCACTGCATCTGTAGATAAATTCCCAAAGAGGTATAATGTCCAAAAATGGGGTGACATGAGAGGGGATTCTACTTTTCTAGCACTTTGGGGCTCTTTATATGGAATCCACAAACTAGTCTAGGAAAATCTGCACTCCAGGAAGCAAATAGCGCTCCGTCCCTTTCGAGTCACTCCATATGGCAAAGTAGTACTGTACAGCTACATATGGGGTATTTCTACATTCAGCAGAAATTGTGGGACAAACTCTTTGCCATTTTAAACCATTTCCCAGTGTGAAAATGTAAAACTTGGGGCTAACACAATCTTGGTGGTAAAGCTGTAAATTATTTTTTTTGAACTTTGCACTGTGCCTCTAAAGTAGTTTTTGACCAAATATGGGGTACCTGTGGACTCAGGAGAAATTGCACAACAAACTTTAGGGTATATTTTCTCCTTTTTTCCTTGTGAAAATACAAAATGTGTAGCTAATAAAGATTTTTGTGGGAAAAATTAGATTTTTTTTATTTTCATGGCTTAACATTATAAACTTCTGTGAAGCACCTTGGGGTTCAAGGTGCTCCAAACACATCTAGTTAAGGTCCCAAAGTGTTATTTTCAAAAATGGTGTCATTTGTGAGGGGTTTCCACTGCTTAGGCACATCAGGGGCTTTTCAAACGCAACGTGGCATCTGCTAATTATTCCATCAAATTTTGCATTCAAAAAGTCAAATGGTGCTCCTTCCCTTCCAAGCCCTGCCATGCGCCCAAACAGTAGTATTCCCCCACATATGTGGTATCGGTGTAATCATGAGAAATTGCACAACAAATTCTGTGGAGCAATTTGAACTGTTACTGTTATGGAAATGCAAAATATGGAGCTAAAAAAGATTAATTTGGGAAAATGTGATTTTTTTTTTTATTTCCATGGCTCTACGTTATAAACTTCTGTGAAGCACCTCTGGGTTCAAGGTGCTCAATGCACATCTAGCTAAGTTCCATAAGGGTACAGCCACCATTCTGATGACCATTATCAACAGAAACATGAAGAGATCCAGAATATATGATTTTTAATGACAGCTTTCATGCGTCTTGGCATGCTTTCCACCAGTATTTCACACTGCTCCAGGCGCAAAAATTTAAGCAGTTCTTCTTTGTTTGATGGCTTGTGACTATCCATCTTCCTTTTGATTACATTCCAGAGGTTTTCAATGGGGTTAACATCTGTAGATGGGGCTGGCCATGACAGGGTTTTGATGTGGTGGTCTCTTAATTTTTGCCAGAGCTGTATATATATATAGTAAGATTGCTGCCTGACGAGTCCTTGAGGAAAGATATGTGTCATTGCTGCTATTAGCTGTAGCTGCAGTGATGTGGTATAGTGCTGAGACAGTTATTTGGGCCATTCCAGTGCCGGGTTTTATGAGCAGTCATAAGAGATGGGTGGGAATGACTGCTCATATATCCTAACCCTAGGGGCGTGGCTTGGCAGACAAAATGGAGGCCGAGTGTCTCATTCCGTGTCTGGAGCTGGAGATATGTGGATCTCCATTGTGTTGGTCTGTGCTAAAGCCTAAAGATTCGGACACTATCCTCAGTGGTCGGACCAGCTGTGTATGTTAAATGGACTATTTACTTTCTGTTTTCACTTTGTGCCAGAAAAGGCTGTGTTTTATTTTGCCATCCTGAGTAGTTTATGAACTTTAAATAAACTTGCCTGGACATTGCAGCAATACCGCTTCCTGTGCCTACCTCAAGCAGCTGAGTGAGTGCAATCTACTATAAATATACAGTATAAATATATTATATATATATATATATATATATATATATATATATACACAGTGCCTTGCGAAAGTATTCGGCCCCCTGGAACTTTTCAACCTTTTCCCACATATCATGCTTCAAACATAAAGATACCAAATGTTAATTTTTGGTGAAGAATCAACAACAAGTGGGACACAGTTGTGAAGCTGAATGAAATTTATTGGTTAATTTACATTTTTGTGGAAATGCAAAAACTGAAAAGTGGGGCATGCAATATTATTCAGCCCCTTTAACTTAATACTTTGTTGCGCCACCTTTTGCTGCAATTACAGCTGCAAGTCGCTTGGGGTATGTGTTATGCGCTCGGTTGCAACAACGTTATTGTATAATGGATTGCAACCGAACACGGGGTCCGCGATGCAGTTTATGTTCACTGCTGCCGAACACCCTTTGGTTAGGAGGGTAATAACTGACGATTAAAATATAAAGATCTTGCCTGTGAATTTCACATTTAGCAAGATATAGCATTTGCACTATCTCCGTTAACCTCACGGGAGAAGTACTGAGGACTGGCGTAGATGTAGCCCTGTTAATGGCACAGAAGCCACTTGCCAGATATTAGGTTAGCACTATGTGCTGCAAGCTGGTATAGACGTAGCCCTGTTTGACTATACAGAAGCTACGTGCCAGCCGCTAGGAAGTGCATGCGACTAACGCCAGGCGTACGTGCTGCCAGCCGGTGTGCAACCAGACTGAGCAACTAAACTATTCAGCTGATGGCGATGCCCGCGTGCTGCCAACCGGGTTACGTCTGGACTGCGCAGCTTCAATATTCAGCTGGTGGCGATGCCCGTGTGCTGTCAGCTGGTGTGAGACCGGACTGAGCAAGCTTCTCTGTTCAACTGGCAGGTGATGCCCAGGTTACGCGCCCCACAGTCTGCTCAGGGTGTATAGCTACCCTATATTCATAGCAAGACTGTGACATTGGCTACCTGCCGGCATAAGCTGAACCTGCCTGAAGGACCTGAGCTAATAAGCCGAGCGTACTCTGGCAAGGTCCCGGAGAGCAAAGCTAGAGTGCACGTGGAGCCCAGATTCTGGTACGTCCACACATGAGCACTGCCTATTTTAGTATGATCTGACCGCGCCGCGCCATGGACAGACAAGCTATTTAAGGGCTAAGCTCTGCCCCAGCCATCTCGTCAATCGCATCACCGATGACGTCATCCGTGACCAATCAAGCGATGCCAGGTCTGAGCATCAGCTGACACTAGGCACCAATCATGGACATGCTCAGTGCAGGCATTTCTGGACTTATTTTAAACCCAAAAACAAATCCGTGGCCCATCGGATATACCTCTCGGATCAATTACTCTTTCCCCTGTGGGAGTTGTTCAGCCTGCCGATACATCACCTGAACGAAAGAATTTCCTAATTCAAAAGGAGATGAAAAATATAAAATTGTGCACCACATTACCTGTAATACAGATGCAGTCATATATCATGTCAGCTGTCCCTGCGGACTGATATTCATTGGCATGACGACGAGACCCTTGAAAGTCCGCATTCAAGAACATATTAGAGACATAAACAATGCAACTGACTGCCTGGACCCACAATCATTAAAGACAATTCCTAAACACTTCTATGATTTTCACAACTGCTCCCCAAAGGGCCTTTCTGCCAGGGGCATAGATCGAATCTATACAGGTATACATGGCGGCAATACTAAACAGAATCTTCTTCAAAAAGAAACACGATGGATGGTCATTCTGGACACACTAGTCCCGAATGGCCTCAACGAAACTATCAGCTTCAAGTCCTTCTTTCTATATTAGGCACGGAGTGTAAGGGATTTTATGTCTTGGTACTAATTTCTTTCCTTCTTAGTTTCTTTAAGATGTATGATGGCCTTAACTTTATGATGCATGAATGCCGTATGATCTGTCTACAACGGATACTCTGACTACTGGAAGGAGAAAATCTACAATTCTCACTTATATCTTGATTAGTGATACATCCTGGAAGATATACATATATACATTATCCCTATTCTGAAGAAATTCACTTGGACTTTTTAATTACTATTGTTAATTTGCCTTCATAGGAATTTATCAATTTTACAATTATCTAGATCGATAATACTCATTGTTTTATCTATTCTGGTTTGATTGTATGTTATAGTCTATGCTTAGTTAGTCCGATTAGCATTCTTGGTCATTTGTATAATATAGCCATTATGCTATGCCAACTGGCTAGAACTATTAATTGTAATTAATTCTAAGCATGGGCTATACATTAACAATATAATACTCAATGACTTTCTATTTAACAGTATTATATATACCGTCCATTGTATTTTGCCAATCCAAAGTGAGACCTCTAATACGGTTCGATATGGACTTAATCCCCATATCATGCATACCATATCAACAAGGTCTGAGAAATGTTCTTGGACATAGTGACATTTTATAACCATTTACCTTGTCACGAGCAGACGCGCCACATGCGTGCGCTGTGCCCGTCCCGTGGTGCTGCGGACGCAGGTGCGTTGCCATGGTGATGGTAGGAGATGACGTAAGTCCTCCCTCCCATCATTCATGGTGCGCTATGGCCCGCGCTATCGCGAGATGGGACATCACACTGGGGAGCGCGCCAATTCGCTAGTGACTTATGTCACTTTAACCACTTTGACCTGTTGATATTCCTGTCTCACACTTAATGATGCAGGCATACCATCACGGCTATTATTGGACCAATACACCCCTTTTCCTTCTTGTCACACCCAGCCCGCGTCATTCTTGGGTAGGATCTACCGCATCCAAGCGAGCATCGATTCGTTCATGGTCTCACTCCTTCCTATTTATACCCCGTGCACTACATGTCTCACCATGCCTTCTGAAGAAACCGAGGACGGTGAAACGCTCGTCGGGGCTCTTTTGCTGTCCCATCAGCGCTGCTGCAGTGGTTCACATTTTGTCACAAGGTAAATAGCATTTTAATCTATTCAAATGCTGTTCTATACCGCTTTGCTATCTTGCCTTTACCTTACGGTTTATTGCATCAGGCCAGAACTTGAGTGAAGCTTATTGGCACACCTTAATATCTACTGCGCCGGGTACTTTGAATCTGTTTTGAAACCCAGGATATATATGGCTGTTATTGGTATCTTCCGTCTTGATAATTATTTTCTTTTATACTATTGCGACAATCCTGGATCTTATGATATTTTGATATTTTGTGACACTGTTGCATGCCCCCATGGGACAGTATTCTGTCTGGTGTGATATTTAACATCTTTTATAAATCGCCTATCTTTAGCTGTATGTACAATCTACCTCACCTTTATACTCTTTGTCTGTTAAAATAATTAAAATAAATTTTTTGATTCATTAAAATCCTCTCTTTCTTTGCAGATTTGTTATTTGATTATACTTTATCATATTATTATATTGCGGTCCGATATTTTTTCTCTTTTGGTTGATTGTATATTTCTGGACTTAGGCTTGCAACAGCTATTTAAGGGCTAAGCTCCGCCCAAGCCATCTCATCAATCGCATCACTGATGACGTCATCCGTGACCAATCAGGCGATGCCAGGTCAGAAGATCAGCTGACACTAGGCACCAATCATGGCTCGCCATGTCACGGACATTCTTAGTGCAGGCATTTCTGGACTCAGGCTTGCAACAGCCTTTTCTTGTTCCGTAACCTAGGTTTATGGCTACTACGAACAAAGACCTGAGTAACTATTTGTGCCTCTTGGTTACTGGCTAGATGCTGGGATTGATGGCAAAGCTGAGCAGCATCTGCCTCGGCTGGGTCTGGATAGGAGACCACAGACTCATCGGATCCAAGTTCAGATCCTGCTGTCGCCCGATGCCTAACATTATGTCTCTATCAGTTTTGTACATGGAGAGACTGAAATTCTTTCCTATTCTTCCTTGGCAAACAGCTCGAGCTCAGTGAGGTTGGATGGAGATCATTTGTGAACAGCAGATTTCAGCTCTTTCCACAGATTCTCGATTGGATTCAGGTCTGGACTTTGACTTGGCCATTCTAACACCTGGATACGTTTATTTGTGAACCATTACATTGAAGATTTTGCTTCATGTTTGGGATCATTATCTTGTTGGAAGACAAATCTCCTTCCCAGTCTCAGGTCTTTTGCAGACTCCAACAGGTTTTCTTCAAGAATTGTCCTGCATTTGGATCCATCCATCTTCCCATCAATTTTGACCATCTTCCCCGTCCCTGCTGAAGAAAAGCAGGCCCAAACCATGATGCTGCCACCACCATGTTTAACAGTGGGGCTGGTGTGTTCAGGGTGATGAGCTGTGTTGCCTTTACGCCAAACATATCGTTTGGCATTGTTGCCAAAAGTTTGATTTTGGCTTCATCTGACCAGAGCACCTTTTTCCACATGTTTGGTGTGTCTCCCAGGTGGCTTGTTGATAACTTTAAAAGACACTTTTTTTGGATATCTTTGAGAAATGGCTTTCTTGTTGCCACTCTTCCATAAAGGTCAGATTTGTGCAGTGTACGACTGATTGTTGATCTATGGACAGACTGTCCCACCTCAGCTGTAAATCTCTGCAGTTCATCCAGAGTGATTGATCATGGGCCTCTTGGCTGCATCTCTGATCAGTCTTCTCCTTGTTTGAGATGAAAGGTTAGAGGGACGGCTGGGTCTTGATAGTTTTACATCGGTATGATACTCCTTCCATTTCAATATGATCGCTTGCACAGTGCTCCTTGGGATGTTTAAAGTTTTGGAAATCATTTTGTATCCAAATCCGGCTTTAAACTTCTCCACAACAGTATCATGGACCTGCCTGTTGTGTTCCTTGGTCTTCATGATGCTCTTTGTGCTTCAAACAGAACCCTGAGTCTATCACAGAGCAGGTGCATTTATACAGAGACTTGATTACACACAGATGGATTATATTTATCATCAGTATTCATTTAAGACAACATTGGATCAGTCAGAGATCCACAATGACCTTCTGGAGTTAGTTTGCTGCACTGAAAGTAAAGGGGTCAAATAATATTGCACGCCCCACTTTTCAGTTTTTGTATTTTCACAAAAATTTAAAATAACCAATACATTTCGTTCAACTTCAAAATTATGTCCCACTTGTTGTTGATTCTTCACCAAAAATTTACATTTGGTATCTTTATGTTTGAAGCATGATATGTGGAAAAAGGTTGAAAAGTTTCAGGGGGCAGAATACTTTCGCAAGGCACTGTATTATTTTCACATTTTAAAAATTACAAAAAGGAAACTGGGCAGATGCATATGTTTGGGCACCCTGCATAGTTAGTACCTGGTATCACCCCATTTTGAAAATATCACAGCTTATAAATGCTTTTTGTAGCCAGCCAAGTGTCTTTCAATTCTTGTTTGAGAGATTTTCATCCATTCTTCCTTGGAAAATTCTTACAGTTCTGTGAGAGTCCTGGGTAGACTTGCATGCACTGCTATTTTGAGGTCTAGCCATAAATGTTCAATGATATTTAGATCAGGGGACTGAGAGGGCCATTGTAAAATCTTCAGTCTGCGTCTTTAGAGGCTGTCTATTGTGGATTTTTCACTTTGATGTGTGTTTATGATCATTATCCATTTGCAGAAGCCATCCACTTTTCAACTTCAGCATTTTTACTGATGATGATATGTTTGCATCAAGAATTTGTTTGATTTGTTGAAAATTTTTTTTTGCTGAAATTCTGTGCCCTTTTTTCTCCACACATACGTTTGATCATTGTGGCCAAAAAGCTCTATTTTAACCTTATCGGTCAAAATGTCTTGTTTCCAAAAATTCATCAAGTTTGTTTAGATGTTCTTTTGCATTCTTCTGATGCTGAATTTTATGCTGAGGATGCAGGAGAGGTTTTCTTCTGATGAGACTTCCATAGAGGTCATAATAGTGCAGGTGTCTCTGATAAGTAGAACAATGCACCCCAACTCCCCAGTCTGTTAATTTTTTTGAAGGTTTTTTGCAGTCAAGCAGGGGATTTGATTTGCCTCTCTAACAATCCTATGAGATGCACTCACTGAAATTTTGCTTGGTCTTCTAGGCTTTATCTTGACCTCTACTGTTTCTGTTAACTGCTATTTCTTAATTACATTTCGAACTGAGGAAAGGGCAAATCAAAAAATGCTTTGCTACCCTCTTCTAGCCTTCTCCTGCTTTGTCACTGCTGTTTTTTGGTACAATGTTAGTGGAGGCTGGGTTTCTCTAATGCTGGGAAATTTGCATTACCTGGCATTTCCTAACGATGATAGTGAACAAGACAAAAGCCTAACATGCTAATTAAGGTCTGACACCTTGGTCAAAGTTATCTGAGCACACAGATCTCCAAAGGTTCCCAAACTTGTCCATCGGCTCATTTTCCTTTTTGTATTTTTTTTTCCTAAAATAAAAAGGAAATGTCATCTTTAACTTCAGTCATTTTAGAGATAATTTCATATAAAACTATCCTACCTGTTCACAATAACAGTCATTTTGACCAGGTATGCCCAAATGTTAACATCCCACTGTATATCCATTGATCAATTGTCGTTGATTGAGTTTTCCTTTAATTAGCAGTGTAAAAACCTAGGATAGCAGGCAATGTTGCATTATATGGCATCTTTCAAGCAGAGCTACCTTTAGACATGCTCTAACTCTAACAAATATTCAAATTTGTATCAGAAATTACATGTACAATATGCATTTTAAAATTCATGTAATTTATTGCAGCTAATCCCGAGTCAACAAAATTCTTGCTTTGATTTTTTGCTTATACTTTTTAAACTAATGACTTTCAATTTATAGCACTACTGAGTTATTTTTTCCTGTGCCCATATTAATTCTTACATAGTTAAGATGTCAATTGCTAAGATAATTGAATGCACAACATTCCTTATTTGATCACAGTTTAATTTTTGCTTATCCTGAAGCAAAGACGAAGACAAAAACATAATTTAAATGTCTTAAAAATATTCTTATTTTACATACAAATGGTAGTTTGATTTTTAAATTAATATAATGATAACAGCTAATCATTTCTGGCAAGTGAAATATTACGATTATTAAGTTATACAAGAATAATAATAGAAGCTATGGTAAAATACATTATTAAAATGTTCTGTTAAATACTTTATTCTACATCGCCATGCTTTTATCTCACAACTCGCAGTATCTTCATTTAATTGCTATCGTTTGAGGAAAAGTGCAGCTCCCCATACATCTTGCACACAGGGTATTTTGCAATTAAGTTTGTGAAGTATATAATATTTTATTTAGAAGGAATACTGCTGTAACTGGGAATTCATTTTTTCCTTTTTATCCTACAACTGTTTTCAATTCCATTTGTAATATGTAATGCAATTGTGATGCCAAAGTAATTGTTGGTATACTCAGGGCTGCCACTAGGAATTTCGGGGCCCCATACTGGCAAAATTTAAGGGGCCCCCTTGAGACTCTGCCCAGGCTCCATCTCCCAGTTCCGCATCCACCCTAGCTCCTCCTCCACCATGCAAACCTTCCAAAATCCCTCTGCCCTTTCATGGAAAAACTTCACTTCTGCACCATGCCCTCACCAATGACACATTAACACCAATCACTCGATGAATATGCAGCATTTTGCTTGTTTAGTATAATACACCCCTAAGTCCTCCATATATTATAATGTGCACCACAGTCCTCCATATTGTAAAGTGCACACCCCATAGTCCTCCATATAATATAATGTATCCATAGTCCTCCATATTTCCCGGATCCGCTCATTCCTCAACCATGAAACCACAAAAACACTAGCGCACGCCCTTATCATCTCCCGCCTCGACTACTGCAACCTCCTACTGTCTGGCCTCCCCTCTAGCACTCTGGCACCACTCCAGTCCATCCTACACTCTGCTGCACGACTAATCCACCTGTCTCCCAGCTATTCCCCAGCCTCCCCCCTATGCCAGGCCCTTCACTGGCTCCCTATTGCCAGAGGCTCCAGTTCAAAACCTTAACCATGACATACAAAGCCATCCACAACCTTTCTCCTCCATACATCTGTGACATGGTCTCCCGCTACCTACCTACACGCAACCTTCGATCCTCTCAAGATCTCCTTCTCGACTCCCCCCTCATCTCTTCTTCCCACAACCGCATACAAGACTTCTCCCGGGCTTCCCCCATACTCTGGAACTCCCTGCCGCAAAACATCAGACTTTCACCAACAACGGAGACCTTCAAGAAAAACCTGAAGACCCACCTGTTCCGACAAGCCTACAACCTGCAATGATCCTCAGTCTACTGAACCATCGCACGACCAGCTCTACCCTCTCCTAGTGTATTCTCACCCATCCCTGCAGACTGTGAGCCCTCGCGGGCAGGGTCCTCTCTCCTTCTGTACTTGTGTGTCCCTTGTCCAGCACATGTTTATTGTACCTGTCTATATTTTTCCCCTTTTCATATGTAAAGCGCCATGGAATAAATGGCGCTATATAAATGTATAATAATAATAATAATTAGTATAATACACTCCTAATAGCCCTCCATATATTAAAATACACTCAGTCATCCATATAGTATAATACACTCCTCATAGTGCTCCATATAGTATAATGCACTGCCATAGTCATCCATGTGGTACAATTCACTTCCCATAGTATAATGCACCCCATAGTTCTTCATATGGTATAATGTATTCCCCATAGTCCTCGATACAGTATAATGCAGCCCACATATAGTATAATGCAGTCACTAGTGTTGAGCATTCCGATACCGCAAGTATCGGGTATCGGCCGATATTCGCGTTATCGGAATTCCGATACTTAATTCCGATACTTTTTCAATATCGTATACCGGAATCGGAAGTTCCCATAATTCTTTGAGAGGCAATGTGATTTTAGTCAGCCAATGAGGAATCCTACGAAGTGTGGGCACATCCTGTAATGATGCGGTCATCTTAACTAATGGCATGGCTGTGATTGGCTGCTGAAATGATGTCAGAATGCACTATAAAAGGCGCCGCAGCCATTTTAGCGT
This sequence comes from Oophaga sylvatica, assembly GCA_033576555.1. NCBI lineage: Eukaryota > Metazoa > Chordata > Amphibia > Anura > Dendrobatidae > Oophaga > Oophaga sylvatica. The sequence continues at coordinate 271,821,900 of JARQOD010000004.1, forward strand.
CACTGTGCTGTGAACTCAGTAAGGGACAGAACGCTGCTGTGCTGACTCTGAGGGACAGTTAGATATTGCGATTTTGTGTACTACTGTGCTTGAGGCAGGCTAGTTTACCAACCGCTGTGTAAAGCTTCATTTTGCCAGTGTTGTTTTAACAGCTCTGTGCAAGGTGTGTGTGTGACAGTGCAGGTGACGCTGCAGTTTGCTCTGCATCCACCGCTGTTTGTAGGCATCTGCACGTGTCACTGACTCTTTTTTTTTTTTATTTTATTTAGTGGAATTGGTGCAGCTCCATTATATTAGAAAAAAATCAAATCTATTAGTGTGACGTGCTTCCATCCGTATACAATACATTGGTTGCAAACACTATAGAAGTACAGAAAGGAGCTTTTCACAGATAGTGAATAGTTGTGTTTCAGTGTTCACTGCAGTCTGTGAGGTTTTGATTTTTTGAGTGCAGATCACGCTCCAGTTAGTTCTTCAACCACTGCTGGTTGTAGTCTGCTGAGCGTGTGTCACTGCCTCATCCTTCACATTTTTCTCTAATTGGTGCTGCTCCATTTTAGTGGAAAAAAATCTAATCTATTAGTGTGACGCGCTTCCATCCGTATACAATACATTGGTTGCAAACACTATAGAAGTACACAAAGGAGTAGCCTTTCACAGATTGTGGACAGTTGTGTTTCAGTGTTCACTTCAGTCTGTGTTTTTTACTTTTTTGAGTGCACATCACGCTCCAGTTACTTGTTCAAGCACTGCTGCTTGTACTCTGCTGAGCGTGTCTCAGTGGCTCATCCTTTTCATTTATCTCCAATTGGTTCTGCTACATTCCATTTAAAATAAATCTAATCTATTAGTGTGACGCGCTTCCATCCGTATACAATACATTGGTTGCAAACACTATAGAAGTAGACAAAGGAGTAGCCTTTCACAGATTGTGAATAGTTGTGTTTCAGTGTTCACTGCAGTCTGTGAGGTATTTTTATTTTTTTTTTTTTTAAAATGCAGATCACGCTCCATTTACTTCTTCAACCACCGCTGCGTGTACTCTGCTGAGTGTCTGTCACTGGCTCATCCTTGTCATTTTTCTAAAATTGGTGCTGCTTTATTCTATTTAAAATAATTCAAATCTATTACAGTGACGTGCTTCCATCCGTATACAATACATTGGTTGCAAACAATATAGAAGTACACAAACGGGCCTTTCACAGCTACTGAACATGGGTTTTTAATTTTTAACTAAAATATGTATTTTTTCAAATGACACAAATATAAGTAATGTTGAAGAGGAATAGTCCTACATCCATTGTTTGCACAATATTACAGGTGTACATCATGTCCCTTAATCAACAATGTATTATTATATTTACTTGTATGCTTTTATTTAAAAGCCAAGAACACAGAAGGATAACCTTCGCACTGCAGCTGTTGTCAAAGTTCAACCCACATTATGCACTTCCAACATTGCAGCATTTGAGGCATGATGTGAGTTGGATTGGTCAAAGTTATGGAGTGAGAAGGTTCACCATCAGTACCCTATAGCATAAGTATGCTTTTGTGTTAGCATTTGTGTTAGACATGTGGATATCTGCCATAATATGTCACAATTATTTAGTTACAGATTTGTTACCAACACTAATCATTGAATGGTTTTAAATTTGACGTTTCACTTGTTTACAGCTTAGAAATAAGGGTGTAGCCTGATATCTATGTGTAGCACTAGCCACTTTAACATGTCATGTTTTTTTCAACATGTGTAGCTAGGTAGCAGTAATTTTTGCCGGACACACAGCAGGGGAACAGCAGGCGTTACTGAACCCCACTATCACTATAGCTTGTGTATTGGTCTGTGGACACGACACTTCTGAGCAGCAACTGGCAGTGTTGTAGCCCAGGGAGTATAGCTCAGGTGGTAGAAAGATGAACATAACAGGAGACATGGAAAACGTTGCCAACCAGTTAGTTAATCTGAAACCGGACAGGCAAATTCAGGCGAGATCCATGCCTAGTTCATTTTCAGAAAAGTAAGCCGTTCTACATTATCGTAGGATAGTCACATGCAACGGTCTGTTAGTACACCACCTGCAGCAGTAAAGACGCGCTCCGATAATACACTGGCAGCAGATCAAGCCAGCACCTCCAATGCATACTGGCTAAGCTCTGGCCATGTATCCAGCTTAGAGACACAAAACTTGAATGGGGAAGAGCCATCTGGGAGTACACTGAGAGGGCAAGACATGTAGTCTGTCACCATCTTACGGAAATGTTGCCTCCTGCTGACTGGAGCCGTCTCGGATGGTGTAGACATTGGTGGCGCTGCCACAAAACTTCAACACATTTGGAACATACTGTTCTTGCCCTATGCAGAGGCGCTGCTTGTGCTCCCTCTTGTTGCAGAGCTGTCTCCACTGCCTCGACGCACAGAGCTGCTTTGTAAATCAGTAGCAGCAGCAGTGCTCTCGGCTGGAATGGAGAACATTATGGATTGCACCAGTGTGTCTTGGTACTTCCGCATTTTACGCTCCCGGTTCAACGGTGTGATGAGGCTTTGTAAGTTGTCCCGGTAGCGAGGGTCTAGGAGGGTGTACACCCAATAATCAGACGTGGTGTGAATGTGTTCGATGCGGCGGTCGTTTCTCAGCCACTGCAGCATGAAATCAACCATGTGCTGCAGACTCCCAACTGGCCAAGAAACGTTGTCCCCTGCAAGAGGCGTCATCTCCGCCTGCTGTGCATCACCCCACCCTTGGTCTACATACTGACTAGAGCATTGTCTACCTCCCTCTGGAGCGATGTCTTCCTCCTCCATTGACTCCTCCTCATCCTCCTCACAAAGTCCTTCAAATACATATAAATTTACAAAATTTAAAACTCAAAATTTAAAAACTTTGTATCATAATTCTGTAACATCAGTTTATGGAAACACAATAGCATTACAAAAGGATAGACAAAAAATGTACATTATGTGCTTTGTAAATACATTAAAAGTTTGTAATGGTTATGAAAATATAGACAGCGACTCTGGAGGTTCAATTGTTGATACAGCATGGTACTTTGAAAGTCCTCCAGCCCTTTGTGAGGAACCACGTTGCGCTGACTGTCCAGAAGGTGATGGAATTTGTGACTCCTCATCCTCCACCTCTTCCAAAACCTCATGCCTTAGTGCTTGCAGTGTTTTTTGAAGCAGGCAGATAAGGGGGACAGTCAGGCTGACTAGTGCATCATCTGCACTCGCCATCCGCGTTGACTCATCAAACGCACGCAAAACGTGGCAGATATCCTTCATAGAGTTATTCGCCACTCATTACACTGGCAGTGGCTGCCCATTCATTATAGGATCCAATTCTAATTACTGGTTCTCACCAACAAAGCTCTCCACAGCGCAGCACCCCCCTACATCTCCTCCCTTATTTATATTTATCGGCCTAACCGACTGCTGCACTCTGCAAACGACCTTCGACTAACCTCTGCACTAATCCGTACCTCCCACTCCCAACTCCAAGACTTCACCCGCGCTGCGCCAATCCTCTGGAATGCTCTACCCCAAGAAATTAGGACTATCCGCAATTTGGATGGTTTCAGGCGCTCCCTCAAAACACATTTGTTCACAGTGGCCTATCACATTCACTAATCAAAGTCATTCTATGTGTAATTCTGTGTGTGTAGCCCATTCACTATCTCCATGCATCCCTCACTCCCTTAAAATGGCTGGACCATCATTGTAAAAACACCATTGTATATAAACACCTGTACTTTGTATCTCCCCCACCTCATTGTAGATTGTAAGCTTTCACCAGCAGGGGCGGCTGATTTTGCTTTAATTATTGTATTGTTAACGTTGTTACTTATGACTTGTGTTTTGAAACTGTTAAACTGTAAAGCACTGCGGAATATTATGGCGCTATATAAATAAATAATATTATTATTCTTATTATAGAGGCCCACTCAGTAGTGGTGAAGTGTGAACGGCGCAAATTGCGAGTTGACTGCGCCTGATGCAGCTGATACTCCATTACTGTTGGCTGCTGCTCACACAACCGCTCCAACATATGTAACGAGGAATTCCACCTGGTGGGTACGTCACATATGATGCGATGTTCATGAAGGTGAAATCTGCGTTGCAGAGCTGCAATCAGCGATCTGGCCATGCTGGAACGTCGCAAGTGAGCGCACTCTAGGCGGACCTTGTGCAGCAGTGCATCAAGATCCGGATAGTCCCTCAAAAAACTCTGCACGACCAAGTTGAGCACATATGACAGACATGGTATGTGAGTGAGGTTGCCAAGGCCCAGAGCTGACACCAGATTTCGGCCATTGTCACACACTACCAAGCCTGCCTGTAGATTCTCTTCCAAAAACCACACGTCGCTCTCCTGCTTTATGGCATTACAGAGCTCCTGCGCTGTGTGGCTAAGATTCCCCATGGAAATTAATTTCAGGACGGCCTGTTGACATTTGGACACGGCTGTGCTCATATCGGTCGCAACAGGTAAACGTTCACGGGTCCATGTGGAGGTAGACCGTGACGGCTCCTGCAGCGATGATTCTGAGGAACTGGAGTAGGAGGAGGAATCAATGTGTACAGACTTGATTCCTGCAATCCTTGGAGTTGGCAGAACACGTACAGCGCCACTCGCAAGATCAGTACCCGGCTGCACAACATTGACCCAATGGGCAGTGAGGGAAAGGTATTGTCCCTGGCCATGGGTGTTAGAACCCTCTTGTTAGGTTTTGTTTCAGTTTGCTGGTCACATGACCTTTTTTCCCTATTTAGTCTGGCTCCGCCCTTCTGGCTTTGCTTGACTTCATTGTATTATCTACTGTTAAGCTAGCCGGGTGCTTAGGTGCCTTAATCTGTCAGTTTTGCTTGATGTTAGGATCACAAAGTATTTATTTTTCTGTTTAATTATCCATGCTACAATTTATGTTAGGAGGTGTCCACCTTTTCTCACAGTCCCTAGATCTTGTAGGGATTACTCCCTCGCAACTATAGGTCTTCGTTCACACTAGATGAGGACTTTAGCGGGTCTGGTCGCAGGATCAGGTTCCCCGTTACATCGTAGGGATTCAGCTTAGTTGTATTGTAGGGACAGAATTCCCTTCTTTCCTTACTGGTTGTAGCAGATCATAACAATGGGTACTGGTCCACGCATCGGTGGTCAGGTGGACCTTGCTACTGAGGGCTTTTAGTAGCGCATGTTTAATTTTTCCCTCAACATGCTTTTGCAGACCAGGGACGGCTTGCCTGCTGAAATGAAATCGGCTTGGCACATTGTATTGTGGGATTGACAATGATATTCAGTTACGGAAACTGTCTGTCTCCACCAGCCTGAATCACAGCATTTCAAGGGACAGGAGTTTTGCAATGCCAGCATTCAGAGCCTGTGCTCGTGCATGGTTTGCGGAGTATGGCCGTCTTTTATCCCATGCCTGTGCTACCGATGGCTGTTTTGTGGCCTGGGAGTGTGAGGATGACAGGGAACTTGCTGCTGTGTGTGGAATAACAGTTTGTCTCTGGACAACAGTGGCCGAGGTTCTTCCATGGCGATCCTGTGAGGAAGCAGAACCAGCTGTGTGTGAGCTCGATGAAGAGGCTTCAACACAACCTGAAGATGTAGGTGCTGCTGTAGGTTGGCCTACATCTCCAGTGTGTCTTTGTAACTCAACTACGTGCTTTGTCCGCACATGTTTCCACATATTTGTGGTATTGAGGTGACTGACACTTTTAGCTATTTTTAATTTTTGATTACACAGCTTGCATTTCACATAGCAAATATCATGTGCAAGTGTGTGAAAAAAGGACCACGCAGTGCAAGTCCTGGGAGCGCACGTTTTGACTTTTGGAAGACAACTGCTCCGAACAGGTGCCAAACTGGAGGCTACAGGCAACCGAGTCTGCAGCCTAACTCTCCCTCCTGTTTGTACCGTTGGGGCAATGTCTTCCTCTATCTTCCTTCTATCACTAACCATTTCTCTAGGCCTCTCCCAGCTTTCAACCAAAGTACTGGTTCTCACCCACAAAGCTCTCCACAGTGCAGCACCCCTCCTACATCTCCTCCCTCATTTCTATCTATCGGCCTAACCGACTGCTGCGCTCTGCAAACGACTTTCGACTAACCTCTGCACTAATACGTACCTCCCACTCCCGACTCCAAGACTTCTCCTGCTCTACGCCAATCCTCTGGAATGCTGTACCCCAAGAAATTAGGACTATCCACAATTTGCATGGTTTCAGGCGCTCCCTCAAAACACATTTGTTCAGAGCGGCCTATCACATTCACTAATCAAAGTCATTCTATGTATTCTGTGTAAGTGTGTGTGTGTCTCTAGCCCATTCACTATCTCCATCCCTCAGTCCCTTAAGATGGCTGGAACATCATTGTAAATGCACCATTGTATATAAACACCTATACTTTGTATCTCCCCCATCTCATTGTACATTGTAAGCTGTCACGAGCAGGGGCGACTTATTTAGCTTAAATTATTGTATTGTTAACGTTGTTACTTATGACTTGTGTTCTGAAACTGCTAAACTGTAAAGCGCTGCGGAATATGATGGCGCTATATAAATAAATATTATTATTATTCCTCTGAGCTGCTCCCACCACCTTCCTGTTCCTCATGCCATGTTGGGTCTTGGACCTCATCATCTCCACTACCCTCTTCCAACACCTGCTGTTGGGTGGTCTGGCCAGCACCATGCTCAACAGAAACTGGCACCTGGGTCTCATCATCATCAGATGCGTTCTGCGGTGTGCTGACCATCGGCACTGTCTCACCCGCCTCTTCAGATTCAGAGAGACACAGCTGTTGCGCATCACTGCATACTCCCTCTTCACATTACAGAATGCTGCTTGGCTGGGCCCCTGTTTGCAAGCCAATAGATTCTGAGAACAGAAGCAGACACTCAGCTGGCTCCTGTACAGAACTCTCTGACTGCCTGGGCAATTTGCCAGGCGGTGAAGAGACAGATGGTTGCCCAACAGTGCTGTGGTCCTGAGAGGAGGTGGAAGCAATTGAAGTCGATGCATTGGCTGACATCCAAACAACAACGGCTTCAATTTGTTCTTCCCGCAGCAGGGGGTACTCCGAGCTCCTACAAAAGTGCGCATAAAGGAACGCTCACGGGGAAAACTGGTGGATGCTGTGTCACTGGGGGCCGCAGCAGCCACAGAATCCCCACGTCCTCTCCCTGAAGAAACTCCACGACCACGTGCCTTACTCCCTGCCTTCTTCATCTTGGTAGATTGATAAAGAAAGTTTGAAAAGTTATAAGGTCTAAGTGTGGTTATTCCGCAGAGACTGCAGTGAACACTGCACACAACTGTTCACTACCCAATGCGTCTCAGCAGGAAGGCAGTCTGTGCGTCAAAACAAAGGCACAAGCATACATCCATGTACCCTGTTTATAAAGCTATATAAAAAAAATTATGTAGTAGTGACGCACACTTTATTGAGGTACAGTATTACATCGCCATTCACCATCTGTGGCTATGCAGTCTCATCTATATATACCTTATCTATCTGTTGTCATGCTTCCAAGTCGACAGTCAGCCATAAATAGCAATTTTCACTATGCACTATGCACTTTTTAAAGGTTATGTTTGTTAATAAAAATGATTATTGCCACATATTATGAGTATTACATGATGGAAATTGTATAATTTTGTATAAAATATTTAGTGACATTATTCAGCAAATGGAACATTTTAGTAATATCACAGATTACTTGTAATGCTGATGATGTTTTGAAGTCAGACATTCATTGTCTATACAATAAAAATGGTGTACATACTGTTACTTATCCATCATTAATGGATTCAGATATGTACTTGTATGCTTTTATGTACAACCGTATAGCAGATTCCTTAACTAATTTATTTTGTGGTTTGCATTGCTGTTCAACATGTTAATGTATGTGTTTATGTTTGTCAATTCTTTATTTATCTAGATATTAGTTTAAATGAAATCATCATCTTATGGTAGTAAAGGTTATCTTTCTCTTGTTTGAAGTATAGACATTTAAAATTGACAGGTAACAAGGAAATTACTTGATCTAGTATTTAAACATCCTCCTTGACCCTGGGCTCCAACACCGCCAGTTGTTGCTCGGAAGTGCTGTTAGCACAGTCAACACTTGCTCCTGTGTTACTGGGGTTCAGTAACGTCAGCTGGTCCTCGGTTGTGCCATTGGCTCTTTTCCTTCTGCTGCCCCTCCGGGTTCCAGCACAGTCAGCTGGTCCTCGTTACTTGCATTGGCTCTTGTACCTTCTGCTACCCGTCCGGGTTCCAGTACCGTCAACTGGTTCTCCGCAGTGCCTTTGGCCTAGGTGCCTCCATCTCGGTATCCGAGTTCCAGCAACGTCTGCTGGTCCTTGGTAGTGCTTTGGAGCACAGGTACCTCCTGCTTAGTAACCATGTCCCAGTAACGTCAGCTGGTCCTCGGTTGTGCCATTGGCTCTTTTCCTTCTGCTGCCCCTCCGGGTTCCAGCACAGTCAGCTGGTCCTCGTTACTTGCATTGGCTCTTGTACCTTCTGCTACCCGTCCGGGTTCCAGTACCGTCAACTGGTTCTCCGCAGTGCCTTTGGCCTAGGTGCCTCCATCTCGGTATCCGAGTTCCAGCAACGTCTGCTGGTCCTTGGTAGTGCTTTGGAGCACAGGTACCTCCTGCTTAGTAACCGTGTCCCAGTAACATCAGCTGGTACAAGATTGTGCTACAAATACAAGATACGGAACAAGAGACACAAGAACAATAAGCAGAAGATCTAAAAGCAGAAGAACATGAAGTATAAGACCAAAATGAAGAGCAAAATATATGCTCTAAATTCTAAGCAGAAGAAGACTAAGCAGTGTATGGGGGTGAGTCCGTTCCTCCTCGTGGTGCCCCTGGAAAATGCCTGCTGCTGCAGGCTAAACTGAACACGGACAAATACTGTTGTAATTTAAATCTTTTGTGACAGCAAGAACGGAAGGATGAAAAATTCATACTTTGACAGATTACAAGTACAGGATTCTCTGTCACAAATAAGAATATGATGAAGAAGATGAAGCAGAATATGAATAAGAATAATAGTTTAATAAGAAGAATATGAGTAATGTTAACAAAGATGAATAGCAAGAAGTTTAAGAAGAAGATAAAGAAGGTGAAGATGAAGAATAATTTGATGAAAAAGATGATGCTGCAGAAGATTATGAAGGAGAAAGTGTGTGAAAAGTTAAAAAGGTGAAGATGAAGAGCATGGAAGTTGTGTAATATACATATTTGCCAAAAATAAAAAACGTTAACATTGTCAATTTCTTCGTCAATCCGAACATCTTTAAAAAAAAAATATTTATGCTATTCCATTTGATTGGGTTAAACATCTATGCCTTTAATGTCTCCTCAACCTTCCCCAATACATTCTACATTACTCTTTCTTGTTTTCCTTCATGTACAATTAACCAACAAGGCAAGAATGGGTTTTTTTTAATTTCGATATTTTGTTCCCATAGACTTACATGGGACTTCCGGTATCGGTATGGGTATCGCCGATATTTTAGTGATATCGGCGATACCATTCCGATTCCGATACTTTAGGATATCGGAAAGTATCGCTCAACTCTAGCAGTCACCCCACAGAGCATAATGCAGCCACTCCACAGAGTATAATGCCACCACCCCACAGAGTGTAATGCAACCACCCCACAGAGTATAATGTAAACCCCCATAGAATATAATTGAGCCCTCTTATATAGTATAATGTAGCCCCTCCATAAAATACAATGTAGCCCTCCTTATAGTATAATGCAGCCCCCATAGAATATAATGTAGCCTCCTCATAAAGTATAATGAGGCACCCATACAATATAATCTAGCCCCCCATAGAATACAATGTAGCCACTTCATACAGTATAATGTAGCCCCCTCATAGAGTATGAAGCAATCACCCCTCATAGAATATAATAAATATAATACAGCCCCCCATAGAATATAATGTATCCCCGAATAGAATATCATACAGCCCGCTTCCCCAAAGGAATATAACGTAGCCCTCCATAGTATTTAACACAGTCACAAAGTACATAACATAGCCACCCTATAAAATATAATATATCTCCCAATAGTATATAGCAGGGCTAACATAGTGTATAGCGCGGCCCACATAGTATATAGCACGGCCCACATAGTATATCGTAGGGCCCACATAGTATATAGCAGGGCCCACATTGTACAGCAGGGCCCACATAGTATATAGCAGGGCCCACATAGTATATAGCGTGGCCCACATAGTATACAGCAGGGCTCACATAGTATATAGCAGGGCCCACATTGTACAGCAGGGCCCACATAGTATATAGCATGGCCCACATAGTACAGCGTGGCCCACATAGTATACAGCAGGGCCCAAATAGAATATAGCAAGGCCCACATAGTACAGCGTGGCCCACATAGTATACAGCAGGGCCCACATAGTATACAGCAGGGTCCACATAGTATACAGCAGGGCCCACATAGTATACAGCAGGGCCCACATAGTGTACAGTGTGGCCCACATAGTATACAGCAGGACCCACATAGTATATAGCAGGGCCCACAGAGTATACAGCAGGGCTCACATAGTATATAGCAGGGCCCACATAGTACAGCGTGGCCCACATAGTATACAGAAGGGCCCACATTTTTAGGGTCTGCGGAACGCACCTAATAAATAATGTAGAGAGGTGTGTTCGCAGCCCGGGGTCCACCGTGCAGGCAGAGCCTGCTGCTAGTAAGATGGCGTAAGTAGCAAACTCTGTTATCCTTCAGAGTCGCTAAAATAAACGCCGTAGCGCGCTGTGGCAGATAGTGCGAACTCTGTTAATCCACAGAGCTGCTAGCGGGCATGCCGCAGCGCTATATAGCGATATAAGCAAACTCTATTACACCACAGAGTCACTGAGGTAAAGACACAGAGATAGGAACTGTGTCCTGTCAACACCACAGGGATACACAGATAACTGCTATACGGATAGCAGTCCGTGATCATGCAGACAGCAACGCAATCAAGCAATCTCCTCATCGGAGAAGCCGGTATTCTAGGGGCTAATTTCAGCCAAGCCCTAACCACGTGCACTCAAATCTCCTCACCGGAGGTGACGGTATTCTAGGGACTTATTTCAGCCGAGCCCTAACCACATGCGTGCATGATCACACTGGCGCAAAGCACATAATGATATTGATCCTAGCGCACGGCCGGCGGTAACGACAGCCTTTTATAGCAGCCACGAGAAAAAGACCTTCCAGGAAGGACCAATGGGAAGCTGCTTCAGAACATCAACAGCCGGAGGACCTTCCTGAAGGACAATAGGAGTGGCAGCTGTATCTGAGCATGTGACCCCTGATCTCCAATAGGAGATCTTGCCCTGGGCATGCTCAGATGAAGCAACAAAGGACTTAGACCTAAAGACGTCTGCTCGCCGCTGACCAGTAGTGGCTACAATAGAGAACCTGAAGAGGCAACAGCAAGTCTCTTCACAGTATTAGACTGGGCGAGATGCTGGGACCGATGTCTTTGCTGAGCAGGCTCCACTGCAGCCGGAGATGGATGAGGGACTGCAGCTTGACTGGTTCGAGACTCCCCTTGTGCAGCAACGGAAACTCGAACCCTAAAATTACCCCCCTCCTAGGGACCCCCCTTCTTTGGACCTTGCTGCTCTCAAAGGCAGCGATGAGCTGCGTAGTGTGAACATGCTCGGCAGGCTCCCAGAACCTATCCTCAGGCCCATAACCCCTCCAATCCACCAAATAAAATTTTTTGCCTCTATACCACCTTGCACCCAACAATGGCGTTCACCTTATAATCGTTGGTAGATGAACCCGACGTCCCGGCAGATGACTCGGAAAACCTGGAAATTGCCACGGGTTTCAGGAGGGACACGTGAAAGGTGTCGGTGATACCAAGGCGAGGCGGAAGGGCTAGGCGGTAAACCACCGGGTTCACCTGCTCAAGAACTTTAAAGGGACCCAAAAAGCGAGGTGCCAACTTGGTGAACTCAACACGTAGCCCGATGTTTCGAGCAGAGAGCCACACTAGGTCACCCGGAGCAAACGTAGGAGCGGGGCGCCGATGGGCATCGGCCGAAGACCTCATCCTCTCTTTGGAGGCCTGAATGGCATCCTGGGTGCGGTCCCAAATGTCCCGTGCCTCCACAGCCCAGTCTGCCACCCTGAAATCGGCGGAAGACACGGGCATGGGCACTGGTACCCGCGGATGCTTACCTGACCGTAGTTCAGGAGGAATGGGGTCTGTCCGGTGGAGTCAGCCACAGCATTATTCAGCCCACGGTAGCAAGGATGCCCAGTCATCCTGCCTGGCAGAGACAAAATGTCGCAAGTATGTGACCAAGGTCTGGTTGGCCCTCTCTACCAACCCATTCGTCTCGGGATGATATGCCGAGGAGAGATTTAACTCAATGCTGAGTAGACGACACATTTCTCTCCAGAACCGAGACGCAAATTGGGGACCTCGATCACTGACGATTTTGTCTGGCTTTCCGTGTAAACAGAAAATATGCCTAATAAATAATGCTGCCAAGGCCCGTGCAGACGGTAACTGTGGTAAGGGCACCAAGTGCACCATTTTGGAGAAGTGGTCGGTTATCACCCAGATGATGGTGCAGCCCCGAGACTTGGGTAAGCCCACCACAAAATCCATCCCGACCATCTCCCAAGGCCTTTCTACCACCGGTAAAGGGAAAAGTAGCCCAGCTGGCCGTTGTCGAGGGGACTTATTCTTGGCGCAGGAGACGCACGCCTGAACGTATTCCCTGATGTCACGGACCATATGTGGCCACCAGTATGTCCTCGCCAGCAACTCAGATGTCCTTTTTGCCCCAAAATGTCCACCCACCCTGGACGAATGTGCCCAAGAGAGTACCTCCGGTCGCAAATTGGTGGGCACAAAAGTCTTGCTGGGAGGCACAGACTCAAGCGAAACCGGGGCCACAGTTCTTAGGCTCTCTGTGGGGACAATCAACCGAGGCTCCTCCTCCACCTCCTCAAAGGACACCATGGAGCGAGAAAGAGCATCGGCCTGAATGTTCTTCTCATCGGAGAGGAAATGGAGGGTGAAATGGAACCGGGAGAAGAACAGGGACCATCTGGCCTGACGAGAATTTAGCCACTGGGCGGTCTGTAAATAGACCAAATTTTTGTGGTCAGTGAAAACTTGAAAAGGAAAGCGAGCCCCCTCCAGGAGATGTCTCCACTCGGAAAAGGCCAACTTCATGGCTAGCAACTCCCTATCCCCAATGGAATAATTCCTCTCCGCTGGTGTGAAGGTCTTGGAAAAGAAGAAACAAGGATGTTTCTGACCTTGAGCATCCTTTTGAAAAAGGACTGCTCCAGCAACAACGGACGAGGCATCGACCTCCAATAAAAAAGGCTTATCAACCTCGGGGCGATGTAAGATGGGAGCGCTAGCAAAATGGGACTTAATTGAAGTAAAGGCATTGGAGACCTCCTCTGACCACAATTTGGGATTGACTCCCTTCTTGGTGAGGGCTACCAAGGAAGCTACCAAAGTGGAGAAGTGGGGAATGAATTGGCGATAGTAATAAATGAACCCCATAAAGCACTGCACCGCTTTAAGAGAATGGGGTTTTTGCCAATCCATCACAGCCTGTAATTTGGCAGGATCCATAGCCAATCCCTGGGCGGAGATGATATAGCCCAGGAAAGGTAAAGACTCCTGCTCAAACATGCATTTCTCCAACTTTGTATTAAGGGAGTTCGCTCGTAACAGGTCGAAGACTTTGCAGACATCCCTCCGGTGAGAGTCAATATCTGGAGAAAAGATGAGAATATCATCCAGATAGACTACTGCAGAGGTGGAAAGCATATCCCCGAAGATGTCATTGACAAAGTCTTGGAAAACGGCTGGGGCATTACAGAGTCCAAAGGGCATCACCAGGTATTCATAATGCCCATCACTGGTATTAAAAGCCATCTTCCATTCGTCCCCCTCACAGATGCGAATCAGGTTATAAGCACCACGCAGATCTAATTTAGTAAATACCTTTGCTCCCCGGAGCTTATCAAAGAGCTCAGAGATCAGGGTCAACGGGTACTTATTCTTAACGGTGAAGCGTTAAGACCTCTGTAATCTATACACGGACATAATTCTCCATTCTTCTTCTGCACGAAGAAGAACCCCGCTCCTGCTGGTGACACCGACTTCCTAATGAACCCTCTTGTCCAGATTCTCCTGGATATATTGAGACATAGCCTCCATCTCAGGAAGAGAGAGGGGATAGACCCTTCCCCAAGGAGGTTCTGCTCCAGGCAAGAGGTCAATAGGACAGTCGTAGGGACGATGGGGCGGCAGAGTCTCCGCAGCCTTTTTAGAGAACACGTCTGCATATGACTGATAGCACTTGGGAAGAGGAGAAGGATCTGCGGGTATCTCTGTAGTTTTAACCTGAATGCACTCCCTGACACATCTGTCCTTACATGACTCACTCCAACCCATTATCCTACCGGAGGTCCACTCAATATGAGGGGAGTGGGAACGGAGCCAGGGAACTCCCAGTAGGATTTTGTCTATTCCCTCGGGAAGGACGAGAAGGGAAATAATCTCCTGATGGGAAGGGGGTACAGGCAAAGTAAGAGGGACAGTCTGATGTGTAATTGGTGAGGGCAATGTCAACCCATTCACTACCCGGACAGTCACTACCAGATGTATTGCGTGGCGAAGAGCAAAGGTAGATGACATGAAATTCCCCTCTGCTCCTGAGTCCACACAAAGCTCGACTGTAAGTGTGGAAGAGTCTACAGTGACTGTCCCTTTAAATGTCACCTTGGAGGAAAATGCCGCTGTCTCTAGTGAACCTCCTTCCAGGGCCACTAGACGCGAACACTTCCCCGATCGCTGTGGACATTTGTTTGCATAGTGTCCTGTCTGCTGACAAAGGTTACAGACCACAGATACTCGGATGGCCCTAGACTTAGATCCAGATAAGCTTCTCCAGGGTAGCGGGAATCTCCCTGGTAGCCAAAGCATCTTTAACATGGTCAGCCAGTCCTCGCCAGTAGACTGGAATGAGAACTTTATCCGACCAGTCTAGCTCTGAGGCTAGAGTCCAAAACTGGACGGAAAACTGACTGACCAAAGACGAACCCTGTGCAAATGCCAGCAGTTGGAGCGCCGTATCGTGGGTGACCTGAGGTCCTAAAGAGACCTTTTTAAGAGCCTCCAGCAAACGAGGAGCACTCCGCACCACACAATCATCGCGCTCCCACAGCGGCGTTGCCCACTCCAACGTTCTGCCCGAGAGTAGAGACAGTACAAAACCCACTTGTGCACGATCCGTGGGGAAACGTGCAGCCAGAAGCTTAAGCTGTATAGAGCACTGACTCACGAATCCCTGACATTGCTTGCTGTCACCGGCAAACTTGTCAGGAAGTGGGAGGTGGGATAATGTAGGGGCAGAGGTGGCAGAGGACAAACTGGCTGCAGCCACGCTAGCAGCCTGAACAGCGACTGCGGTAACATCCACAGCTGAGGTTGTGAGCTCAAGAGCCGCCAACCTACCCTCCAGCTGCTGGATACACTGTGGTAACCGCTGGTCATCCGCCATTTTCTTGCCAGACCCTGGCCCTAGGATTATGTTAGGGTCTGCGGAATGCACCTAATAAATAATGTAGAGAGGTGTGTTCGCAGCCCGGGGTCCACCGTGCAGGCAGAGCCTGCTGCTAGTAAGATGGCGTAAGTAGAGAACTCTGTTATCCTGCAGAGTCGCTAAAATAAACGCCGTAGTGCGCTGTGGCAGATAGTGCGAACTCTGTTAATCCACAGAGCCGCTAGCGGGAATGGCGCAGCGCTATATAGCGATATAAACGAACTCTGTTACACCACAGAGTCGCTGAGGTAAAGACGCAGAGATAGGTACTGTGTCCTGTCAACACCACAGGGATACACAGATAACTGCTGTGCGGATGGTAGTCCGTGATCATGCAGACAGCAACACAATCAAGCAATCTCCTCACCGGAGAAGCCGGTATTCTAGGGGC
The DNA here is from genome assembly GCA_033576555.1 of Oophaga sylvatica. Taxonomy (NCBI): domain Eukaryota; kingdom Metazoa; phylum Chordata; class Amphibia; order Anura; family Dendrobatidae; genus Oophaga; species Oophaga sylvatica. The sequence continues at coordinate 271,837,925 of JARQOD010000004.1, forward strand.
TTATTTCAGTCAAGCCCTAACCACGTGCACTCAAATCTCCTCACCTGAGGTGCCGGTATTCTAGGGGCTTATTTCAGCCGAGCCCTAACCACATGCATGCATGATCACACTGGCGCAAAGCACATAATGCAATTGATCCTAGCGCACGGTCGTGCGGTAAGGACAGCCTTTTATAGCAGCCACGAGAAAAAGACCTTCCAGGAAGGACCAATGGGAAGCTGCTTCAGAACATCAACATCCGGAGGACCTTCCTGATGGACCAGTAGGAGTGGCAGCTGTATCAGAGCATGTGACCCCTGATCTCCAATAGGAGATCTTGCCCTGGGCATGCTCAGATGAAGCAACAAAGGACTTAGACATAAAGACGTCTGCTCGCCACTGACCAGTAGCGGCTACAATAGCAGAACCTGAAGAGGCAACAGCAAGTCTCTGCACATTATTAGACCGGGCGAGATGCTGGGACTGACGTCTTTGCTGAGCTGGCTCCACTGCGGCTGGAGATGGATGGGGGACCGCATCGGGACTGGTTTGAGACTCCCCTTGTACAGCAGCGGGAACTCGAACCCTAACACACATAGTATACAGCAGGGCCCACATTGTATATAGCAGGGTCCACATAGTATTCAGCAGGGGCCACGTAGTATACAGCAGGGCCCACATTTTACAGCCCTCATCTTTCTTTCCCCGCCCCAGGAATGGCTCCACAGAGTACGCATTGACAGATTTATAACCTCACCTTCTCCTCGTGCCAGTGCTGCTCCTGGCTCCTGTCTCCTGCTCTGCCTGGCACACAGTGAGTGTACGTGCTGTGTCAGAGACAGAGCAGGGAATGATGGGAGAAGGAGCGTCAGCTGACGTTCTCTCCTCCAACATTGCTTTGAACTGTACCGGCGGACGCCAGTATAGTTCAAAGCAGCGGCGGGGGGAGTCGAAGCTGGGGGCAGGCGGGCCCCCCTGCCTTACAGGGGCCCCCATAGCAGCTGCGTGATGTGCAGCTAGCTGGGGGCCCCTTGGAGAGCAGGGGAGCCTCAAAATGTTGGGGGCCAACAGGCCCGAGCGCGGACCGGCGTGCTCAGGTGGCGGGCCCCCCTAATCACCGGGCCCCATACATCTGTAAGGGTTGTCATGTCGTGATGGTGGCGCTGGGTATCCTTATTAGTGAAGAGCGAATGTGCTAGCCACTACTCGTTACTCGCCCGAGTATCACTGAACTCGGTGTACTCGGCGAGCACTGAGAATTTCTGGCATTATTTGGCTGGAGCTCGGGTCTCCGCCCTGCAATATATATATATCTAGCTGCAAGTATCTGTGGCTAGGATTTTTTTTTGCAGCTGAATCCTGCTAATTTTATTACAAAGCAATCCAGAGACCCCATTTTTTTCTACATTTATTTGCTTGGTCACACTGCAGACTACAGCCAGGTCATTTTAATACAACAGCGTGAAAATCTGGCAATTTAAAACGGCTTTTTTTGTCCCAGGCAGCAGATCTGAGTGCGCTGAAGATTATTTTTTTGTAGCTGTGCAGAGACTTGCTGCTGCCGCTCCTGGATCCTCTGTTGTAACCAGTGTTGGAGCAGGTAGATTTGGGACTAAGTCCTCTGTTTCTCCATCTGAGCATGCCCAGGGCAAGATCTTCCATTGGAGATCAGGGGTCACATGCTCGGAAACAGCTGCGACTCCTATTGGTCCTCCAGGAAGGTCCTGAAGCTGTTGGTGTTATGAAGCAGATTCCTATTGGTCCTTTCTGGAAGATCTCGTGCTCGTAGCTACTATAAAAAGGTGGCATAACCGCACGGTCGTGCGCTAGTATCAAATCTGTTACGTGCTGGCGCCAGTGTGGTTATGCATGTGTTTAGGGACCTGGCTGAAATAAGCCTCTAGAATACCGGCACCTCCGGTGAGGAGTTGTGTGTATGGGTTCAGGGCTCTGGCTGAAATTAGCCCCTAGAATACCGGCTACTCCGGTGAGGAGTTTGCTGTGTGCATTGCTGACTACTTCATATTGAAGCTGCGCAGTCCGTACGTAACCCGTTAGCGGCACGTGGACATCGCTATTAGTCAGCGTTTAGGTTGCGACTCTGTGGAGCAACAGAGTTCTCTTATATCGCCATATAGCGCCACATCCTTTTATTTAGTGGCTCTGTGTAGTAACAGAGTTTGCTCACTTCGCCATATAGTACTACGGCGGCCATATCTGCGACTCTGCTGGATAACAGAGAACGCTCATACCACCTACAGCGCCATCTTACTAGCAGCATGTTCTGCCTTCACGGTGGACCCCGGGCTGCAAACGCAACTTCTATTTATAGTTATAGTTATCCGCAACCCATAACACACGCATCACATATTATTGCGATAACTATTTCACAATTTTAGTACTCCAACAATTTTTTTTTAATGTCATATCCTAGTTATTGACACAATTTTGGTGGTCCAAAGAAAATCCAGCCCACATATGTAACAGTGTTCTATCTCCGCCAGACGCCAGATCTATGTGTGGTCTACAAATTATAGCGTTTCCAGCCTATATTCCACTGTATTTGCTGTCTATTACCCTAGTTCTGTACAATATTTTGGGGTATAAACTAAAAGAATACAGGCTACATAGAGTGACCAGTGTGGTATCTGTGTCGGACTCCTATCTCTTTGTGTGCCAAAAATTGTGGCATATCAGGGAAACATTACCTTTTTTTGCTGTGTCTTACCCTACTTCTAGACAGTCTTTTTGGGAAAAAAAATTAAAAAACTCCAGGGCACATATTGAACAGTCTGTTATAACCATCAGATGCCAGTTGTATTTGTGCTCTAAAACTAGTTTCTTTTCAGGCCTACCTAGACCTTTTTTTTCTGTCTGCTACCCTAGGTCTAGAATACATTATTTTGGCCTAAAAAAATAAAAAAATACCAGCCTCATATTGAACAGTCTGGTATCTCCGTGGCACATCTCATCTATCTGTGGGGTAGAAAGTGTGCTTTTGAACCTTCCCTTCAGATTTTTTTGCTGTGTGTTACCGTAGCTCAAAACAGTTTTTTTTAGTGTCAAAAATACAAAAAGATCATCAACATATTGAACAGTCCTGTGTCTCTGTGACAAGCCTCATGTATCTGAGGGCTACAAAGTGTGCTTTGGAGGCTTCCATTCACCTTTATTTGCTGTGTGTTACCCTAGCTGTAAACACGATTTAGGGGCAAAAATTTAAAAAATACTGCCCACTAGAGTTGAGCGATACTTTCCGATATCCTAAAGTATCGGAATCGGAATGGTATCGCCGATATCACTAAAATATCGGCGATACCCGATACCGATACCGGAAGTCCCATGTAAGTCTATGGGAACAAAATATCGAAATTAAAAAAAAACCCATTCTTGCCTTGTTGGTTAATTGTACATGAAGGAAAACAAGAAAGAGTAATGTAGAATGTATTGGGGAAGGTTGAGGAGACATTAAAGGCATAGATGTTTAACCCAATCAAATGGAATAGCATAAATATTTTTTTTTTTAAAGATGTTCGGATTGACGAAGAAATTGACAATGTTAACGTTTTTTATATTTTGGCAAATATGTATATTACACAACTTCCATGCTCTTCATCTTCACCTTTTTAACTTTTCACACACTTTCTCCTTCATAATCTTCTGCAGCATCATCTTTTTCATCAAATTATTCTTCATCTTCACCTTCTTTATCTTCTTCTTAAACTTCTTGCTATTCATCTTTGTTAACATTACTCATATTCTTCTTATTAAACTATTATTCTTATTCATATTCTGCTTCATCTTCTTCATCATATTCTTATTTGTGACAGAGAATCCTGTACTTGTAATCTGTCAAAGTATGAATTTTTCATCCTTCCGTTCTTGCTGTCACAAAAGATTTAAATTACAACAGTATTTGTCCGTGTTCAGTTTAGCCTGCAGCAGCAGGCATTTTCCAGGGGCACCACGAGGAGGAACGGACTCACCCCCATACACTGCTTAGTCTTCTTCTGCTTAGAATTTAGAGCATATATTTTGCTCTTCATTTTGGTCTTATACTTCATGTTCTTCTGCTTTTAGATCTTCTGCTTATTGTTCTTGTGTCTCTTGTTCCGTATCTTGTATTTGTAGCACAATCTTGTACCAGCTGATGTTACTGGGACACGGTTACTAAGCAGGAGGTACCTGTGCTCCAAAGCACTACCAAGGACCAGCAGACGTTGCTGGAACTCGGATACCGAGATGGAGGCACCTAGGCCAAAGGCACTGCGGAGAAACCAGTTGACGGTACTGGAACCCGGAGGGGCAGCAGAAGGAAAAGAGCCAATGGCACAACCGAGGACCAGCTGACGTTACTGGGACACGGTTACTAAGCAGGAGGTACCTGTGCTCCAAAGCACTACCAAGGACCAGCAGACGTTGCTGGAACTCGGATACCGAGATGGAGGCACCTAGGCCAAAGGCACTGCGGAGAACCAGTTGACGGTACTGGAACCCGGACGGGTAGCAGAAGGTACAAGAGCCAATGCAAGTAACGAGGACCAGCTGACTGTGCTGGAACCGGAGGGGCAGCAGAAGGAAAAGAGCCAATGGCACAACCGAGGACCAGCTGACGTTACTGAACCCCAGTAACACAGGAGCAAGTGTTGACTGTGCTAACAGCACTTCCGAGCAACAACTGGCGGTGTTGGAGCCCAGGGTCAAGGAGGATGTTTAAATACTAGATCAAGTAATTTCCTTGTTACCTGTCAATTTTAAATGTCTATACTTCAAACAAGAGAAAGATAACCTTTACTACCATAAGATGATGATTTCATTTAAACTAATATCTAGATAAATAAAGAATTGACAAACATAAACACATACATTAACATGTTGAACAGCAATGCAAACCACAAAATAAATTAGTTAAGGAATCTGCTATACGGTTGTACATAAAAGCATACAAGTACATATCTGAATCCATTAATGATGGATAAGTAACAGTATGTACACCATTTTTATTGTATAGACAATGAATGTCTGACTTCAAAACATCATCAGCATTACAAGTTATCTGTGATATTACTAAAATGTTCCATTTGCTGAATAATGTCACTAAATATTTTATACAAAATTATACAATTTCCATCATGTAATACTCATAATATGTGGCAATAATCATTTTTATTAACAAACATAACCTTTCAAAAGTGCATAGTGCATAGTGAAAATTGCTATTTATGGCTGACTGTGACTGTCGACTTGGAAGCATGACAACAGATAGATAAGGTATATATAGATGAGACTGCATAGCCACAGATGGTGAATTGCGATGTAATACTGTACCTCAATAAAGTGTGCGTCACTACTACATAATTTTTTTTATATAGCTTTATAAACAGGGTACATGGATGTATGCTTGTGCCTTTGTTTTGACGCACAGACTGCCTTCCTGCTGAGACGCATTGGGTAGTGAACAGTTGTGTGCAGTGTTCACTGCAGTCTCTGCGGAATAACCACACTTAGACCTTATAACTTTTCAGACTTTCTTTATCAATCTACCAAGATGAAGAAGGCAGGGAGTAAGGCACGTGGTCGTGGAGTTTCTTCAGGGAGAGGACGTGGGGATTCTGTGGCTGCTGCGGCCCCAGTGACACAGCATCCACCAGTTTTCCCCGTGAGCGTTCCTTTATGCGCACTTTTGTAGGAGCTCGGAGTACCCCCCTGCTGCGGGAAGAACAAATTGAAGCCGTTGTTGTTTGGATGTCAGCCAATGCATCGACTTCAATTGCTTCCACCTCCTCTCAGGACCACAGCACTGTTGGGCAACCATCTGTCTCTTCACCGCCTGGCAAATTGCCCAGGCAGTCAGAGAGTTCTGTACAGGAGCCAGCTGAGTGTCTGCTTCTGTTCTCAGAATCTATTGGCTTGCAAACAGGGGCCCAGCCAAGCAGCATTCTGTAATGTGAAGAGGGAGTATGCAGTGATGCGCAACAGCTGTGTCTCTCTGAATCTGAAGAGGCGGGTGAGACAGTGCCGATGGTCAGCACACCGCAGAACGCATCTGATGATGATGAGACCCAGGTGCCAGTTTCTGTTGAGCATGGTGCTGGCCAGACCACCCAACAGCAGGTGTTGGAAGAGGGTAGTGGAGATGATGAGGTCCAAGACCCAACATGGCATGAGGAACAGGAAGGTGGTGGGAGCAGCTCAGAGGAATAATAATAATATTTATTTATATAGCGCCATCATATTCCGCAGCGCTTTACAGTTTAGCCGTTTCAGAACACAAGTCATAAGTAACAACGTTAACAATACAATAATTTAAGCTAAATAAGTCGCCCCTGCTCGTGACAGCTTACAATGTACAATGAGATGGGGGAGATACAAAGTATAGGTGTTTATATACAATGGTGCATTTACAATGATGTTCCAGCCATCTTAAGGGACTGAGGGATGGAGATAGTGAATGGGCTAGAGACACACACACACTTACACAGAATACATAGAATGACTTTGATTAGTGAATGTGATAGGCCGCTCTGAACAAATGTGTTTTGAGGGAGCGCCTGAAACCATGCAAATTGTGGATAGTCCTAATTTCTTGGGGTACAGCATTCCAGAGGATTGGCGTAGAGCAGGAGAAGTCTTGGAGTCGGGAGTGGGAGGTACGTATTAGTGCAGAGGTTAGTCGAAAGTCGTTTGCAGAGCGCAGCAGTCGGTTAGGCCGATAGATAGAAATGAGGGAGGAGATGTAGGAGGGGTGCTGCACTGTGGAGAGCTTTGTGGGTGAGAACCAGTACTTTGGTTGAAAGCTGGGAGAGGCCTAGAGAAATGGTTAGTGATAGAAGGAAGATAGAGGAAGACATTGCCCCAACGGTACAAACAGGAGGGAGAGTTAGGCTGCAGACTCGGTTGCCTGTAGCCTCCAGTTTGGCACCTGTTCGGAGCAGTTGTCTTCCAAAAGTCAAAACGTGCGCTCCCAGGACTTGCACTGCGTGGTCCTTTTTTCACACACTTGCACATGATATTTGCTATGTGAAATGCAAGCTGTGTAATTAAAAATTAAAAATAGCTAAAAGTGTCAGTCACCTCAATACCACAAATATGTGGAAACATGTGCGGACAAAGCACGTAGTTGAGTTACAAAGACACACTAGAGATGTAGGCCAACCTACAGCAGCACCTACATCTTCAGGTTGTGTTGAAGCCTCATCGAGCTCACACACAGCTGGTTATGCTTCCTCACAGGATCGCCATGGAAGAACCTCGGCCACTGTTGTCCAGAGACAAACTGTTATTCCACACACAGCAGCAAGTTCCCTGTCATCCTCACACTCCCAGGCCACAAAACAGCCATCGGTAGCACAGGCATGGGATAAAAGACGGCCATACTCCGCAAACCATGCACGAGCACAGGCTCTGAATGCTGGCATTGCAAAACTCCTGTCCCTTGAAATGCTGTGATTCAGGCTGGTGGAGACAGACAGTTTCCGTAACTGAATATCATTGTCAATCCCACAATACAATGTGCCAAGCCGATTTCATTTCAGCAGGCAAGCCGTCCCTGGTCTGCAAAAGCATGTTGAGGGAAAAATTAAACATGCGCTACTAAAAGCCCTCAGTAGCAAGGTCCACCTGACCACCGATGCGTGGACCAGTACCCATTGTTATGATCTGCTACAACCAGTAAGGAAAGAAGGGAATTCTGTCCCTACAATACAACTAAGCTGAATCCCTACGATGTAACGGGGAACCTGATCCTGCGACCAGACCCGCTAAAGTCCTCATCTAGTGTGAACGAAGACCTATAGTTGCGAGGGAGTAATCCCTACAAGATCTAGGGACTGTGAGAAAAGGTGGACACCTCCTAACATAAATTGTAGCATGGATAATTAAACAGAAAAATAAATACTTTGTGATCCTAACATCAAGCAAAACTGACAGATTAAGGCACCTAAGCACCCGGCTAGCTTAACAGTAGATAATACAATGAAGTCAAGCAAAGCCAGAAGGGCGGAGCCAGACTAAATAGGGAAAAAAGGTCATGTGACCAGCAAACTGAAACAAAACCTAACAAGAGGGTTCTAACACCCATGGCCAGGGACAATACCTTTCCCTCACTGCCCATTGGGTCAATGTTGTGCAGCCGGGTACTGATCTTGCGAGTGGCGCTGTACGTGTTCTGCCAACTCCAAGGATTGCAGGAATCAAGTCTGTACACATTGATTCCTCCTCCTATTCCAGTTCCTCAGAATCATCGCTGCAGGAGCCGTCACGGTCTACCTCCACATGGACCCGTGAACGTTTACCTGTTGCGACCGATATGAGCACAGCCGTGTCCAAATGTCAACAGGCCATCCTGAAATTAATTTCCATGGGGAATCTTAGCCACACAGCGCAGGAGCTCTGTAATGCCATAAAGCAGGAGAGCGACGTGTGGTTTTTGGAAGAGAATCTACAGGCAGGCTTGGTAGTGTGTGACAATGGCCGAAATCTGGTGTCAGCTCTGGGCCTTGGCAACCTCACTCACATACCATGTCTGTCATATGTGCTCAACTTGGTCGTGCAGAGTTTTTTGAGGGACTATCCGGATCTTGATGCACTGCTGCACAAGGTCCGCCTAGAGTGCGCTCACTTGCGACGTTCCAGCATGGCCAGATCGCTGATTGCAGCTCTGCAACGCAGATTTCACCTTCATGAACATCGCATCATATGTGACGTACCCACCAGGTGGAATTCCTCGTTACATATGTTGGAGCGGTTGTGTGAGCAGCAGCCAACAGTAATGGAGTATCAGCTGCATCAGGCGCAGTCAACTCGCAATTTGCGCCGTTCACACTTCACCACTACTGAGTGGGCCTCTATAATAAGAATAATAATATTATTTATTTATATAGCGCCATAATATTCCGCAGTGCTTTACAGTTTAACAGTTTCAAAACACGAGTCATAAGTAACAACGTTAACAATACAATAATTAAAGCAAAATCAGACGCCCCTGCTGGTGAAAGCTTACAATCTACAATGAGGTGTGGGAGATACAAAGTACAGGTGTTTATATACAATGGTGTTTTTACAATGATGGTCCAGCCATTTTAAGGAAGTGAGGGATGCATGGAGATAGTGAATGGGCTACACACACAGAATTACACATAGAATGACTTTGATTAGTGAATGTGATAGGCCACTGTGAACAAATGTGTTTTGAGGGAGCGCCTGAAACCATCCAAATTGCGGATAGTCCTAATTTCTTGGGGTAGAGCATTCCAGAGGATTGGCGCAGCGCGGGTGAAGTCTTGGAGTTGGGAGTGGGAGGTACGGATTAGTGCAGAGGTTAGTCGAAGGTCGTTTGCAGAGTGCAGCAGTCGGTTAGGCCGATAAATATAAATAAGGGAGGAGATGTAGGGGGGTGCTGCGCTGTGGAGAGCTTTGTTGGTGAGAACCAGTAATTAGAATTGGATCCTATAATGAATGGGCAGCCACTGCCAGTGTAATGAGTGGCGAATAACTCTATGAAGGATATCTGCCACGTTTTGCGTGCGTTTGATGAGTCAACGCGGATGGCGAGTGCAGATGATGCACTAGTCAGCCTGACTGTCCCCCTTATCTGCCTGCTTCAAAAAACACTGCAAGCACTAAGGCATGAGGTTTTGGAAGAGGTGGAGGATGAGGAGTCACAAATTCCATCACCTTCTGGACAGTCAGCGCAACGTGGTTCCTCACAAAGGGCTGGAGGACTTTCAAAGTACCATGCTGTATCAACAATTGAACCTCCAGAGTCGCTGTCTATATTTTCATAACCATTACAAACTTTTAATGTATTTACAAAGCACATAATGTACATTTTTTGTCTATCCTTTTGTAATGGTATTGTGTTTCCATAAACTGATGTTACAGAATTATGATACAAAGTTTTTAAATTTTGAGTTTTAAATTTTGTAAATTTATATGTATTTGAAGGACTTTGTGAGGAGGATGAGGAGGAGTCAATGGAGGAGGAAGACATCGCTCCAGAGGGAGGTAGACAATGCTCTAGTCAGTATGTAGACCAAGGGTGGGGTGATGCACAGCAGGCGGAGATGACGCCTCTTGCAGGGGACAACGTTTCTTGGCCAGTTGGGAGTCTGCAGCACATGGTTGATTTCATGCTGCAGTGGCTGAGAAACGACCGCCGCATCGAACACATTCACACCACGTCTGATTATTGGGTGTACACCCTCCTAGACCCTCGCTACCGGGACAACTTACAAAGCCTCATCACACCGTTGAACCGGGAGCGTAAAATGCGGAAGTACCAAGACACACTGGTGCAATCCATAATGTTCTCCATTCCAGCCGAGAGCACTGCTGCTGCTACTGATTTACAAAGCAGCTCTGTGCGTCGAGGCAGTGGAGACAGCTCTGCAACAAGAGGGAGCACAAGCAGCGCCTCTGCACAGGGCAAGAACAGTATGTTCCAAATGTGTCGAAGTTTTGTGGCAGCGCCACCAATGTCTACACCATCCGAGACGGCTCCAGTCAGCAGGAGGCAACATTTCCGTAAGATGGTTACAGACTACATGTCTTGCCCTCTCAGTGTACTCTCAGATGGCTCTTCCCCATTCAAGTTTTGTGTCTCTAAGCTGGATACATGGCCAGAGCTTAGCCAGTATGCATTGGAGGTGCTGGCTTGATCTGCTGCCAGTGTATTATCGGAGCGCGTCTTTACTGCTGCAGGTGGTGTACTAACAGACCGTTGCATGCGACTATCCTACGATAATGTAGAACGGCTTACTTTTCTGAAAATGAACTAGGCATGGATCTCGCCTGAATTTGCCTGTCCGGTTTCAGATTAACTAACTGGTTGGCAACGTTTTCCATGTCTCCTGTTATGTTCATCTTTCTACCACCTGAGCTATACTCCCTGGGCTACAACACTGCCAGTTGCTGCTCAGAAGTGTCGTGTCCACAGACCAATACACAAGCTATAGTGATAGTGGGGTTCAGTAACGCCTGCTGTTCCCCTGCTGTGTGTCCGGCAAAAATTACTGCTACCTAGCTACACATGTTTAAAAAAACATGACATGTTAAAGTGGCTAGTGCTACACATAGATATCAGGCTACACCCTTATTTCTAAGCTGTAAACAAGTGAAACGTCAAATTTAAAACCATTCAATGATTAGTGTTGGTAACAAATCTGTAACTAAATAATTGTGACATATTATGGCAGATATCCACATGTCTAACACAAATGCTAACACAAAAGCATACTTATGCTATAGGGTACTGATGGTGAACCTTCTCACTCCATAACTTTGACCAATCCAACTCACATCATGCCTCAAATGCTGCAATGTTGGAAGTGCATAATGTGGGTTGAACTTTGACAACAGCTGCAGTGCGAAGGTTATCCTTCTGTGTTCTTGGCTTTTAAATAAAAGCATACAAGTAAATATAATAATACATTGTTGATTAAGGGACATGATGTACACCTGTAATATTGTGCAAACAATGGATGTAGGACTATTCCTCTTCAACATTACTTATATTTGTGTCATTTGAAAAAATACATATTTTAGTTAAAAATTAAAAACCCATGTTCAGTAGCTGTGAAAGGCCCGTTTGTGTACTTCTATATTGTTTGCAACCAATGTATTGTATACGGATGGAAGCGCGTCACACTAATAGATTAGATTTATTTTAAATGGAATGTAGCAGAACCAATTGGAGATAAATGAAAAGGATGAGCCACTGAGACACGCTCAGCAGAGTACAAGCAGCAGTGCTTGAACAAGTAACTGGAGCGTGATCTGCACTCAAAAAAGTAAAAAACACAGACTGAAGTGAACACTGAAACACAACTGTCCACAATCTGTGAAAAGCTCCTTTCTGTACTTCTATAGTGTTTGCAACCAATGTATTGTATACGGATGGAAGCGCGTCACACTAATAGATTAGATTTATTTTAAATGGAATGTAGCAGAACCAATTGGAGATAAATGAAAAGGATGAGCCACTGAGACACGCTCAGCAGAGTACAAGCAGCAGTGCTTGAACAAGTAACTGGAGCGTGATCTGCACTCAAAAAAGTAAAAAACACAGACTGAAGTGAACACTGAAACACAACTGTCCACAATCTGTGAAAAGCTCCTTTCTGTACTTCTATAGTGTTTGCAACCAATGTATTGTATACGGATGGAAGCGCGTCACACTAATAGATTAGATTTATTTTAAATGGAATGTAGCAGAACCAATTGGAGATAAATGAAAAGGATGAGCCACTGAGACACGCTCAGCAGAGTACAAGCAGCAGTGCTTGAACAAGTAACTGGAGCGTGATCTGCACTCAAAAAAGTAAAAAACACAGACTGAAGTGAACACTGAAACACAACTGTCCACAATCTGTGAAAAGCTCCTTTCTGTACTTCTATAGTGTTTGCAACCAATGTATTGTATACGGATGGAAGCGCGTCACACTAATAGATTAGATTTATTTTAAATGGAATGTAGCAGAACCAATTGGAGATAAATGAAAAGGATGAGCCACTGAGACACGCTCAGCAGAGTACAAGCAGCAGTGCTTGAACAAGTAACTGGAGCGTGATCTGCACTCAAAAAAGTAAAAAACACAGACTGAAGTGAACACTGAAACACAACTGTCCACAATCTGTGAAAAGCTCCTTTCTGTACTTCTATAGTGTTTGCAACCAATGTATTGTATACGGATGGAAGCGCGTCACACTAATAGATTAGATTTATTTTAAATGGAATGTAGCAGAACCAATTGGAGATAAATGAAAAGGATGAGCCACTGAGACACGCTCAGCAGAGTACAAGCAGCAGTGCTTGAACAAGTAACTGGAGCGTGATCTGCACTCAAAAAAGTAAAAAACACAGACTGAAGTGAACACTGAAACACAACTGTCCACAATCTGTGAAAAGCTCCTTTCTGTACTTCTATAGTGTTTGCAACCAATGTATTGTATACGGATGGAAGCACGTCACACTAATAGATTTGATTTTTTTCTAATATAATGGAGCTGCACCAATTCCACTAAATAAAATAAAAAAAAAAACAAAAAAAAGTGACACGTGCAGATGCCTACAAACAGCGGTGGATGCAGAGCAAACTGCAGCGTCACCTGCACTGTCACACACACACCTTGCACAGAGCTGTTAAAACAACACTGGCAAAATGAAGCTTTACACAGCGGTTGGTAAACTAGCCTGCCTCAAGCACAGTAGTACACAAAATCGCAATATCTAACTGTCCCTCAGAGTCAGCACAGCAGCGTTCTGTCCCTAACTGAGTTCACAGCACAGTGACGCTAAAATGGCTGCGGCGCCTTTTATAGTGCATTCTGACATCATTTCAGCAGCCAATCACAGCCATGCCATTAGTTAAGATGACCGCATCATTACAGGATGTGCCCACACTTCGTAGGATTCCTCATTGGCTGACTAAAATCACATTGCCTCTCAAAGAATTATGGGAACTTCCGATTCCGGTATACGATATTGAAAAAGTATCGGAATTAAGTATCGGAATTCCGATAACGCGAATATCGGCCGATACCCGATACTTGCGGTATCGGAATGCTCAACACTACTGCCCACATATTGAACAGCGTGGTATTGCTGTCAGACGGCTGAGCTATTTGTGGCCTACAAATTGTGGCAATTCAGGCTTACATTCCGCTATATTTGCTGTCTGTTACCCTAGTTCTGTACAATATTTTTGGGTATAAACTAAAAAAAAATACAGGCTACATAGAGTGACCAGTGTGGTATCTATGTCAGACTCCTATCTCTCTGTGTGCCTAAAATTGTGGCATATCATGGAAACATTACCCTTTTTTGGTGTGTCCTACCCTATTTCTAGACAGTCTTTTTGGGTAAATAAAATTAAAAAACTCCAGGGCACATATTGAACAGTCTGTTATCGACATCAAATGTCAGTTGTATCTGTGCTCCACAAATAGTTGCTTTTCAGGACTACTTTACCTTTTTTCTGTCTGCTACCCTAGGTCTAGTATACACTATTTTGGCCAAAAAAATAAAGAAATACTGACCTCATATTGAACAGTCTGTTATCTCAGAGGCACGCCTCATCTGTCTGTGGGCTAGAAGGTGTGCTTTTGAGCGTTCCCTTCAGCTTTTTTGCTGTGTGTTACCGTAGCTCAAAACAGTATTTTTGGTGTCAAAAATACAAAAAGACCGGCGACTAGTGTTGAGCGATACGATACCGCAAGTATCGGGTATCGGCCGATATTAGCTGTATCGGACTTTCGATACTTAGTTCCGATATTTTCCATATATCGTATACCGGAATCGGAAGTTCCCATAATTCTTTGAGAGGCAATGTGATTTTAGTCAGCCAATGAGGAATCCTAAGAAGTGTGGGCACATCCTGTACTGCTGCGGTCATGTTAACTAATGGCATGGCTGTGATTGGATGCTGAAATGATGTCAGAATGCACTATAAAAGGCGCCGCCGCCATTTTAGCGTCACTGTGCTGTGAATTCAGTAAGGGACAGAACGCTGCTCTGCTGACTCTGAGGGACAGTTAGAGATTGCGATTTAGTGTACTGTGCTTTAGGCAGGCTAGCACCAACCGCTGTGTAAAGCTTCCTTTTGCCTGCAGTGTTGTTTTAACAGCTCTGCAAGGTGTGTGTGAGTGCAGGTGACGCTGCAGTTTGCTCTGCATGCAACGCTGTCTGTAGGCATCTGCACGTGTCACTCACAGACTCTTTTTTTTTTCTTCAGTGTAATTATTGCTGCTCCATGCAATTTAAATTTTAGTGTGACGCGCTTCCATCCGTATCCAATACATTGGTTGCAAACACTATAGAAGTAGACAAAGGAGTAGCCTTTCACAGATTGTGAACAGTTGTGTTTCAGTGTTCACTTCAGTCTCTGCGTAATAACCACACTTAGGCCGTATAACTTTTCTGACTTTCTTTATCAATCTACCAAGATGAAGAAGTCAGTGAGTAAGGCACGTGGTCGTGGCCGTGGAGTTTCAGCAGGGAGAGGACGTGGGGATTCTGTGGCTGCTGCCGCCCTCAGTGACACAGCATCCACCAGTTTTCCCCGTGAGCGTTCCTTTATGCGCACTTTGGTAGGAGCTCGGCGTGCCCCCCTGCTGCGGGAAGAACAAATTGAAGCCGTTGTTGGTTGGATGGCAGCCAATGCATCGACTTCAATTCCTTCCACCTCCTCTCAGAAACACAACACTGTTGAGCAACCATCTGTCTGTTCACCGCCTGTCAAATTGGCCAGGCAGTCAGAGAGTTCTGTACAGGAGCCAGCTGAGTCTCTGCTTCTGTTCTCAGAATCTGTTGGCTCGCAAACACGGGCACAGGCAAGCAGCATTCTGCAATTTGAAGAAGAGGGAGTATGCAGTGATGCGCAACAGCTGTGTCTCTCTCAATCTGAAGAGGCGGGTGAGCCAGTGCCGATGGACAGCACACCGCAGAACGCATCTCATGATGATGATGAGACTCAGGTGCCAGGTTTTGTGGAGCATGGTGCTGCCCAGACCATCCAACAGCAGCAGGTGTTGGAAGAGGGTAGTGGAGATGATGAAGTCCGAGACCCAACATGGCGTGAGCAACAGGAAGGTGGTGGGAGCAGCTCTGAGGAAGAGATTGTCCCAACGGTACAAAGAGGAGGGAGAGGTAGGCTGCAGACTCGCTTGCCTGTAGCTTCCAGTTTGGCACCTGTTGGGAGCAGTTCTCTACAAATGTCAAAATTGGCGCTCCCATGACTTGCACTGCGTGGTCCTTTTTTGACAGACTTGTAGATGATATTTGCTATGTTAAATGCAAGCTGTGTAAGCAAAAAGTTAAAAGAGGTAAAAATATCAGTAACCTGAATACCACAAGTATGTGGAAACATGTACGGACAAAGCACGTAGCTGAGTTACAAAGACACACTGGAGATGTAGGCCAACCTACAGCAGCACCTACATCTTCAGGTCGTGTTGGAGCCTCTACCTCCAGCTCACACACACCTGGTTCGGCTTCCTCACAGGATCTCCATGGAAGAACCTCGGTCACTGTTGTCCATAGACAAACTGTTATTCCACCCACAGCAGCAAGTTCACAGTCATCGTCACACTCCCAGGCCACAAAACAGCCATCGGTACCACAGGCATGGGATAAAAGACGGCCATACTCGGCAAACCATCCACGAGCACAGGCTCTGAATGCTGGCATTGCAAAACTCCTGTCCCTTGAAATGCTGTCATTCAGGCTGGTGGAGACTGACAGTTTCAGGAACTTAATGGCATTGGCAGTCCCACAATATAATGTGCCAAGCCGATTTTATTTCAGCAGGCAAGCCGTCCCTGCTCTGCAAAAACATGTCGAGGGAAACATTAAACATGCGCTACTAAACGCCGTCAGTAGCAGGGTCCACCTGACCACCGATGCGTGGACCAGTACCCATGGCCAGGGACGATACCTTTCCCTCACTGCCCATTGGGTCAATGTTGTGGAGCCGGGTACAGATCTTGCCAGTGGCACTGTACGTGTTCTGCCAACTCCAAGGATTGCAGGAATCCAGTCTGTACACATTGATTCCTCCTCCTACTCCAGTTCCTCAGAATCATCGCTGCACGAGCCGTCACGGTATACCTCCACATGGACCCGTGAACGCTTACCTGTTGCGACCGATATGAACACAGCCGTGGCCAAACGTCAACAGGCCGTCCTGAAATTAATTTCCATGGGGAATCGAAGCCACACAGCGCAGGAGGTCTGGAATGCCATCAAGCAGGAGAGCGACGTGTGGTTTTTGCCTGCGAATCTCCAGCCAGGCTTGGTAGTGTGTGACAATGGCCGAAATCTGGTGGCAGCTATGGGCCTTGGCAACCTTACTCACATACCATGTCTGGCACATGTGCTCAACTTGGTCGTGCAGAGTTTTTTGAGGGACTATCCGGATCTTGCTTGACTGCTGCAGAAGGTCCGCCTAGCGTGCGCTCACTTGCGACGTTCCAGCATAGCCAGATCGCGCATTGCTGCTCTGCAACGCCGATTTCGCCTTCCTGAACATCGCATCATATGTGACGTACCCACCAGGTGGAATTCCACGTTACATATGTTGGAGCGGTTGTGTGAGCAGCAGACAGCAGTAATGGAGTATCAGCTGCATCAGGCGCAATCAAGTCGCTCTTTGCGCCGTCCACACTTCACCACTACTGAGTGGGCCTCTATGAAGGACATCTGCGATGTTTTGCGTGCGTTTGATGTCTCAACGCGGATGGCGAGTGCAGATGATGCACTAGTCAGCATGACTGTCCCTCTTATCTGCCTGCTTCAGAAATCACTGAAAGCACTAAAGGAAGAGGTTTTGGAAGAGGTGGAGGATGAGGAGTCACAAATTCAATTACCTTCAGGACAGTCAGCGCAACGTGGTTCCTCACAAAGGGCTGGGCAGGGCTCACTTTGTGAGGAGGATGAGGAGGAGGAGGAGTCAATGGAGGAGGAAGAAATCCCTACAGAGGGAGGTACACAACGCTCTAGTCAGGATGTAGAGCGAGGGTGGGGTGATGCAGAGGAGGCAGAGATGACGCCTCTTCCAGAGGACAGCTTTTGTTGGCCAGTTGGGAGTCTGCAGCACATGGTTGATTTCATGCTTCAGTGCCTGAGAAACGACCGCCGCATCGCCCACATTCTCACCACGTCAGATTATTGGGTGTACACCCTCCTAGACCCTCGCTACCGGGAAAACTTTCAAACCCTCATCACACTGGTGAACCGGGACCGTAAAATGCGGGAGTACCAAGACACACTGGTGAATCCATACTGTTGTACATTCCAGCCGAGAGAGCTGCTGCTGCTACTGCTTTACAAAGCAGCTCTGTGCGTCGAGGCAGTGTAGACACCTCTACAACAAGAGGGAGCACAAGCAGCGCCTCTGCACAGGGCAAGAGCTGTATGTTACAAATGTGGCAAAGTTTTGTGACAGCGCCAGCAAGGTCTACACCATCCGAGACGGCTCCAGTCACCAGGAAGCAACGTTTCTTAAGATGGTGACAGACTACTTGTCTTTCCCTCTAAGTGTACTCCCAGATGCCTCTTCCCCTTTCAAATTTTGGGTCTCTAAGTTGGGTACATGGCCAGAGCTTAGCCAGTATGCATTGGAGGTGCTGGCTTGCCCTGCTGCCAGTGTATTATCTGAGCGCGTCTTTAGTGCTGCAGGTGGTGTACTAACAGACCATCGCATGCGACTATCCTCAGAGAATGTAGACCGGCTTACTTTTCTGAAAATGAACAAGGCATGGATCTCACCTGAATTTGCCTGTCCGTTTTCAGATTAAATAACTGTTTGGCAACGTTTTCCATGTCTCCTGTTATGTTCATCTTTCTACCACCTGAACTCTACTCCCTGGGCTACAACACCGCCATTTGTTGCTCGTAAGTTATTGGCAGGGGTACTGATTCCTGGCCAGCCTGGTTACAGCACGACAGCTGTTTCCTGGCAGTGTGAACGTCAATTATCCTCCAATAAGTTGTGCTGTCGTGTTGCATTCGGGTTAGCCGACTCTATGGTGCCTGCAGTTTAGGTGATTCCTATGTGTGCTGTGGGATATGTAAATAAAGGCTGTTTCCATTGTGACAATAGGACAAGCACCCACTGTAGGACTGTGTGATTCGGTAACTGCGGACGGCTTCCATCCTGTCAACTTACATTTTCATGGGTGCGTTCTGCTACCCGTCCGGGGTCCAGTACCGTCAACTGGTTCTCCCCAGTGCCTTTGGCCTAGGTGCCTCCATCTCCGTATACGAGTTCCAGCAACGTCTGCTGGTCCTTGGTAGTGCTTTGGAGCACAGGTACCTCCTGCTTAGTAACCGTGTCACAGTAACGTCAGCTGGTACTCGGTTGTGACATTGCCTCTTTTCCTTCTGCTACCCGTCCGGGGTCCAGTACCGTCAACTGGTTCTCCCCAGTGCCTTTGGCCTAGGTGCCTCCATCTCCGTATACGAGTTCCGGCATCGTCTGCTGGTCCTTGGTAGTGCTTTGGAGCACAGGTACCTCCTGCTTAGTAACCGTGTCACAGTAACGTCAGCTGGTACTCGGTTGTGACATTGCCTCTTTTCCTTCTGCTACCCGTCTGGGGTCCAGTACCGTCAACTGGTTCTCCCCAGTGCCTTTGGCCTAGGTGCCTCCATCTCCGTATACGAGTTCCAGCAACGTCTGCTGGTCCTTGGTAGTGCTTTGGAGCACAGGTACCTCCTGCTTAGTAACCGTGTCACAGTAACGTCAGCTGGTACTCGGTTGTGACATTGCCTCTTTTCCTTCTGCTACCCGTCCGGGGTCCAGTACCGTCAACTGGTTCTCCCCAGTGCCTTTGGCCTAGGTGCCTCCATCTCCGTATACGAGTTCCAGCAACGTCTGCTGGTCCTTGGTAGTGCTTTGGAGCACAGGTACCTCCTGCTTAGTAACCGTGTCACAGTAACGTCAGCTGGTACTTGGTTGTGACATTGCCTCTTTTCCTTCTGCTACCCGTCCGGGGTCCAGTACCGTCAACTGGTTCTCCCCAGTGCCTTTGGCCTAGGTGCCTCCATCTCCGTATACGAGTTCCAGCAACGTCTGCTGGTCCTTGGTAGTGCTTTGGAGCACAGGTACCTCCTGCTTAGTAACCGTGTCACAGTAACGTCAGCTGGTACTCGGTTGTGACATTGCCTCTTTTCCTTCTGCTACCCGTCCGGGGTCCAGTACCGTCAACTGGTTCTCCCCAGTGCCTTTGGCCTAGGTGCCTCCATCTCCGTATACGAGTTCCAGCATCGTCTGCTGGTCCTTGGTAGTGCTTTGGAGCACAGGTACCTCCTGCTTAGTAACCGTGTCACAGTAACGTCAGCTGGTACTCGGTTGTGACATTGCCTCTTTTCCTTCTGCTACCCGTCTGGGGTCCAGTACCGTCAACTGGTTCTCCCCAGTGCCTTTGGCCTAGGTGCCTCCATCTCCGTATACGAGTTCCAGCAACGTCTGCTGGTCCTTGGTAGTGCTTTGGAGCACAGGTACCTCCTGCTTAGTAACCGTGTCACAGTAACGTCAGCTGGTACTTGGTTGTGACATTGCCTCTTTTCCTTCTGCTACCCGTCCGGGGTCCAGTACCGTCAACTGGTTCTCCCCAGTGCCTTTGGCCTAGGTGCCTCCATCTCCGTATACGAGTTCCAGCAACGTCTGCTGGTCCTTGGTAGTGCTTTGGAGCACAGGTACCTCCTGCTTAGTAACCGTGTCACAGTAACGTCAGCTGGTACTCGGTTGTGACATTGCCTCTTTTCCTTCTGCTGCCCCTCCGGGTTCCAGCACAGTCAGCTGGTCCTCGTTACTTCCATTGTCTCTTGTTCCATCTGATACCCGTCCGGGTTCCAGTAACGTCAGCTGGTTCTCGGAAATTAGACGACCTTAAAGACCACCCAGAAGAAGATGACGACAACAAGGACGACGAGCATGAAGTCAACCAGCCTGAACACCATCACAAAGAAAAAATAAAAGATTACCCAGAAGAAGATCACCAACAGGACAAAGAAGGTTAAGACAAACTACAAGATACAGAACAAGAGACAGAAGAACAATAAGCAGAAGATCAAAAAGCAGAAGAACATGAAGTATAAGACCAAAATGAAGAGCAAAATATATGCTCTAAATTCTAAGCAGAAGAAGACTAAGCAGTGTATGGGGGTGAGTCCGTTCCTCCTCGTGGTGCCCCTGGAAAATGCCTGCTGCTGCAGGCTAAACTGAACACGGACAAATACTGTTGTAATTTAAATCTTTTGTGACAGCAAGAACGAAAGGATGAAAAATTCATACTTTTACAGATTACAAGTACAGGAATCTCTGTCACAAATAAGAATATGATGAAGAAGATGAAGAGGAAGAAGATGAAGAATTTGAATATGAAGAAGATTAGTGTTGAGCGATACGATACTGCAAATATCGGATATCGGCCGATATTAGCTGTATCGGCCTTTCGATTCCGAATACCGATATTTTCGTCATATCGAATACCGGAATCGGGATTGTCACTGTCATTGTCAGTGTCCGTCGGTCGGGTCTGTCACTGTCAGTGTCCGTCGGTCGGGTCTGTCAGGAGTCAGCGGCACTTACCTGGCAGAAGATCTCCGGCGGTCACGGCCTGGACTGCTTCATGGCCGCCATCCTCTTCTCCCCGGCGGTCACATGCAGTTTCTCGCGATAACTGCAGTGACTGCTGGGTAATCCCGGCCGTAAAGCAGTCAGTCCGATGACGTCACCGCCGGGGAAGCAGGTGATCAGCTGTGCTGCGCCGGGATGACAGGCTCTGCCTGTCATTCTGATGTAGCAGAGCTGGATCGTCGTGGGACACTCGTTACTATGGACTGCGTCGGACAGGTGGTATACTGCTGTTTTTTTTTTCATTTTTTTACAGGAGATCGATGGCGTCGCAAGATGAGACTGTAATAAAAGTAATGAAAACTGTGTTGTGTTTTTTATTAAATTTAAAAAAATTTTTATGAACATTCACCCGTCCGGGTACATCAACAATTTAACTATTTACATATTTAACTATTTACATACAGGGACCCTGTCCGGGTTATTTATAATTCTTTGGCAGGGGTGTTCCAGGTACCACCTGGTACTCTTCTGATGCTTGCCAAACATCCGAGACACCAAGGACCACCAGGACCTGATGACGTCGTGTGGCCTGTACAGTCAAGTCGTGACCCGCTATCTGGGTCTGTGTGGCCACCTCTTTCATCTCCCTCCGGGTCTGGACCCCTATGTCCCGGACTGAACGAACCCCAGGGGGCCTAACAGGCGCCGGGTACGGGCCAGCTATACTTATCATGTCCATAGCTGGGGCTGCTGAGGAGACCACTGAGGGAGGCTGGGGAGATTTACGGCGTGGGGTGGGCACTTTTGCAGAGGCCTGGATGTGGGAGGCTGAAGGCTCCGAGGGTCTCACAGGTTCCTGACACTCTGGGGAGTAGGGGTCGCACCTGGTAACATTTAGGGCGTACCATCCATTGTAACCCCAGTGTCGGGTGTAAGTCACCAAGTCTCCTGGCAACAGGTCCCTCCCCGGGTGTCCTTCTGGGAGGTGAGCCTCCACGTCCCGCCGGTTCACAAAAACTTCTAAATAAAGTCCAGGCTCCTGGATGAAGCCCCAACCACCTTTCAATTTAAAGCTCCGTACTGCACCCTTACGGCGCGGCTCCCACAGGGTTCCTTTATCTTTTCTCATCTGGTCCTTATCTGCCCGGTCCTTCTCCAGCTGACGTTGGCGAAGCTTCTGGGATTCGCGCTGCTCCCTTTGTCGCTCTGCTTCCTTCTCCCAACGTCTCCACTCTTCCTCCTGACGCCGATTGAAATTCTCCTCCACCAGCAGCTCCATGTCTCCACCATCAAACTGCAGCTTACAGTGTCCGGTTTGCGGCAGCTCTCCTGGCGCCCCCCAGTCCTGGCGGCGCTCACCTGCGGAGGAAGCAGCCGGCTCTGGAACAGATGACAGTCGGGGCTCCGGTACAGACTGGTAGACCTCTGGTGCCTGCGCGGCCTCCTCCATGAGGACGGGTGTCGCTTCTTCTGTCTCAGCGACGGGGGCAGACAGCGGGATCTGGGGTGCTGCCGGTGCAGAGGTTTTTGCAGGAACGGGTGCCTCCACTGCGACAACGTCAACCGGATCACATTGCAAGGGCTGGGATGCCCGCACGGACTCCTCTACTAGAACGGGTGCCTCACCTTCCGGTACAGACACTTCAGGTAAGAGGGATTGGCACCGCTCCAAGTTTAGTTTTAGGGCACGCCAGCTGGCTTCCATCCTGGCGACCTCCTCCCGGTGCTGGGCCAGGCCTCTTAGGGTATCCTCCGCTTCTTCCAGCGTAGGAGGGTTTCCAGGCCGGGTGCCCAACGGTGGTTCCGTGGCGATCGGGTCGCTTCCGTGGGGGGAGAGCTCTGACTGCTCCATCCCTTCACACTTCTGCTCGTGTCCATTAGCCATCTCTGCCAAGTCACATGTGTCATTAGCATCTGGAGAGGGCCCCTCTTTTGTAGTGAGGCGGGACCTTCGTGTTAGTTTCCTCACACTGAGGAGGATGAGGAGGCGGAACTCAACTGCTGTGGGGCACGATCTTACATTGCAGTACCATTTAGAGTGGTCGGCCACTGAGTGAGTGTACACCCACGAAGAGCACGCCCTTCTTCTTCACCAGTGCCTCGTCGTGACGCAGATATGGCGGAAAAATTGCAAATACATTCTCTGATGATTTTAGCAATTCTCAAGCACAAAACCAGTTCAATTCAGGCACACAGGACTCGCTTATAGCGAGCTACAGAATCCTGTTCGTGACGCCCAAGTTGAGTCGCACAGAGCAAGAGGTTTTGGGGTACTCGGCACCGAGCCCGTCGACTTCTATGGGGTATGTCACGGCTTTACCCGCAATTGAATCAGAGTCTATTTTACTATGTAGAAGTGTATAAACTATAAATATATGTAATATATATATGTCAAAATGACATGTATATATATATATATATGTATTCTATGTGTGTATATTTAGTGTTTACAACAAAAGAAAGTTTTTTTTGGTTGCGATTATTTCGATACGATAATTTTAGATATCGAGCAGTATCGCTCAACACTAAAGAAGATTAATAGTTTAATAATAACAATATGAGTAATGTAAACAAAAACATGAATAGCAAGAAGTTTAACCCCTTAACGACCGCCGATACGCCTTTTAACGGCGGTCATTAAGGGTACTTAAACCACAGCGCCGTTAATTAACGGCGCTGTGGAAAAA
Source organism: Oophaga sylvatica (assembly GCA_033576555.1). Lineage (NCBI taxonomy): Eukaryota > Metazoa > Chordata > Amphibia > Anura > Dendrobatidae > Oophaga > Oophaga sylvatica. Next base: position 271,861,668 of record JARQOD010000004.1, read on the forward strand.
GTGAATAGCGCCCCCCAGAGGCGCATTTTCTCCGGGGTCTCGGCTGCCGGGGGTAGCCGAGACCCCAGAGAACATGAATCGGGTCGGTTTTTACCGACACCGATGTTGCGATCGCCGTTATTAACCCTATAACGGCGACCGCAACAAAAGAAAAACAAAAAAAATGTGCCATTTAATTTCTCTGTCCTCTGATGTCATCGGACATCAGAGGACAGAGAAAAAGGGTCCCCGGGACCCCCACTGTGGCCCCCGAACCCTCCTCATGGCCCCAGGGCCCTCCGGTGTCCCCCGGTGCCGGCGCCATGCTTTAAAATGGCGGGCGCACGAGTGCTGCGCCCGCCGCGAGATGACGGGGGGATGGGCGATTTTCTCTGGGGTCTCGGCTGCCTGGGGTAGCTGAGACCCCAGAGAACATAATAGGGGCCCCCCCAATCACCACTCTTTTGCGATCGCCATATACTGGCGATCGCAAAAGAGAAATCAATGCTGCGATCCCTGCCTGTAAATTTCTCTCCCCTCTGATGTGATCGCACATCAGAGGGGAGAGAAATAGTGTCCCGGGACCCCCGATCTCACCCCCCCTGTACCTGGAGGGGTCCCGTGTCCTCCGATCCCCCCCCGGTGCGGTCCAATCCTCCCCCTCGCCTCCGGTCCTCCCCCTGGCCTCCGTTCAGCCGGCGTCTTCTTCCAGTAAAAAAAAAATGGCGGCAAATTCAAAAAAATATTCATTCATTCTCTAAAAGTACATTTTGATCACTGTGATAAACTATCACAGTGATCAACATAAAAAAAACAGTACATAAACCCCCCCTATATCAACCCCTTGGTTAGGTACATATAATAAAATAAAGAAATTTTATTTATTTTCATTTTTCCATTAGGGTTAGGGTTAGGGGTATAATTAGGGTTATAATTAGGGTTAGGGTTATAATTAGGGTTGGGATTAGCGTTAGGGTTAGGCTGGGTTCATATTGCGTTATGGCAGTCCGTTAACGCTGCCATTCACCCGCATTTGAGGGCGCATCGCGACGCATGCCGCTTTACGTAAATCGGCATGCGTTCGCGACGTGCCGTCATTCAGTGACGGAGCCTCGGACACGGCCTGCAGCGTCTGGGCTCCATCACCGCTAGCACAAATGAATCATCGCTGATTCCTCTGCGCTAGTGAGTATAGCATAACGCGATCGCGTTATGCTATACCGTTACCAGCCCGTCAATGCTATGTGTTGAATGGGCTGGTAAAGCGCAATATGAACCCAGCCTTAGGGTTAGGGTTATAATTAGGGTTAGGGTTATAATTAGGGTTAGGGTTGGAATTAGGGTTAGGGTTACAACTAGGGTTAGGGTTACAATTAGGGTTAGGGTTACAATTAGGGTTAGAGTTAGAATTAGGGTTGGTATTAGGGTTAGAGTTGAGATTAGGGTTAGGGGTGTGTTGGGGTTAGGGTTGGAGCTAGAATTGAGGGGATTCCACTATTTAGGCACATGAGGGGGTCTCCAAAAACGCAGTGGCGTTCAAAAAGTCAAATGGCGCTCCCTCCCTTCCGAGTCCTGCCGTGTGCCCAAACAGTGGTTTACCCCCACATATGGGGTATTAGCGTACTCAGGACAAATTGGACAACAACTTTTGTGGTCTAATTTCTCCTGTTACCATTGGGAAAATAAAAAATTAGGGACTAAACGATCAGGTTTGTGGAAAAAATATGATTTTTTATTTTCACGCCCGGGCGTTATAAACTTCTGTGAAGCACTTGGAGGTTCAAAGTGCTCACCACACATCTAGATAAGTTCCTTAGGGGGTCTAGTTTCCAAAATGGGGTCACTTGTGGGGGTTTCCACTGTTTAGACACATCAGGGCCACTATAAACGCGACATGGCGTCCAGCCAATTCTGCGTTGAAAAAAGTCAAACGGTGCTCCTTCCCTTCCAAGCTCTGCCATGCACCCAAACAGTGGTTTACCCCCACATATGGGGTATCAGCGTACTCAGGACAAATTTTACAAAAACTTTTGGGGTCTTGTTACCCTTGGGAAAATAAAAATTGGGGTGAAAAGATTGTTTTTGTTGAAAAAATATGATTTTTTATTTTCACGGCTCTACGTTACAAACTTCTGTGAAGCACTTGGAGGTTACAAAGTGCTTACCACACATCTAGATAAGTTCCTTAAGGGGTCTAGTTTCCAAAATGGGGTCACTTGTGGGGGGGTTTCCACTGTTTAGGCACATCAGGGGCTCTCTAAACGCGACATGGCGTCCAGCCAATTCTGCATTGAAAAAGTCAAACGGCGCTCGTTCCCTTGCGACCTCTGCCGTGCGCCCAAAAAGTGGTTTACCCCCACATATGGGGTATCGGCGTATTCAGGAGAAATTGCACAACAAATTTTGTGGTTCATTTTTTCTTTGAACAGTTGTGAAAATAGAAAAAATTGGTTCCGAAGTAAAGCTTTTGCAAAAAAAGTTAAATGTTAATTTTTTCCTTCCACATGGCTTCAGTTCCTGTGAAGCACGTAAAGGGTTAATAAACTTCTTGAATGTGGTTTTGAGCACCTTGAGGGGTGCAGTTTTTAGAATGGTGTCACTTTTGGCTATTTTCTATCATATAGACCCCTCAAAGTGACTTCAAATGTGATGTGGTCCCTAAAAAAAAATGGTGTTGTAAAAATGAGAAATTGCTGGTCAACTTTTAACCCTTATAACTTCGTAACAAAAAAAAATTTTGTTCCCAAAATTGTGCTGATGTAAAGTAGACATGTGGGAAATGTTATTTATTAAGAAATTTGTGTGACATATCTCTCTGATTTTAGGGCATAAAAGTTGAAAATTTGAAAATTGCTAAATTTTCAAAATTTTTGCCATGTTTCCGTTTTTTTCATAAATAAGCGCAAGTCAGATAAAATTTTTTTACCATTAACGTGAAGTACAATATGTCACGAAAAAACAATCTCAGAATCAGCGGGATTCGTTAAAGCGTTCCAGAGTTATAACCTCATAAAGTGACAGTGGTCAGAATTGTAAAAATTGGCCCGGTCATTAAGCTGCAAAATGGCTCTGTCACTAAGGGGTTAAGAAGAAGATTAAGAAGGTGAAGATGAAGAATAATTTGATGAGAAAGATGATGCTGCTGAAGATTATGAAGAAGAAAGTGTGGCACTGGCAAAAGTTAAAAAGGTGAAGAGCATGGAAGTTGTGAAACATACATATTTGCCAAAATAGAAAAAAGGTTAACAACATTGTCAATTTGTTCGTCAATCCAAACGTAATTCCAAAAAAATATATATTAATGCTATTCCAATGCATTGGGTTAAACATGTATGCCTTTATTGTCTCCTCAACCTCCCCCAATACATTCTACATTACTCTTTGTTGTTTTCCTTCATGTACAATTAACCAACAAGGCAAGAATGCTTTTTTTTTAATGTCGATATTTGGTTCCCATAGACTTACATTGGACTTCCGGTATCGGTATCGGGTATCGCCGATATTTTAGTGATATCGGCGATACCATTCCGATCCGATATTTTTAGATATCGAGCAGTATCGCTCAACACTACCGGCGACATATTGAACTGTCCGGTATTTCTGTGACACTCCTCAGGTATCTGAGTGCTACAAAGTGTGCTTTGGGGGCTTCCATTCACCTTTATTTGCTGTGAGTTACCCTATCTATAAACACTATTTAGGGCCAAAAATTTGAAAAATACTGCCCACATATTGAACAGTGTAGTATCGCTGTCAGACGGCTGAGCTATTTGTGGCCTACAAATTGCGGCATTTCAGGCTTACATTCCACTGTATGTGCTGTCTGTTACCCTAGGACTATACACTATTTTTTGGGAAAAAAATAAAAAAATGGCCACATGTTGAACAGTGTGGTATCTCGGTAAAAATACTTCTGTTTCAAGTTGTTATGGCTGTTTCAGGACTGTGTCTTAAATGTACCAACTACTACCACCATCATCATCTTCTGCCTAGAGCCAGTCACTGCACAGATAGAAAGTCTGAGAAGCAGAGGTGAATGCTTGGGTGATGTTCTACTCTGTCTCTGGAATATGAAGGCGAAAACTTCTGGATTAAATCAGGACAGGAAGAGCTAGAGCAAGAGCACGTGGAGGAGCACGGGGACAGGACTCGCAACTAATGAAGCCTTGTGTTCCTGGGCCTGATTCTGACAATCCATCACCTACTAATTCGTAACTTGTTGGATGAGGATATAAAAAAAGCAGTTTCTATAACAGAAGCTTGAGATTTTTACATTTCGGCTGTATTTAAATAGACATCAATTGTAGAGCATGGTGTTTGTAGATGTGACTTCTACTATTTGGGTGTTTCCACTAGACAATCCATCCAACATGTTATTGAATAAAAATCTTTGTTTTCTCGTAAATCTGTTCAGCTGTGCACAAATTATGTCAAATTGTCAGCTAGACCCCATTGGGTCATGTCAAAATGTCATGTTAATTACAGTCCACAGATGTTATGTAGATCCCTAATCTCACCTTTACTTTACCAGCATGATGAATTAATACGAAAAGCACATGGTATTGATGGAGCATTTGTATTCTTGCCAAAGAATAAAAATAAGATCAAAGAGGTGGTTAGCCGCACACGTAATGTAGAAATAGTAAAGATGACCATTACTTTTCCATTTCAGTTATCACATACTTCACCAACTTAATTTCACTTTTACAACATTATATTCCAAAGCCTTGAGAAGAAGATGAATATATTGTGAAGCAAATAGGTATGAATAATTATCACCAAAATGAAGTTATAGAAGTCAGAACATATACAACCTATCTGTGGGGAAATGATTTTCCACCAAAATTTTGAAGTATGAGACCAGTGTCATCTTGTGGATTGATATGAGCCACAAAGTCCTTCAAAGTGAAACTGTTCTGGATGGAATGTACAATTTGCTCTTGAAAATTAGAACATACCTTCTATGATGTTTGCATTAAAGAACTTATTGGCCACATATGTATGTATTCAGGATGACGGGGATGCTGTTTCACGGGGGAAGGAAGAGTGGAACGGACAGGCCCCATTACACAGGAAGAGGGGGCGTGTTTTGACAAGGAACCTGGCCAAAAGCTGAGTGAAAAAACACGCAAAGCAGGAGTAAGTCCCCAGCTGTCAGCGTGTGAGCTGCCAGAGGGTAGTGCACTACTCAACCGAAGGGCCTGTGCTGTGATGAACTGCAGCAGACAGACCCCATGACCTAGAGGCAGGGGGACAGTTTAAGAGAAAGCGGGCATGACAGCAGAGATTTTTGGCGTGGACAAGCAGCGCATAGGAGGCTGAGCAGTGTGCTCTGTCCTTAGAGCACTGGCGCCGCAAAGGACTGTTCCCGTTGGCTCATGCCACCAAAAGCGGTACTGCCAGAGAGCGAGGCGCCGTGTGCCCATTGACCGCTAGATAGCGAGGCGCGTGCGCTCCATGACTGTGAGAACAGCGCACGTGCGCAGTAGAGAGAGACAGTTCATGCCACGTGTTCAGCTTTGCTAAGCAAAAATTATAAGGGACAGAAGAATAACAGAGGATGTTGGTACGGTCAGCAAGGTACTCCCTCAGCATCTTTCCAAACTTTGCACTCATTGTGAGAGTCGCCCGTGCCTCAGGGCCAGGGCGATGGGAGGATCTGAGAAAACTCTCCCAGAACTTTGTGAGTATTCTACTGCCTCTGCTGGATTGGAGTTGTGATTCTCTCACCTGTACTCCTTGCTTTGCCAACGAACTGTGTCTGTGACATCTGCTGCAAGCGTTTTCAGATGGGAATGTTTTTAATAATTCTGCAAGAAGGGTCCTCTTGTCCTCCAACATTTTAGCACTTCTGTCTGCCTCTGGAAAAAGAGATATAAAGATCTCCTTGTAGCATGGGTCTAGAAGTGTCACCAATCAGTATTGCCTGTCACCCTAAATTTTGAGAATGCAAGTGTGACGGAAAAGGCTGTGTAACATAAAGTCAGCCATGCGCGTAAGACTGGTAACAGTTAATACTTCCGTGTCCTCACCAAGAGGACGACTGACCATGACCACCACAACTTTCAACTAACCTCAGTACTATCATTGTAAATACATCATTGTAAATACACCCTGTAAATTTTATCTCCCCCACCTCATTATAGACTGTAATTTGTCACAAACAGGATTGTTTTTTTGGTTTCATTATTTTTATCGTTGTAACTTAGTGTAGATTGTAATCTATCATGAGCAGGGTAGTTTTATTTCTGTTTAATTATTGTATTATTGTTATCATTGTTACTTAGTGTAGATTGTAAACTGTCCCTAGCAGTGTCATTTTATTTTTGTTTAATTATTGAATATTGTTATCATTGTTACTTAGGACTGTTGTGTTTGAAACTGTTAAACTGTAAATATGTTGGCGCTATATAAATAAATATAAATATTATTATTAGAACACAAAGAAGCAGGATGGAGACGTTAATTATGGCATCATTGCCGCTCACCATCTTGGTGGATTCATCAAAGTTTTGGAGAATGGTAGATTTGTCTGACATCCATGTCCACTACTGAGATTCTTATTTGTGAAGTCAGAACTGAATAGGTACGGCCTTGTTGATGATGGTAGTCACCAACTTCCCTCTTCTGCTCACAAATCCTTTCCAACATCTGCAGTGTAGAGTTGCAAAGCGTGGGGACATCACACACCAGTCGGTGAGCCAGAAGCTGCAAACGCTGCTGAAGCATGGCAAGAGCGGATGAAGTTCTAGCTGACTTTCTAAAATGGGTAAGCAGGGCGTGATACTTTCCCTAGCAGATCCAGCAACTCCATGTCGCTTTTCATAAACCGTTGAACAATAAGGTTAAGCACATGGGACAGGCATGGAACGTGTGGGAGCTCACCTTCAGAGCAGCCACCAGGTTCCGGCCATTGTCACACATGACCATACCTGGCTGTAAGTTCAGCGGTGTCAGCCACAGATCTGACTGCTCTTTCAGAACTGTCCACAAATCTTCAGCATTGTGCTGTTTGTCACCTAAGCATATTAACTTCAGTACAGCCTGTTGCCGCTTGGATGATGCAGTGCTGCAGTGCTTCCAGCTTGTGATCGATGTGGTATTTTTGGAGATGGAGGCTGAAGAGGAGGCGGAGGAGGAGGTGCAAGAGCTGTTGACTGTGGAGGCAACCTAGATTGACATAGGGTCTGCAATGCTCGGAGTTGGGAGGATGTGAACCATTCCAAGGTGAAATGGGTCCTGGCTTCCATGATGTTAACCCAGTGTGCTGTCAGCGAGATTAAACAACCTTGACCACAAGCACTTGTCCACGTGTCTGTGGTTAGGTGCACTTTCCCAGTAAAAGCATTGTGGATGACACGGATAATGTTGTGGGACACGTACCAGTATTATGCCGGGATGTCCGGGGCATCAGGGTGATCCTCGACTCTGCCCTCTCTTTCAAGTTACATATCCAAGCACTTGCCTCCTCCTACTGCCCACTACAACTCTAAAACATTTCCTGGATCTGTACATTCCAAGAAACTGCAAAAACATTTGTGCACGCCCTCATCATCTCATGCCTCGACTATTGCAACATTTTACTCTCTGGCCTCCCCTCTAGCACTCTTGCACCACTCCAACCTATCCAAAATGGTGCTTCCCGAGTAATCTGACTGTCCCTCTGTTATTCCCCAGGCTCTCCTCTCTGCCAGGCCCTTCATTGCCTTCCTCTTGCCCAAAGGCTACAATTCAAAACCCTAACTATGACATACAAAGCTTCCACAACCTGTCTCCTCCATACATCTGTCACATGGTCTCCCAATGTCCAACTGGATCATGGCTTCCTCTATGTTAACCCAGTGTGCTGTCAGCGAGATGTACCATCCTTCCCATAATCACTTTCCATGTATCTGTGGTTAGGAGCACTTTCTGAGTAACAGCTTTGTTGAGGGCCAGGGTACTGTTGTAGGACACGTGCTTGCTTGTGTAATGCAATTCCGGCAGACCGTGAGAAATTGTGGCGGCTGGGGACCGAGTACCTTGTAATGGTTGCCGCCATCAGGTTGCGGAATAGCTTCCATCTCACATGAGCCAAAAATGCAACATTTTGAGCACAAGCAGACAAGAAATGTGTGAATCTAGTACTGTGGCCTGTGTGGCATTGACTGCCCATTTACGCTTGCGTTCCAAGGGCAGGGGTATGGACAACTGAACGCTGTGCTGGGACAAGGATGTGAACGTGCTTGTTGTGCTAGCTGAGTTTGTGTGCAACAACAGATGCAGGGCAGGAGGCATCTTTGCATGCACCATGGTCAGGGATTGACTTGCATGCACAACAGCAGCAGAAGCAGTGTGTCAGGACTCTGAACATTTTTGATCACCTTTTGTCCAAAATGGCGTCTTTAGTCTCATGTGCACTGTGTCTTCCTGCTGTATAACTCCACCCCAGCCTTTAGTCTGTGCTAGAGTATTCTGCCTTGCATCCAGCTTCTGACATCTGGTGGCTCCCTGGCTTTGTACCTGCTCCTGTGAACCTGTTTGTAATCCTGCTACTCTGCTCTGAGTTCCAGTTGCATACACCGGTTTCCAGTAATCCTCCTTCATCTGGCTGCTTGTGTTACTCCCTTCTGCATTTGCTGGACATGTAAGCTGTTGCAGCTCTGAGCTGCTTAAACCTGAAACTATCACCCAGGCCTCCCTGGTTGAGCTAAAGATATTATTTGAACTGCCTTATAAGCATATCTACCTGTGCTTGGACTAAACTAAGACTTATTCGAGTCAAGTATCCTCAAGTATAACTGTGCTTCATAGACTTTCTGTTTGATTGCATTTCTCTCTGAAGTTTCCTATAGACTGTTAAGCTGCATTTAATATCGACACCAAGTGTTGTGGACTTGAGCTTTGCTTTGCACCTGTTTGAATCACTGTGTGATAATATAGACTTTACCACTTATAAAACTGAGTCCTGTAGTTGTCTTGTTCCACGCAAGAAGTCTCCTGGGTTATCCCCTATAATTATCACAGGATACTCTAGCCTCAAAAGAGAAGACTGCTGGAACAATGACTGCAGAAGGCAGATTAGAGCAGGTGTTTTCCATAATTAGATCACTACAGAAAGATGTGGAAGGTCTGCAAAAGAAGTTTGGAAGCTTTGAACGCAATGAACAAGTTCTTGGACAAACTTTGCAGGACATAATCACCCGCATGGCAGCCCAGGAAAGAAAACTTGCTGGCATGGAGTCCCAGTATGGATTGGCTTTTCAGGACATAAGCAAGCAAATAGCGGCACAACCTTCTGGGCAACCGCCACCAGCTAGCCGACCAAAGTTGCCCCCATTCAGATTTAATGGTGATCGCGACAAATTTTGTGGCTTTGTCAATCAATGTATGCTATATTTTGATGTGCATGCTGATCGTTTCCGTAATGATAGATCTAAAGTATTATGTGTAATAATGTTGCTGACCGCACGAGCGCTCGCCTGGGCGAATCCGATGATTGAGTCTCATGACCCGCGGTTAAATAATTTGGATGATTTCTTGGCCGCAATGGCATTAATGTTTGATGATCCTAATCGCCGTGCAACTGCTAAATTCGCTTTATTGTCTTTACGCCAGACTAAACGTTCTGTTATTGAGTTTGCTACTGAATTCAGGAGATTAGCAGTAGATACCGATTGGGACAGTTATGCACAATTGCCTATTTATAAAAGGGGTCTGTCTAGCATTGTAAAGGACGAACTAGCTCGCTCTGAATCACCACAAGAGCTAGAGACATTTATACAGCATTGTGTGCGCCTTGACATTCGCCTTACTGAGCGTAGGCAAAAGTTTGCTGCCTTGAACCGTATCTCTAACTTTTCCCTTCCTTCCAGAGAGACTGCAGGTAAAACATCTCGGGAGGTGGAGGAGGTGCCCATGCAAATTGATTCTGTTCACAGTAGCGAGAGTAATGAGCACCGGGAGCATCGACTTACGTGAAAGTCTATGTTTCTACTGCGGCCATTCTGATCACTTTTTAATCAACTGTCCCAAGTGTCTCAAGCGGTCTAACAAGGTGCTAACAGCAGTAGGAGAGTATGACAACTGTGATGATGAATCTGACATCTCTGAATGTAGCCTGCCTTTAAACGCTGTATTCCATTCACTTTCTATGACTTCCCACCCAAGGAGCTGAAGGAAAAGAACTCTCACTGTTCTCTCCCTATTAAGATCCTGTGTTCTGGACAGTGGATTTCCAGTGCAGCTATGATTGACTCTGGTGCAGGTGGCAATTTTATGGATATCGCATTTGCCAAGGAACATGGTATTGAAATTCAGCAAAGAGCCTCTCAAATTACTATGGAAACAGTGGATGGGTCACCTTTAATTTCTGGGCCTGTGGATCAGGAGACCGCACCCCTTGAGATTTTGTTGAAGCCTAATCATCAGGAGCAACTCTCTTTCTAGCTAATTTCTTCTCTTCATTTTCCTGTGATTTAGGCATCCCTTGGCTGCGTTCTCAGAATCCAACTATCATCTGGGATAGCAAGGAGATTATCTTTCCAACAAGGAGCAACCCAGCATCAACTAAAGCTGTCCCTGAGTCCACAGCTACGGAACCACCTGTACAGGTATTTACTTTACCTTCAGCATATAAAGAGTTCTCGGACATCTATGACAAGAAGAATGCAGATCAGCTTCCTCCGCACAGGCATTATGACTGTCCCATTGAGCTGCTTCCTGGGGCAGCTATTCCGTTTGGCAACGTATACCCTTTAGCGGCACCAGAGCTCCAAGCCTTAAAGGAGTATATTGATGAAAACATGGCCAAAGGCTTCATACGTCCTTCTTCCTCACCAGCAGGGGCACCTATATTTTTTGTAAAAAAGAAGGATGGGACCCTGAGACCCTGTGTAGACTATCAGGAACTCAATAATGTAACCATACAAAACCGTTACCCTTTGCCTCTGATTCCCGAATTACTGGAAAGAATCCGCCATGCTAAGGTGTTCTCTAAACTGGATCTTCGTGGGGCTTATAATTTGGTGTGCATTCGTCCAGGGGATGAGTGGAAGACAGCATTCAGATGCTGGTATGGACACTTTGAATATCTCGTGATGCCCTTCGGGCTTTGCAACGCCCCTGCAACATTTCAACACCTTGCTAATGCCATCTTCAGAGATTTGTTGGACCAGTTTGTGGTGATCTATTTGGACGATATTTTAATCTTTTCTGACTCTCTACAGGAACATGAAGAACATGTCAAAGCGGTTTTAAGACGTCTGAAAGAGAACCATCTGTATATCAAGCCGGAGAAATGCATGCTCCATCGTTCTGAGATACAGTTCTTAGGTTATATCATCTCTCCTCAGGGGTTGAACATGGAATCTGGTAAGATTCAGGCTATCCTTGACTGGCCGGTACCCAAGAACGTTAAGGAGGTCCAACGTTTTATTGGTTTTGCAAATTTCTGCAGACATATTATTCAAAATTTTTCTGATATTGTCCGTCCCATTACTTCCTTGACAAAGAAGGAAAGGCCCTTTAAGTGGTCTTCACAGGCTCAAGAAGCTTTTGATCGGCTTAAGATCTGTTTCACCTCAGCACCGCTGTTGATACACCCAGATCCAACACTTTCTTTCTTTGTGGAGGGGGACGCTTCTGATAATGCTTTGGGGGCTATTTCTCTCCAAAGAACTGGAGAGAAGGGGCTGCTACATCCTTGTGCTTTCTTTTCCCGCAGACTAACCTCAGCAGAAAATAATTACGACGTGGGAGACAAGGAATTGCTGGCTATTATTGCGGCTTTCAAGGAATGGAGGCATCAACTGCAAGGAGCTGCACAACAGATCGTAGTGCTAACTGACCATCGCAATTTAGAGTTCCTTAGATCCGCTAGATGTCTTTCTCCTTGTCAGGCTCGTTGGAATTTATTTTTAAATCAATTTAATTTTGTTATCTCGTACCGTCCAGGTTCTCGTAATGGGAAGGCTGATGCTTTATCCCGAATCCATGCTGCGGTTTCCGTACCTGTATCCCCTTCCAAGACCATTCTATCTGATGCCAATTTCATCTGAGTTATCCATGATCAAGACTTGTGGAAGGAGTGCAGGGAGGCTTATGATAGTGATGTATTTCTGGCCAATCCACCTGTTGATATTAATCTTGTCTTTACGGGTGGCATGTGGTTCAGAGATCGACGTATCTACGTCCCTGAAGCCGTCCGTCTGCAGATCCTCAAGTTGGTACATGACTCCGAGTTGGCTGGTCACAGGGGGGTACATAAGACACAAGAGTTCCTAAGCCAATTTTTCTGGTGGCCAACTTGCCTGAAGGATACCAAGGACTATGTTCTCTCTTGCGAGGTATGTGCTCGTTACAAGACTCCTCATGTGGCACCTACGGGTCTTCTGCAACCATTACCTGTTCCGTCATGCCCTTGGGGGTCTATATCAATGGACTTTATTGTGGAACTGCCTACATTGGGGGGCATGTATACGATCATGGTGGTAGTTGATTGCCTGACTAAAGCTGCTCATTTTGTTCCATGCACCGGCCTCCCATTAGCTAAGGATACAGTGAACTTGATTTTACAGAATGTCTTTCGGCTGCATGGGGTCCCGGATGAGATCATCTCTGACCGTTGAGTACAATTAACTTCAAGATTCTGGAAGGGGTTTTGCTCTGCACTCAATATTAATGTCTTTCTCTGTTCCGCTTACCATCCCCAGACGAATGGTCAGACTGAGCGTACCAACCAGATGCTGGAACAATATCTAAGATGCTATGTCAGCCATCTCCAGGATGATTGGTTGGAGTTGCTGCCAGTAGCCGAATTTTCATACAACAATTCTCAGAGCGCCTCCACTAAGTTTACAACTTTCTTTGCTAATCTGGGTTATCATCCGAGTATCTTACCTAGGTCTCCGATTAATTCTTCTGTTCCCGCAGTGGAGGAGAGGCTGACTGCGTTAAGGCAAAATCTGGAGGTTCTGAAGGAATCCCTGACCACAGCTAAAGAACGTTATAAGAGATCGGCTGATAAATTCCGTAAACCTGCACCAATGTTCAAGGTGGGAGATTCCGTGTGGTTAGCAACTAAGAATCTGAAATTAAACGTTCCTTCAAAAAAACTTGGGCAGAAATTCATTGGCTCTTTCAAGATCAACGGTATTGTGAGCTCCGTGGCCTGCTGTCTGAAGCTGCCTAGGACCATGAAGGTACACCCAATTTTCCATGTATCTTTACTAAAGCCTATATCTCCTAATACCTTCCAGAGATGTGTTGTGCCTTCTCCTCAGCCTGTGGTGATTGATGGGCAAGAACAATTTGTGGTGGAGGAAATTATTGATTCCAGGATTCGCAGGAATCGACTCCAATATCTAATAAGATGGCAGGAATATCCCCTTGAGGAAGACTCTTGGGAACCGGTGGAAAACATCAATACCCAAAGGAAGATTTCTCGTTTTCATCAGAGATTCCCTGAGAAACCAGGTCCAGGATCATCTTGAGGTCGCTTCTAAGGAAGGAGTAATGTCAGGACTCTGAACATTTTCAATCACCTTTTATGCATTACTGTCCTTTTCCAAGATGGTGTCTTTGGTCTCATGTGCACTGTGTCTTCCTGCTATATAACTCCACCCCAGCCTTTAGTCTGTGCTAGAGTATTCTGCCTTGCATCCAGCTTCTGACCTCTGGTGGCTCCCAGGCTTTGTACCTGTTCCTATGAACCTGCTTGTGCTCCTGCTACTCTGCTCTGAGTTCCTGTTGCATACACTGGTTTCCAGTAATCCTTCTTAATCTGGCTGCTTGTGTTACTCCCTTCTGCATTTGCTGGACATGTAAGCTGTTGCAGCTCTGCGCTGCTTAAACATGAAACTATCACCAGGCCTCCCTGGTTGAGCTAAAGATATTATTTGAACTGACTTATAAGCATATCTACCTCTGCTTGGACTAAACTAAGACTTATTTGTGTCAAGTATTTTCAAGTATAGTTGTGCTTCATAGACTCTCTGCTTGATTGCATTTCTCTCTGAAGTTTCCTATAGACTGTTAAGCTGCATTTAATATCTACACCAAGTGTTGTGGACTTGAGCTTTGTTTCGCACCTGTTTGAATCCCCGTGTCATAATTTAGACTTTATCACTTATAAAACTGAGTCCTGTAGTTGTCTTGTTCCACGCAAGAAGTCTCCTGAGTTATCCCCCATAATTATTACAGGATACTCTAGCCTCAAAAGAGAAGACTGCTGGAACAATGACTGCACAAGGCAGATTAGAGCAAGTGTTCTCCATAATTAGATCACTACAGAAAGATGTGGAAGGTCTGCAAAAGAATTTTGGAAGCTTTGAAAGCAATGAACAAGTGCTTGGACAAACTTTGCAGGAATTTAGCACCCGCATGGCAGCCCAGGAAAGCAAACTTGCTGGCATGAAGTCCCAGTATGGATGGGCTTTTCAGGACATAAGCACACAAATAGCGGCACAACCTTCTGGGCAACCGCCACCAGCTAGCCGACCAAAGTTGCCCCCATTCAGATTTAATGGTGATCGCGACAAATTTTGTGGCTTTGTCAATCAATGTATGCTATATTTTGATGTGCATGCTGACCCTTTCCCTAATGATAGATCTAAAGTATTGTGTGTAATAATGTTGCTGACCGCACGAGCACTCGCCTGGGCGAATCCGATGATTGAGTCTCGTGACCCCCGGTTAAATAATTTAGATGATTTCTTGGCCGCTATAGCATTAATGTTTGATGATCCTAATGGCCGTACAACTGCTGAATCTGCTTTATTGTCTTTACCCCAGGCTAAACGTTCTGTTATTGAGTATGCTACTGAATTCAGGAGATTAGCAGTAGATACCAATTGGGACAGTTATGCACAATTGCCTGCTTTTAAAAGGGGTCTGTCTAGCATTGTAAAGGACGAATTAGCTCGCTCTGAATCACCACAAGAGCTAGAAATATTTATACAGCATTGTGTGCGCACTGACATTCGCCTTACTGAGCATAGGCAGAAGTTTGCTGCCTTGAACCGAATCTCTAACTTTTCCCTTCCTTCCAGAGAGCCTGCAGGTAAAACATCTCGGGAGGTGGAGGAGGTGCCCATGCAAATTGATTCTGTTCAGAGGCGCGAGAGTAATGAGTGCCGGGAGCATCGACTTCGTGAAAGTCTATGTTTCTAGTGCGGCCTGTCTGACCACTTTTTAATCAACTGTCCCAAGTGTCCCAAGCGATCTAACAAGGTGCTAGCAGCGGTAGGAGAGTATGACAACTCTGATGATGAATCTGACATCTCTGAATGTAGCCTGCCTTTAAATGCTGTATTCCATTCACTTTCTATGACTTCACCACCCAAGGAGCTGAAGGAAAAGAACTCTCACTGTTCTCTCCCTATTAAGATCCTGTGTTCTGGACAGTGGATTTCCAGTGCAGCTATGATTGACTCTGGTGCAGATGCAATTTTATGGTTATCGCATTTGCCAAGGAACATGGTATTGAAATTCAGCAAAGAGCCTCTCCAATTACCATGGAAACAGTGGATGGGTCACCTTTAATCTCCGGGCCTGTGGATCAGGAGACCGCACCCCTTGAGATTTTGTTGGAGCCTAATCATCAGGAGCAACTCTCTTTCTTGCTAATTTCTTCTCCTCATTTTCCTGTGATTTTAGGCATCCCTCGGCTGCGTTCTCAGAATCCAACTATCAACTGGGAGACCAAGGAGATTATCTTTCCAACAAGGAGCAACCCAACATCAACTAAAGCTGTCCCTGAGTCCACAGCTACGGAACCACCTGTACAGGTATTTACTTTACCTTCAGCATATAAAGAGTTCTCGGACATCTGTGACAAGAAGAATGCAGATCACCTTCCTCCACACAGGCATTATGACTGTCCCATTGAGCTGCTTCCTTGGGCAGCTATTCCGTTTGGCAACGTATACCCTTTAGCGGCACCTGAGCTCCAAGCCTTAAAGGAGTATATTGATGAAAACCTTGCCAAAGGCTTCATACGTCCTTCTTCCTCACCAGCAGGGGCACCTATATTTTTTGTAAAAAAGAAGGATGGGACCCTGAGACCCTGTGTAGACTATCCGAAACTCAATAAGGTAACCATACGAAACTGTTACCCTTTGCCTCTGATTCCCGAATTACTGGAAAGAATCCGCCATGCTGAGGTGTTTTATAAACTGGATCTTTGTGGGGCTTATAATTTGGTGCGTATTCGTCCAGGGGATGAGTGGAAGACAGCATTCAGATGCTGGTATGGACACTTTGAATATCTCGTGATGCCCTTCGGGCTTTGTAACGCCCCTGCAACGTTTCAACACCTTGCTAATGACATCTTCAGAGATTTGTTGGACCAGTTTGTGGTGATCTGTTTGGACGATATTTTAATCTTTTCTGACTCTCTACAGGAACATGAAGAACATTTCAAAGAGGTTTTAAGACGTCTGAAAGAGAGGCAACTGTATATCAAGCCGAAGAAATGCGAGTTCCATCATTCTGAGATACAGTTCTTAGGTTATATCATCTCTCCTCAGGGGCTGAACATGGAATCTGGTAAGATTCAGGCTATCCTTGACTGGCCGCTACCTAAGAACGTTAAGGATGTCCAACGTTTTATTGGTTTTGCAAATATCTACAGACGTTTCATTTGAAATTTTTCTGATATTGTCCGTCCTATTACTTCCTTGACAAAGAAGGAAGGCCCTTTAAGTGGTCTTCACAGGCTCAAGAAGCTTTTGATCAGCTTAAGATCTGTTTCACCTCAGCACCGCTGTTGATACACCCAGATCCAACACTTTCTTTCATTGTGGAGGTGGACGCTTCTGAAATGCTTTGTGAACTATTCTCTCCCAAAGAACAGGAGAGAATGGGCTGCTACATCCTTGTGCTTTCTTTTACAGTAGACTAACCTCAGCAGAGAATAATTATGACGTGGGAGACAAGGAATTGCTGGCTATTATTGCGGCTTTCAAGGAATAAAGGCATCATCTGCAAGGAGCTGCACAACGGTTCGTAGTGCTAACTGACCATCGCAATTTAGAGTTCCTTAGATCCGCTAGATGTCTTTCTCCTCGTCAGGCTCGTAGGAATTTATTTTTAAATCAACTTAATTTTGTTATCTCGTACCGTCCAGGTTCTTTTAATGGGAAGGCTAATGCTTTTTCCCAAATCCATGCTGCAGATTCCATACCTGGAGCCCGTCCAAGACCATTCTATCTGATGCCAGTTTCATTGGAGTTATCCATGATCAAGACTAGTGGAAGGAGTGCAGGGAGGCTTATGACGATGAGGTATTTCTGGCCAATCCACCTGTTGATATTAATCTTGTCTTTAAGGGTGGCATGTGGTTCAGAGATCGACGTATCTACGTCCCTGAAGCCGTCCGTCTGCAGATCCTCAAGTTGGTACATGACTCCAAGTTGGCTGGTCACAAGGGGTACAGAAGACACAAGAGTTTCTAAGCCGATTTTTCTGGTGGCCAACTTGCCTGAAGGATACCAAGGACTATGTTCTCTCTTGCGAGGTATGTGCTCTTTACAAGACTCCTCATGTGGCACCTACGGGTCTTCTGCAACCATTATCTGTTCCGTCCCGCCCTTGGGGGTTCTATACCAATGGACTTTATTGTGGAGCTGAATACATCGAAGGGCATGAATACGATCATAGTGGTTGCTGATTGCCTGACCAAAGCTGCTCATTTTGTTCCATGCACCAGACTCCCCTCAGCTAAGGATACAGTGAACTTGGCTATACATAATGTCTTTCGGCTGCATGGGGTCCCGGATGAGATCATCTCTGACCGTTGAGTACAATTAACTTCAAGATTCTGGAAGGGGTTTTGCTCTGCACTCAATATTAATGTCTTTCTCTGTTCCGCTTACCATCCCCAGACGAATGGTCAGACTGAGCGTACCAACCAGACGCTGGAACAATATCTAAGATGCTATGTCAGCCATCTCCAGGATGATTGGTTGGAGTTGCTGCCGTTAGCCGAATTTTCATACTATTCTCAGAGCGCCTCAACTAAGTTTACACCTTTCTTTGCTAATCTGGGTTATCATCCGAGTATCTTACCTAGGTCTCCGATTAATTCTCCGGTTCCCACAGTGGAGGAGAGGCTGACTGTGATGAGGCAAGATCTGGAGGTTCTGAAGGAATCCCTGACCACAGCTCAAGAACGTTATAAGAGATCGGCTGATAGATTCCGTAAACCTGCACACATGTTCAAGGTGGGAGATTCTGTGTTGTTAGCAACTAAGAATCTGAAATTAAACATTCCTTCACAAAACCATGGACAGAAGTTCATTGGCCCTTTCAAGATCAACGGTATTTTGAGCTCCGTGACCTGCCGTCTGAAGCTGCCCAGGACTATGAAGGTACACCCAGTTAACCATGTATCTTTACTAAAGCCTGTATCTCCTAATACCTTCCAGAGATGTGTTGTGCCACCTCCGCAGCCTGTGGTGATTGATGGGCAAGAACAATTTGTGGTGGAGGAAATTATTGATTCCAGGATTCGCAGGAATCGACTCCAATATTTAATAAGATGGCAGGGATATTCCTTGAGGAAGACTCTTGGGAACCGGTGGAAAACATCAATGCCCAAAGGAAGATTTCTCATTTTCATCAGAGATTCCCTGAGAAACCAGGTCCAGGATCGTCCTGAGGCCACTTCTAAGGAGGGAGTAATGTCAGGACTCTGAACATTTTTGATCACCTTTTGTGCATTACTGCCCTTTTACAAGATGGCGTCCTTGGTCTCATGTGCACTGTGTCTTCCTGCTATATAACTTCACCCCAGCCTTTAGTCTGTGCTAGAGTATTCTGCCTTGCATCCAGCTTCTGACCTCTGGTGGCTCCCTGGCTTTGTACCTGCTCCTGTGAACCTGTTTGTGATCCTGCTACTCTGCTCTGAGGTCCTGCTGCATACACGGTTTCCAGTAATCCTCCTTCACCTGGCTGCTTGTGTTACTCCCTTCTGCAGTTGCTGGACATGTAAGCTGTTGCAGCTCTGCGCTGCTTAAACCTGAGACTATCACCCAGGCCTCCCTGTTTGAGCTAAACATATTATTTGAACTGCCTTATAAGCATATCTACCTGTGCTTGGACTAAACTAAGACTTATTCATATCTAAGTATCCTCAAGTATAACTGTGCTTCATAGACTCTCTGTTTGATTGCATTTCTCTCTGAAGTTTCCTATAGACTGTTAAGCTGCATTTAATATCTACACCAAGTGTTGTGGATTTGAGCTTTGCTTTGCACCTGTTTGAATCCCCGTGTCATAATATAGACTTTACCACTTATAAAACTGAGTCCTGTAGTTGTCTTGTTCCACGCAAGAAGTCTCCTGAGTTATCCCTTATAATTATTACACAGTGGTATCACCCGAAGACAGTTCATGGAGCCTGGTGTTCGGCAAGCAAAGTCAGGTGCTTTCCTGCCATGTGCCTGATCATGCTGGTGTTGGTAAGGTTGGTAGATTTGCTACCACTGCTGATGTGGACATGGCCGGTGGTACAAATGGCCTTTTTGGGGTTATTGGCAGAGTCTTTAAAAAAAACAGACTGTTACAGGAACATTCAGTGTCTTCATCTCCCACACCACCTCCTCACCTTGACCCTTGTCTTTTGGCGTTCCCCAAGGCTAATTTCTAGGACCCTACTCTTCTCCATGTACACCTTTGGCCTGGGACAGCTCATGTAATGGCACAGTTTGTAATATCATCAGTACGCCGATGACACAGAGATCTACCAATCTGTACCTGACAACACCTCCTTGCTGACCAAAATCCCACATCTTCCCGCTATTTCATCCTTCTTTTCTGCTTGCTTTCAAAAAGTGGACATGTACAAAACGGATTACATCGTCTTTCAACCATCTCACGCTGAGTAAAAATATAAGCTTTGTATGCATCATTGGGTTCCACTTTAGTAAGAGGGAAAGTTTGTCCAAGAGATAATTAATTTCCAGACATTCACGGCCTTTTTTGAACATTGTTGTCAGCTGTGATCTTCATGTTATTGGTGGAGATGTGGTAAAGTTCAAAATAGTCATCAATACCATCATCGTCCATATCTTGTAAAGAGAAATGTGGTGTTTACCAGGGTCGTGATTATATACATTTAGTGGCATTCCTTTAGCAGTGTTCGTTACACTAGAACAAATAATTTTTGGCTGTGACATTTTGATTTTATTGGTAATGTATGGGTGAAGATGAAGAACCTTGTGCCACGGGTGTGTTGATAGATATGGACAGTGCACTAATCTTTAAACTTAGTTTTTCCTGAGCATCCATCAATTTGTTGTCCTACAACACTAATCTGCTTTCTGTAATTCAGCATCTCACAAACATGTTGCACTTTGGCGTTTATACGGACACGTGCGTCTTTGGCAACACAATTTTACGGCAATTTTTCATGCCGACTGTAACAAATGGAAGCGGAGGCCAGGTGATGAAATTCACATTCTTATTTTATTTTTTGAGTGGAACCTTGAGACCTCGGTCCGGGGGGCTCCAAAAGGGGCGTAACTAATAAGCCCCAGGTATTCGTAGTAAGGTCACTCAAACAGAACCAGAAGGAATACCTCCAGTTAGACCCCGGACACGTGGCAGCTGTCCCAGCGGGACAAACGAGTAAACAGGTATTACAGATATTGTGGAGCAGACCGGTGGACACCAGGTATATGAGGTGAAGCTGAATCTGGTGCAGATAGTCAGGATCCGGGTAGTTGGTAGGAAGCTGGCTCCAGCAACTTTAGCTTTGTCCACAGGTTTGGATGGTGAGTGGCGGAACAGGATGGCACTCGAGTGTATAGGTACAGATGTCATCTAGGATAGACGAACAACAGGTCACTGATATTCTGCGGAAACAAACAGCATAAGGAGAGTGCCACACAGAATGCTATAACAGCGCAGACAGAGCAAGGACAGAACCGGGTTTAGCAAGAGTAGATACTCATTGCTCCGGTACTCCCCTATGGTAGAGTGGCCAGAAATAGTAATCAGTGCGCTGCCATTTGGTTAATTGATATTTTCAAAAATGCACACTGTCCCTTTAAGAGACCAGAGGGAGGTGCGCTCGCATCCTAAGCATTCTTCCTGGAGGCCTGCAGGCAGCATGCCAGGAAGTAGAGGAGAGAGAAGCAGAATCAAGAGGCAGAGGGACAGACAGAGAGCGAGGATCCTGACAGGGACTTCGCAGAGGTACAGAGGCAGCCCGGGAGCAGGAGTGGGTGAGGGGCCAGAACTGGGGGCAGCGCCAGAACCAGGACCGGGTGTAGCAGTATCCCCTCTTTATACCACCTCTTTTTCAAGCCTGCGTGAAATTTTTTAAGAAGGAGAGGGGCCTGGATGTTCTCTTTAGGCTCCCAAGACCTTTCCTCAGGACCAAAGCCCTTCCAGTCCACCAGGTAATAAGTCCTACCTCTTACTTTCTTAGTGGGCAAGATATGCTTTACCTAAAAAAACATCATCCTCAGAGACAAGATCTGGAGTGGTACCCAGGTCCTTAAAGAAGGGGCTCAAAACTACTGGTTTGAGGAGGGAAACATGAAAGGAGTTAGGCACACGTAACGAAGCAGGCAATTTCATTTTGTAAGAGACAGGGTTGATTTTCTCAGGACTTCAAAGGGTACAATGAAACGGGGACCCAATTTGTACGAAGGCAACTTCAGACGGATGTACTTGGAGAGCCATAACTTGTCATCGGGGCGAAAGGTGGGAGCATCCAGGTGCCTTTTGTCCGCATGCCTTTTCATACATTGAGAGGCTTTCTCCAAAGCAGTCTTGGTATCTTTCCAAACTTTCGAGAAATCTATGGTAAAGGTATCGGCTGCCGGAACACCAGACGGTCCAGAGATAGGAAGAGGGATTCTGGGTTGGAGTCCAAACACAACCTGAAAGGGAGATTTTCCTGAAGATTCACTTACTTGGTTGTTGTAGGAGAATTCTCCCCAAGGTAGTAATTCTACCCAGTCGTTGTGGTGTGAATTGATGAAGTGGTGCAGGAATCCGGCCAGAATTTGATTGATCCTCTCCACTTGCCCATTGGATTGGGGATAGAATGCTGAAGAAAAATCTAGTTCTATTTTCACCAGTTAACAGACTGCTCTCCAAAACTTTGAGGTGAACTGGACGCCCCTGTCAGACACGATGTGGAGAGGAAATCCATGGAGATGGGAGATGTATTGAATAAAGTGATCGGCAAGTTCTGGAGCAGACGGGAGGCTGGGTAGAGGAACGAAGTGAGCCATTTTAGAGAAGTGGTCCACCACAACTCATACCACTGAACAGCCGGAAGAAATGGGAAAATCCGTGATGAAATCCATTGCGATGTGCTGCCAGGGAGTGGACGGAATCGGAAGACACAGAAGCCTACTGGCTGGTAGATGTTTATCAGCCTTGTTACGGGCACATGAAGGACAGGCTGCGACATACTCCTGGATATCCTTACCCATGGTAGGCCACCAGTAGTAACAGGTGATGAGCTGCTGAGTCTATTTGTAACCGGCATGGCCAGCCAACTTGGAAGAATGACCCACCGCAGGACACGATTACGTTCCGAGGCGATCACGAGATTTTCCTGGGGGAAGCCGAGCAAGATCAATGGAAGCAACTGAGACTAACCTTGAAGGTTCAATAATGTGCTCAGGTTCTTCCTCCAGCTCAGGAGGCAAAAAGGCTCTGGAGAGTGCGTCTGCCTTGACGTTTTTGTCAGTTGGATGGAAATGAAGGAAAAAATTAAAATGAGCAAAAAACAATTCAGTCTTTGTGCGGATTGGAGGTAGGCAAGGTTTTTATGATAGGTGAATATGACTACCTGGTGAAGAGCTCCCTCAAAAAGATGTCTCCATTCTTGTAGAGCTAATTTGATAGCCTACAGTTCCCGATCTTCAACGGAATAGTTCCTCTCTGCGGGAGAAAAAACCTTGGAAAAAAACCACAGGCGATCATCCGACCGCTAGACGATTTCTGGGTGAGAACTGCTCCTGCACCTATGGAGGAAGCACCTACCTCAAGAAAAAATTGCTCATTAGAATTTGGACGATGGAGAACGGGTGTGGTAGGTGAGGCTTTTTTGAGAGAAACAAAGCCCTCTTCTGCCTCGGAGGACTATTCCTTGGAGTTTACACCTTTCCGGGTTAAAGCTGTGAAGGGCGCCACTCGGGTGGAAAAGTGTGAGATGAATTGCTGGTAGTATTTGGTGAACCCCAGGAACCGTTGAATGGCTTTTAGCCCGGACGAACGAGGCCACTTGAGGACTGCAGACAACTTCTCCGGGTCCATCTTTAATCCTGTGGAAGATACAATGTACCTGAGGAAAGGCAAAGAGGATTGCTCAAAGAGGCATTTCTCAAATTTGGCATAAAGCCTGTTCTCTCTGAGTCTTTGTAAGACCAGGCGTACTTGCCTACTGTGCGAGGCCAAGTCTGCAGAGAAGATCAGAATGTCATCCAAGTAGACAATGACACAAGTATGGAGCAGATTTCTGAAAATGTCATTAACAAATTCCTGAAAGACCGCGGGTGCATTGCTTAGGCCAAATGGCATTACCAGGTATTCGTAGTGGCCATCACGGGAGTTGAAGGCTGTTTTGCATTGATCTCCTCAAATTCGGATCAGGTTTTAGGCCCCTCTGAGATCCAATTTGGTGAAGATCTTCGCCCCTCGGAGATGATCAAACAGCTTTGAATCAAGAGGTAATGGATACCTGTTTTTTTTTTACTGTGATCTGATTTAGGCCTTACTAGTCGATACAGGGCCACAGGGATCCGTCCCTCTTCTTCACAAAGAAGAATCCTGCTCCTGCTGGTGAAGATGACTTTCAGATAAATCCTCTTGCTAGGTTCTCTTGGATGTAGTCCGACATGGCCTGTGTCTCTGCTTGAGAAAGAGGATAAACTCTCCCGCGAGGTGGAGATGTTTCGGGGAGAAGATCTATCGGACAGTCATACGACCTGTGTGGAAGTAGTCTCTCAGCCTCTTTTTTTCCCAAAGACATCAGAGAAGGACCAGTAAGAGGAAGGCAACCCTGGCAGGGTAACTGGTTGAACTGGAGGTGAAACAGGTTGAATCCGGGTATGGCATCGATTCATGAAGCTTTCTCCCCAACGCAGAACCTCTATTGTTCTCCAATTTAGGACTGGTTCATGCATCTGAAACCATGGTAAATCTAAACGCAAGGGATGAGACAAACTGGGATACACATAAAAACGGATTCTTTCAGCATGCGTTAGACCTACCCGGAGTTCCACAGGCTCGGTCTGAAACTGGACAGGCTCGGTCAGTGGTTTGCCATCTACGGCAGTCACCCGTAACGAATAAGGAAGACACTGGACTGGTAAGCGGTAACGATCCACAACCGCCTGCTGGATGAAGTTCCCTGCAGATCCAGAATCCAGTAAACAGAGTTCAGAGAATTTTATTGCTCCGAAGGACACGTAGACCGAGATTTGCAATGATGGAGAGGGACGTTCTCTACCTAGGGTGGCCTCTCCAACCAAACCTGGGCACTGAAGTTTTCTGACCTCTTTTGACAGGTACGAATCAGGTGCTCAAGACTACCACAGCAGAAGCATCTTCCTTCTTTGCGGCACGTCTCCTGTTGGTGGCTGGCCAAACTTACATGATCAACCGCCATGGCTTCAGGGGAGGAAGACAAGGTAGCTGACTTAGGAGAAGTAGAGCCCAGGTGGTAGGACCTCTTGTCCCGTTTGATCTCCTTGGAACGTTCCTGAAAACGCAGATCTATTCGGGTAGCGAGGGATATCAGATCATCGAAGGTAGTAGGCCTGTCCCGTTCCACCAGCTCATCTTTGATCCTTCCCGACAACCCCTCCCAGAAGGTAGCCAGCAAGGACTCGTTGTTTCAGGATAATTCAGACGAGAGAGTGTGGAACCGAACAGCATACTGAGCCACCGTGAATGTTCCTTGATGTAGGCGGAGCAGGGTGGAAGCTGTCAACGTAACACGACCAGGTTCATCGAAGGTCCTGCAAAACGCTTCTAGAAAAGACTGGAGATCATTAACCAGAAGGTCCCCTCTGTTCATAGAGGGTTCAGCTAGGCGAGAGCCTCTCCGGCAAGGTGTGATATTACAAAGCCCACATTGGTTCTGTCGGAAGCAAACATATGCCCAGGATTTCGAAGTGCAGCGTGCACTGATTGATGAAACCCCGACACTGAGTGGGATCGCCATGGAAACGGGTGGGGGGGCTGCCAGACAAGGACCTCTACTTGCCGTGCAGGTGGGTACCTGGGTGCTGGTAGATGAGTCGGTTGCAGTCGAGGACAGCAGGGAATCCTTGCGAGTAGACAAGCTGCGAAGATAAGTCGTGATCTTATCCTGTTGATCCATTAGACGGGTCACCTCATGGCAAAGCTCCACAGTCGGAGGTCTCTTGGATCCAGTGGGTTTCATGGCTGGGGCAATCTGTAACGAATGGAAGCAGAGGCACAGGTGATGAAGTTCACATTCGTATTTTATTTTTTGAGTGGAACCTTGAGACCTTGGTCCGGGGGGC
This sequence comes from Oophaga sylvatica, assembly GCA_033576555.1. Classification (NCBI taxonomy): domain Eukaryota; kingdom Metazoa; phylum Chordata; class Amphibia; order Anura; family Dendrobatidae; genus Oophaga; species Oophaga sylvatica. The sequence continues at coordinate 271,887,146 of JARQOD010000004.1, forward strand.
TCCGAAGGGGGCGTAACTAGTGAGCCCCAGGTACCGTAGTAAGGTCTCTCGAACAGAACCAGAATGGAATACCTGGGGGAAACACAGGTGCTACCTCCAGTTAGACCCCGGACATGAGGCAGCTGTCCCAGCGGGACAAACGGGTTAACAGGTATTACAGATAATGTGGAGCAAACCGGCGGACACCGGGTAGTTTTGTTCACAGGTTTTGATGGCGAGTGGTGAAACGGGATGGCACTTGAGTGTATAGGTACAGATGTCGTCAAGGATAGCCGAACAACAGGTCACTGATATTCTGCGGAAACAAACAGTATAAGCAGAGTGCCACACGGCATGCTATAACAGCGCACAGAGCAAGGACAGAACCGGGTTTAGAAAGAGTAGATACTTGCTGCTTCGGCACTCCCCCTATGGCGGAGTGGCCAGAAATAGTAATCAGTGCACTGCCATTTGGTTAATTGATATTTTCAAAAAATGTGCGCTGTCCCATTAAGAGACCAGAGGGAGGTGCGCTCGCATCCTAAGTATTTTCCCTGGAGGCCTGCTGGCAGCATGCCAGGAAGTAGAGGAGAGAGAAGCAGCAGCAGGACGCCGAGAGACAGACAGAGAGCGAGGAACCTGACAAAGACTTCGCAGAGGTATACAGGTAGCCCGGGAGCAGGAGCGGGTGAGGGGCCAGAACTGGGGGCAGCGCCAGAACCAGGATCGGGTGTAACACTGAGCTTCACACGCGCATCTGTTACACCAATCTTCTGACGGGCATTAAACACATTCTGGTAATTGGTGGTGGGCCGGAAAAACAACTAATCATTGTAATGTTATGTTACAGTAGCTGAGGAGAAATTGCAAAAATAGCAAAAGTAGTAATACACCAGAGAGGCTGGAAACTATTGGATTGCAGTACTCTAAGCTACCGCCACACTAGAGGTAGCCGTGGAGCGTACCTACGGTGATCCTAGACGCCTCGTCACAGCCGGAGAGATAACTACACCTAAAGGCAGAAAGATGAAAGCTATCTGCCCCAGAGCAGATCCCCCAAAGAAATAGGAAGCCCCCAAACATGTAATGGCGGTTAGACAAGAAGAAAATAAGGACACAGACAGAAAATAGAATGAGCAAATGCTGGGGCCCAATCTGTCTAGATAGAAAAGTATAGGAAAGATTTCTGACTGCAACCCAAAAAAAACCCTGACAAAAATACCAACACTTCCGATTAACAAAAAAACCTGAGATCACACGATCTCTACCACCTAAATCAGATCTCTGGTGTAACACACAGCAATTCAGCAAAAAAGTGACAAAGGAATAGACCAAAAGTGCAAATACAAAATGAGCACAATTGCAGCGCCAGACCCCAAAAGGGGAACAGGTTGAAGTTCCCTACAAGCAGCAAAACAGGCAAGGAAAGTCCAACCAGAGGAAAAAAACAGCAAATCACTTATCTGAAAGAGAGCAGGAATGCAAGCTGAGCTCCAAGCAAGACCAGGAAGAACAATTGATTACCGGCAAGGCTGATGGGAACTCAGGTCACTTATATCAGACCATTCAGAGCCAGCTGAAAGTCATTCAGCAATTAGTTCATTACCCTCAGCAACCACCGTAGGGAGCCCCAGCTCAGAAGTCACCTCCAGAGTATTCACAACAGTACCCCCTTGAGGAGGGGTCACCGAACCCTCACCTGTGCAAACAGGATGATCAGGATGAGCTTGATGATAGGCACTGATCAGTCTCCTAGCATGGATGTCTGAAGCAAACACCAAAGAATTGTCCTCCTGACCATAACCTCTCCACTTAACCCAATACTGGAGTTTCTGTCTAGCAAAACGAGAATCCAATATTTTCTCAACCACATACTCCAAATTGCCCTCAACCAAAACAGGGTCGAGAGGCACAGCCATAGGAACTACTGGCTCGACAAACCTCTTCAAAAAGGACTTGTGGAACACGTTATGGATCTTAAATGTCCCTGGAAGAAGCAAACAGAAGGAAACCGGATTAATAATTTCCATGACCTTATAAGGTCCAATGAACCTTGGCTTAAATTTTGGAAAAGCAACCTTCATAGGGATATTTCTTGAGGACAACCAAACCAAGTCCCCCACTTTAAAATGAGGACCATCAGTCCTATGCCGGTTGGCAAACCGCTGGGCCTTTTTTTGAGAGAAAGACAACCTCTCCACTACTTGGTCCCAAATCTGCTGCATACGCTCCACAATAGAGTCAACCCCCGGACAGACAGAAGCCTCCGCCTGTCCTGAAGAAAATCGAGGGTGAAACCCAGAAATGCAGAAAAATGGAGACATCAAGGTGGCAGAGCTAGCCCTATTATTAAGAGCAAACTCAGCCAAAGGCAAAAAAGAGACCCAGTCATCTTGATCAGCAGACACAAAATATCTCAAATAAGTCTCCAAGGTCAGGTTTATTCTCTCAATTTGTCCATTGGTCTGAGGGTGGAATGCAGAGGAGAAAGATAACTGAACACCAAGGTTAGAACAAAACGTCCTCCAAAATCTGGAAACAAACTGGACTCCTCTGTCAGACACAATGTTCTCCGGAATGCCATGTAACCGAACCACGTGCTGAAAGAACAAAGGCACCAATTCGGAGGAAGAAGGTAACTTAGGTAACGGCACAAGATGTATCATCGTGGAAAACCTATCACAGATTACCCAGATAACGGTCACTCTGAGAAACAGGGAGGTCGGAAATAAAATCCATAGAAATATGGGTCCATGGCCTCCTGGGTACAGGTAATGGCATTAACAAACAACTAGAACAAGAGCAAGGCTTGGAACGAGAGCAAGTCCCACAGGACTGCACAAAGTCCCTGACGTCACGAGACAAAGTAGGCCACCAACAACTCAACAAGTCTCTAGTACCAAAAATCCCGGGATGACCTGCCAATGTGGAACGATGAATATCAGACATCACACTCTTCTTCCACTGGTCTGGGACAAACAATTTCCCAACAGGGCAGCGCTCAGGTTTATCCTCCTGACACCCCTCCAGAGCCAGTCTTAAATTGGGCGAGATGGCGGAAAGAACTACACCCTCTTTCAAAATAACAGCAGGATCAGATAACTCAGGAGAATCCGCAAAGAAACTCCTTGAGAGGGCAACCGTCTTAACATTCTTAGTGCCGGGAAGAAAAGAAACCACAAAATTAAAACGTGTGAAAAACAAGGCCCACCTGGCCTGTCTAGGATTAAGTCGCTTGGCTGATTCGAGATAAACCAGGTTCTTGTGGTCCGTGAGGACCACCACCTGATGTTTGACTCCTTCCAGCCAATGTCTACACTCTTCAAAGGCCCACTTCATGGCCAATAACTCCCGTCAGGTCATAATTACGTTCAGTTGGAGAAAATTTTAGAGAGAAAAAGGCACAACGGTTACTCTTAGAGGTCTCTGGATCCCTTTGGGACAAAATGGCACCTGCCCCAATCTCAGAGGCATCAACCTCCACCTGAAACGGCAGGGAAACATCAGGCTGCCGTAGAACAGGAGCAGAAATGAATCTCTGCTTAAGTTCCTGAAACGCAGAAACTGCCTCAGGAGGCCAATTCACCACAGCGGAACCCTTTTTGATCAAATCAGTTAATGGTTTAACAATACCGGAGAAATTACCAATAAATTTACGATAAAAATTGGCAAAACCCAAAAATCTCTGAAGAGCCTTCAATGAAGTAGTTTGAACCCAATCACAGATGGCCTGAACCTTGACCGGGTCCATTTCAATAACAGACGGAGACAGAATGAATCCCAGAAATGAGACCTTCTGTATGCCAAAAAGACACTTTGAACCCCTCACATACAGTGCATTCTCTCTCAAAATCTGGAACACAGTCCGAACATGTTTCACATGAAAGTCCCAGGCGTTGGAAAAAATCAAGATATCATTCAAATAAACGATCAGAAATTTATCCACAAAATCCCTGAAAATATCATTCATGAAGGATTGGAAGACGGAAGGGGCATTAGTTAACCCAAAAGGCATCACTAGGTACTCAAAATGCCCCCCTGGGGTATTAAACGCCGTCTTCCATTCATCCCCGTGCTTAATGCGAATAAGGTTATACGCCCCCCTGAGGTCAAGCTTGGTAAACCAACTCGCACTTTTCACTCTGGAAAATAGGTCAGAAATCAAGGGTAACGGATATTGATATTTCACAGTGATCTTATTCAGGAGGCGATAATCAATACACGGCCTCAATGAACCATCCTTTTTGGCCACAAAGAAAAAAACGGCGCCCAAAGGTGAAGAGAATGGTCTGATATGACCCTTCTCCAATGACTCCTTGATATAAGATCGCATAGCATCGTGTTCAGGTACAGATAAATTAAAAAGGCGACCTTTAGGAAATTTACCACCAGGCACTAACTCAATAGCGAAATCATAACTCCTGTGAGGAGGTAAGGATGCAGATTTACTCTCACTAAACACATCAGAATAATCAGTCAAAAAATCAGGGACATCCTGAGACTGGGGAGAGGCAGAAAAAACAGGAGTGTCAGTATTAACACATTGGCAAACCCCAACTGGTCACAGACACAGATTTCCAATCCAAAACAGGATTATGAGTCTGTAACCAAGGGAAAGCTAGTACAATAATGTCATGCAGATTATGCAACACCCGAAATTTACAGCTCTCCTGATGATCCGGTTCAACCCTCATTATCAACTGAGTAGAAAACTGGGGTTTATTCTCCGCCAAAGGGGTAGAATCAATGCCCAGTAAAGGAATAGACTTCCGCAGGGGTATCATGGGAAACCCACAACGTTTGGCAAAGTCAAAATCCATCAGCTTAATAGCTGCTCCTGAATCAACAAAAGCCTGAGCCGAAAATGTGGACAGGGAGCAAATGAGGGTAACAGTCAACAGAAATTTAGTCTGAACGCTACCCAAGACAATTGAGCGCGCAAAACGCTTAGGGCAGACGGAAATAGCAAGAGAGGCGTCACCACAGTAGAAACATAACCTATTGCGCTTACGAAACTCATGACACTGAGCCCCAGAAGTCACTCCATCACACTGCATGGGCTCAAGAGGTGGCACACAAGGCAACGCCATCTCACTCATAACTCTGCGCTCACGCAAACGTCTGTCAATTTGAAAAGCCAAAGACATAGAATCATTGAGACCAGAGGGAACAGGGAATCCTACCATAACGTCCTTTGCATTTTCTGACAGACCCTTCCGAAAAAGGGCTGCCAAAGCATCATCATTCCATTTGGTCAAGACTGCCCACTTTTGAAATTTCTGACAGTATAGCTCAGCGTCTTCAAGACCTTGATTTAATGCCAACAAGGTCTTTTCAGCTTGATCAGTGACATTAGGTTCATCGTACAATAACCCCAGAGCCTGAAAAAACACATCAACATCAATCAAAACAGGTTCCCCAGGTGTCAGGGAAAAAGCCCAATCCTGAGGGTCGCCGCGCAGCAGAGAGATGACAATTTGAACCTGCTGTGATGCATTCTCAGAGGATTTATGCTTCAAGGCAAAAAACAACTTACAGTTATTTTTGAAATTCAGAAATTTAGACCGATCCCCCAAAAATAAATCTGGTATGGGGATCCTAGGTTCCACAACCGGCAACCTATCAAGATAGGTAGCAATACTCTGAACCTCAGCGGCAAGCCGCTCCACACGGCCTGACAACTGTGCAAACTCCATTGAGGAAAAAAAAATTCCTCCTCAGCACCCAGAGAAAAAGAGGGTAAAAAAATGCAACAAACAGAGAAAAAAAAATTACTATTTTTCCCTTCTGTGAGTACGATATAATTTTCAGTTTGGCCGGTACTACTGTTATGTTATGGTAGCTGAGGAGAATTTGCAAAAGTAGTAATACACCAGAGAGGCTGTAAACTATTGTACTGCAGTACCCTAAGCAACCGCCGCACTAGAAGTAGTCGTGGAGCGTACCTACGGTGATCCTAGACGCCTCGTCACAGCCGGAGAGATAACTACACCTAAAGACAGAAAGATAAAAGCTATCTGCCCCGGAGCAGATCCCCAAAGAAATAGGAAGCCCCCAAACATGTAATGGCAGTTAGACAAGAAGAAAATACGGACACAGACAGAAAATAGAATGAGCAAACGCTGGGGCCCAATCTGTCTAGATAGAAAAGTATAGGAAAGAATTCTGACTGCAACCCAAAAAAACCCTGACAAAAATACCAACACTTCCGATTAACAAAAAAACCTGAGATCACACAATCTCTATCACCTAAATCAGATCTCTAATGTAACACACAGCAATTCAGCAAAAAAGTGACAAAGGAACAGACCAAAAGTGCAAATACAAAATGAGCACAATTGCAGCGCCAGACCCCAAAAGGGGACCAGGCTGAAGTCCCCTGCAAGCAGCAAAACAGGCAAGGAAAATCCAACCAGAGGAAAAAAACAGCAAATCACTTATCTGAAAGAGAGCAGGAATGCAAGCTGAGCTCCAAGCAAAACCAGGAAGAACAATTGATTACCGGCAAGACTGATGGGAACACAAGTCACTTATATCAGACCATTCAGAGCCAGCTGAAGGTAATTCAGCAATTAGTTCATTACCCTCAGCAACCACCGGAGGGAGCCCCAGCTCAGAAGTCACCTCCAGAGTATTCACAACATGTAGGCTGTATCCTGGATCTCATACCTCCCATAGCCACCAATGTTATTAATCCTGTATGTTACCATTCCTGCCGTCACCATGCCCCTTTTCTTGATCACTTCATCCAATGATTCGTCCAGAAGATTTTTACTAAAAACCTGCACCTTTCCAGCAGAAACTGTGTAGGAAACCACGTTACAGTTTTCCAAGGTGTTTATGATGCCCCTAAAAATAAAATTACACACTATATTGATATGTACCCATCAGGGGGAAATGTTTGTCAGCCCATACACTTAGTGTATGGGGATTCCAAGTATAGGAGACCCGCTCCTTTAAACTGGGAAGACCTTTTTCATAGGCTATATTCCACGTCTCTTCCTACACCACCTATAGATCACCAGGGTGACTGTGTTCTGTGTTGAAACAGCCACTTTATAAATATATATAAATATTTACACAGTCAGTTAATGTACCCCCCCATGGAAAATGTTTTCCAGCATATGCACTTCGTATATGGCCATTACAAGTATAAAAGACCCGCTCCTTTAAGCTGGGAAGACCTTTTACGCAGGCCATACTCCACATCTCTTCCTACACCACCCCTAGATCACCAGGGTGACTGTGTTCCATAATGAAACAGCCACTTTATTGTTTTGCCAGGATGTTTGTAAATACAAATATTTACAAAGTCGGTTGATGTGCCCCTCCAAGTGGAAAATGTTTTTCAGCCTATGCACTTCGTGTATGGCCATTACAAGTATAGGAGACCCGCTGCTTTGTAATGGAAACTGATTTTTGGAGGATTTCATACACGTCTCTTCCAAGTGGTATTTTGGTTTGGCAAAGTTTGGGGCAGGCCTTCATTCAATGCATAGTCAAATAGTATGGGAGACCCACTTTATAATAATGTGAACTTTGTTGGTTGTTAATATTCTTCAAAAATGCAATTTTTCAATGCCAGTTCTTCAGCCTTAACAATGCAATGCTAAAATGCAGGGTCTTCTGACTCATCACAGCAATTGATCAATGCAGGTTCTTAATCCTCAACAGTGCAATTATCCACTGATGGTTCTTCAGGCTCAACACTGAAATGCTCCAGTGCAGGGTCTTTAGCGTCAACACTGCAATTTTCCACTGACGGTTCTTCAATGTCAACAATGCAATTTTAATCTGCAGGGTCTTTTGAGTCAACACTGCAATGGTCCACCGCTGGGTCTTCAGCGTCAACACTGGAATTGTCCACCGCTGGGTTTTTAGCATCAACACTGCAATTGTCCACTGCCGGGTTTCAGGCTCAACTATTCATTGCATAGCCAAACAATATGGGAGTAACAAATAATAACCTTTAATAATAATCTTTATTTTTATATAGCGCTAACATACAGTCATGGCCAAAAGTTTTGAGAATGACACAAATATTATATTTTCACATGATCTGCTGCCCTCTGGTTTTTATGTGTGTTTGACAGAAGTTTTTATCACAGACAGAAATATAATTGCAAACATATGAGTAACAAAAGCTTATAATGACAGCTAGAATGAGTTAATGCAGCAAGTCAATATTTGCAGTGTTGACCCTTCTTCTTCAGGACCTCTGCAATTCTCCCTGGCATGCTCTCAATCAACTTCTGGACCAAATCCTGACTGATAGCAGTCCATTCTTGCACAATCAATGCTTTCATTTTGTCAGAATTTTTAGGTTTTTGTTTGTCCACCCGTCTCTTGATGATTGACCACAAGTTCTCAATGGGATTAAGATCTGTGTATTTTCTAGGCCATGGACCCAAAATCTCTATGTTTTGTTCCCTGAGCCATTTAGTTATCACCTTTGCTTTATGGCAAGGTGCTCCATCATGCTGGAAAAGGCATTGTTGATCGCCAAACTGCTCTTGGAGGGTTGGGAGAAGATGCTCTTGGAGGACATTCTGGTACCATTCTATATTCATGGCTGTGTTTTTAGGCAAGACTGTGAGAGAGCCGATTCCCTTGGCTGAGAAGCAACCCCACACATGAATGGTTTCAGGATGCTTAACAGTTGGCATGAGACAAGACTGGTGGTAGCGCTCACCTTGTCTTCTCCGAAAGAGGCGTTTTCCTGATGTCCCAAACAATCGAAAAGGGGATTCATCAGAGAAAATAACTTTACCCCAGTCCTCAGCAGTCCACTGCCTGTACCTTTTGCAGAATATCAGTCTGTCCATGATGTTTTTTTTGGAGAGAAGTGGCTTCTTTGCTGCCCTCCTTGAGACCAGGCCTTGCTCCAAGAGTCTCCTCCTCACAGTGCGTGCAGATGCTCTCATACCTGCCTGCTGCCATTCCTGAGCAAGCTCTGCACTGCTGGTAGCCCGATCCCGCAGCTAAAACACTTTTAAGAGACGGTCCTGGCGCTTGCTGGTCTTTCTTGGGTGCCCTGGAGCCTTTTTGGCAACAATGGAACCTCTCTCCTTGAAGTTCTTGATGATGCGATAGATTGTTGACTAAGGTGCAATCTTTCTAGCTGCGATACTATTCCCTGTTAGGCCATTTTTGTGCATTGCAATGATGACTGCACGTGTTTATTTAGAGATAACCATGGTTAACAGAAGAGAAACAATAATGCCAAGCATTAAAGTGTCCAGTGGTGTCATTCTTACTTAATCATGAAGATTGATCTACAGCCATGTCCTCATCAACACCCACACCTGTGTTAATGGAGCAATCACTGAAAAGAGGTTAGCTGGTCCTTTTAAGGCAGGGCTGCAATGACGTTGAAATGTGTTTTGGGGGATAAAGTTCATTTTCTAGCCAAATATTGACTTTGCAAGTAATTGCTGTTAAGCTGATCACTCTTTATAACATTCTGGAGTATATGCAAATTGCCATTAGAAAAAGTGAAGCAGTAGACTTTGTAAAAATTAATATTTGTGTCATTCTCAAAACTTTTGTCCATGACTGTATTCCGCAACGCTTTAAAGTTTACACACATTATCATCGCTGTCCCCGATGGGGGCTCACAATCTAGATTCCCTATCAATATGTCTTTGGACAAATTAAAAGTAAGAATGCTTTCAGGTGGCCATCAAGTATGTGGGTTCAAAAGCTTATTGGGGTGTGTTTGAATTTGATGCAGGGTGGGCCTTGAAGTAAATACATAGGCTAACAGTATGGCAGAACAAAATGAATAATGTGAATTTGGTTTTCCTGTGTACATCGACTAGGTCGGTTAAAAACTTTTTGGGGTGCATTTGAATTTGATGCAGGCTGGCCTTGCAGCCAATGAAGAAGCTAACAGTATGGCAGTGGCAAGGAGTAACGTAAACGTGTTTTCCCTGTGTACATTCACTAGGTCGCTTCTAAGCCTTTTTGGGGTGCATTTCAATTTGATGCAGGCAGGACATTGTATTCAATGCATAAGCTAGCAGTATGGCAGTGGCAAAAGAGTAATGTGAACCTGGTTTTCCTGCGTACATTCACTATTTCTCTGCTAAGCCTTTTTGGGGTGGGTTTAAATTTAATGCAGGCAGGGCCTTGTATTCAATGCATAAGCTAATAGTATGGCAGTGGCAAAAGAGTAATGTGAACCTAGTTTTCCTGTGTACATCCACTAAGTCACTTTTAAGCCTTTTGGGGTGCGTTTCAATTTTAGGCAGGCAGGGGATTGTATTCAATGCATAAGCTAACAGTATGGCAGTGGCAAAAGAGTAATGTGAGTGTGGTTTTCTGTGTACATCCACTAGGTTGCTTCTAAGCCTTTTTGGGGTGCATTTAAATTTGATACAGGCAGGCCTTGTATTCAATGCATAAGCTAATAGTATGGAAGTGGCAAAAGAATAATGTTAACGTGGTGTTCCTGTGTACATCCACTAGGTCGCTTGTAAGCTTTATTTGGGAGTGTTTAGATTTGATGCAGGGTGGGCCTTGTATTCAATGCATAAGCTAACAGTATGGCAGAACAAAATGAATAATGTGAACTTGGCTTTCCTGTGTACATCGACTAGGTCGGTTAAAAACTTTTTTGGGGTGCATTTGAATTTGATGCAGGCTGGCCTTGCAGCCAATGAAAAGCTAACAGTATGGCAGTGGCAAGGAGTAACATAAACGTGTTTTCCCTGTGTACATCCACTAGGTCACTTCTAAGCCTTTTTGGGGTGCATTTCAAATTTGATGCAGGCAGGACATTGTATTCAATGCATAAGCTAGCAGTATGGCAGTGGCAAAAGAGTAATGTGAACCTGGTTTTCCTGCGTACATCCACTATTTCTCTGCTAAGCCTTTTTGGGTGCGTTTAAATTTCATGCAGGCAGGGCCTTGTATTCAATGCATAAGCTAATAGTATGACAGTGGCAAAAGAGTAATGTGAACCTAGTTTTCCTGTGTACATCCACTAAGTCACTTTTAAGCCTTTTTGGGGTGCGTTTCAATTTTAGGCAGGCAGGGCCTTGTATTCAATGCATAAGCTAACAGTATGGAACTGGCAAAATAATAATGTTAACGTGGTTTCCTGTGTACATGCACTAGGTGCTTGTAAGCTTTTTTGGGGAGTGTTTAGATTTGATGCAGGCAGGGCTTGTATTCAATGCATAAGCTAACAGTATGGCAATGGGAAAAGAGTATTGTGAAAGTGGTTTTCCTGTGTACATCCACTAGGTCGCTTCTAAGCCTTTTTGGGTGCATTTGAATTTGATGCAGGGCGGGACTTGCATTCAATGCATAAGCTAACAGTATGGCAGTGGCAAAAAAAATAATGTGAACCTGGTTTTCCTGTGTACATGCAGTAGGTCGCTTTTAAGACTTTTAGAGGTGCGTTTAAATTTGAGGCAGGCAGGGAATTGTATTCAATGCATAAGCTAGCAGTATGGCAGTGTCAAAAGAGTAATGTGAACCTGGTTTTCTTGTGTACATCCACTATTTCTCTGTTAAGCCTTTTTGGGGTGCATTTAAGTTTGATGCAGGCAGGCCTTGTATTGCATAAGCCAATAGTATGGCAGTGGCAAAAGAGTATTGTGAACCTGTTTTCCTGATACATCCACTAAGTCGCTTTTAAGCCTATTTGGGGTGCGTTTAAATTTGAGGCAGGCAGGGCCTTGTATTCAATGCATAAGCTAGCAGTATGGCAGTGGCAAAAGAGTAATGTGAGCGTGGTTTTCCTGTGTACATCCACTAGGTTGTTTCTAAGCTTTTTTGGTGTGCATTTACATTGATGCAGGCAAGGCCTTGTATTTAATGGAAAAGCTAACAGTATGGCATGGCAAAAGAGTAATGTGAACGTAGTTTTCCTGTGTACATCTGCTAGGTTGCTTCTAAAACCTTTTTGTGGGACATTTAAATTTGATGCAAGCAGGGCCTTGTATTAATGGAAAAGCTAACAGTATGGCAGTGGCAAAAGAGTAATGTGAACGTAGTTTTCCTGTGTACTTCCGCTAGGTTGCTTCTAAAGCCGGGGACACACTCATCGTACAAAAATACGGACCATATTGTACGGCCGTATATTAAGCCAAAATGTCGCAGGCACAACAATCCGTATTTGATGCGGTTTCAGGGTGCGGCTGCGTATTTTGCGCATGTAAGCATCCGTATGCAATCCGTATGGATCCGTATAGCGTTTTTTTCTCGGTGCCTTGCGAAATGGACATTTAACGGTTTTTAGGCCTCAAAGTCATTCAAATCATCATCAGCAAGGCATTTATTGCCTCTGCACCCGGTTACAACCCACAATCTTGCCAATTTTGAGGTCTGCTTGTGTTGGAGGGCTGCTGCTTGTTTGCCAACATGTCTCACACTCTTCAGTTCTCCCAAACTGATAGAGTGTTGTCCAACTGTGTTTTGTGCTGCCGCTTTGGCCAGCCTTACCCAGTGATCATTGATCCGCAAAGGAGGAGGCGATTGTGGGCCTTTCCGCATTTGAGGCAACAACTCAATAAAGCACATTTTCACCGGCTGTATGCAGTCTGCATACTCTTCCATATTATTTTGCGAGTTTTTGTCTGATGACCATTCCCAGATTTGAGGTTTTGTGGGAGATTGTGCGGCCAGGGATGACCTAGCAGGATGCAAAAAGCTATCTCTGCATGGGAGCGACTTATCCTTACGCAACCATCTGGATTTATGAGCTACATACTGTCTATTGATGGTGTTGTTTTACCACAAGTTTCCATTTACCCTTATGGCGTTGCAGAAATATCCTCATAATATAGGCCATATATCACCTTGACATACCTGAACAATGATGTGAATATTTAAATTAGAGGAAAATGGTACTTGGCCTATATTTAACTTATGATTGTTTGGACATTCCGTCATGTAAGGGTTATGTATAGTGTGTTTGTTAAACCTTTGTGCATGTGCATTGATTGTTCTCTGTACATTGGGTTAGTTGTAAGTTCTTAACTACTGGCATATCCTATTCCGCACTCCATCAGCATTTTTGCATTGTGACGTCCAACATCTCTGCCATTGTTCATGATACCTGCTCACAACTGTGTTACAGACTTCATCAACTGGTGATGGCTGAGCCAAAGATGGAAGAGTGGAAGAGGATTGCCAGGGGTTTGAGGACCTATGCAACTTCCATATTCTCATAGTGTCTGTCTGGTGTTAATGGTCATAAACACGTGTTGGTGGTTTGAGTACAAACAACTTATGAAAAAAGAGTTGAAACGTTTTAGAAAAATACATATTTATAAGTGCTAACTGGCACTTGAGGTAGTGACAACTATAATTGCTTCATATGGTATATGTATTAACAGCACAACTGTGTAAGTGTGCAGTCTTACACAGGAAAGATGTATATCTTTGTACCATGTTAGACAGTAGATAGAAAAATATTTAGAATTGAGAGTCCTCAGTGGTTGATACCTTTTAATGGTAACTGAAAAGATGGGAACAAATTGCAAGCTTCGAGACTACTCAGGTCTCTTCATCATAC
>JARQOD010000004.1:271900752-272027277 GCA_033576555.1 Oophaga sylvatica
ACAGGCACCCAGGATCCGTCCCTCTTCTTCAAAAAGAAGAATCCTCTCCTGCGGTGAAAGACTTTCAAAAAATCCTCGCTAGGTTCTTTTGGGTGTATCCGACTGGCCTGGTCTTTGCTTGAGAAAAGAAAAAAATTCTCCCGCGAGGGGGAGATGTTTGGGGGAAAGATCTATGACATATACACCTGTGGGGAAGTATTCCCCTCCCTTTTTTTTCCCCAAAAAGAACAAGAGGACAGTAAGGGGAACAACCCGGCGGGTAACGGTTAACGGGGGTGAAACAGTTAAATCCGGGTATGCATCGATTCAGAAGCTTTCCCCAACGCAGAACCTCTTTTGTTCTCCTTTTAGGACGGGGGTTTCTGCATCAAACCCGGAAAAACTAAACGAAAAGGTAGACAAATGGGATACACATAAAAAGGGGTTTCTTTCGACGTTAGCCCTCCCCGGGATTCCACGCTCTCTGAAACTGGACAGGCTCGGTCAGTGGTTTGCCATCTACGGCAGTCACCCGTAACGAATAAGGAAGACACTGGACTGGTAAGCGGTAACGATCCACAACCGCCTGCTGGATGAAGTTCCCTGCAGATCCAGAATCCAGTAAACAGAGTTCAGAGAATTTTATTGCTCCGAAGGACACGTAGACCGAGATTTGCAATGATGGAGAGGGACGTTCTCTACCTAGGGTGGCCTCTCCAACCAAACCTGGGCACTGAAGTTTTCTGACCTCTTTTGACAGGTACGAATCAGGTGCTCAAGACTACCACAGCAGAAGCATCTTCCTTCTTTGCGGCACGTCTCCTGTTGGTGGCTGGCCAAACTTACATGATCAACCGCCATGGCTTCAGGGGAGGAAGACAAGGTAGCTGACTTAGGAGAAGTAGAGCCCAGGTGGTAGGACCTCTTGTCCCGTTTGATCTCCTTGGAACGTTCCTGAAAACGCAGATCTATTCGGGTAGCGAGGGATATCAGATCATCGAAGGTAGTAGGCCTGTCCCGTTCCACCAGCTCATCTTTGATCCTTCCCGACAACCCCTCCCAGAAGGTAGCCAGCAAGGACTCGTTGTTTCAGGATAATTCAGACAGAGAGAGTGTGGAACCGAACAGCATACTGAGCCACCGTGAATGTTCCTTGATGTAGGCGGAGCAGGGTGGAAGCTGTCAACGTAACACGACCAGGTTCATCGAAGGTCCTGCAAAACGCTTCTAGAAAAGACTGGAGATCATTAACCAGAAGGTCCCCTCTGTTCATAGAGGGTTCAGCTAGGCGAGAGCCTCTCCGGCAAGGTGTGATATTACAAAGCCCACATTGGTTCTGTCGGAAGCAAACATATGCCCCAGGATTTCGAAGTGCAGCGTGCACTGATTGATGAAACCCCGACACTGAGTGGGATCGCCATGGAAACGGGTGGGGGGGCTGCCAGACAAGGACCTCTACTTGCCGTGCAGGTGGGTACCTGGGTGCTGGTAGATGAGTCGGTTGCAGTCGAGGACAGCAGGGAATCCTTGCGAGTAGACAAGCTGCGAAGATAAGTCGTGATCTTATCCTGTTGATCCATTAGACGGGTCACCTCATGGCAAAGCTCCACAGTCGGAGGTCTCTTGGATCCAGTGGGTTTCATGGCTGGGGCAATCTGTAACGAATGGAAGCAGAGGCACAGGTGATGAAGTTCACATTCGTATTTTATTTTTTGAGTGGAACCTTGAGACCTTGGTCCGGGGGGCTCCGAAGGGGGCGTAACTAGTGAGCCCCAGGTACCGTAGTAAGGTCTCTCGAACAGAACCAGAATGGAATACCTGGGGGAAACACAGGTGCTACCTCCAGTTAGACCCCGGACATGAGGCAGCTGTCCCAGCGGGACAAACGGGTTAACAGGTATTACAGATAATGTGGAGCAAACCGGCGGACACCGGGTAGTTTTGTTCACAGGTTTTGATGGCGAGTGGTGAAACGGGATGGCACTTGAGTGTATAGGTACAGATGTCGTCAAGGATAGCCGAACAACAGGTCACTGATATTCTGCGGAAACAAACAGTATAAGCAGAGTGCCACACGGCATGCTATAACAGCGCACAGAGCAAGGACAGAACCGGGTTTAGAAAGAGTAGATACTTGCTGCTTCGGCACTCCCCCTATGGCGGAGTGGCCAGAAATAGTAATCAGTGCACTGCCATTTGGTTAATTGATATTTTCAAAAAATGTGCGCTGTCCCATTAAGAGACCAGAGGGAGGTGCGCTCGCATCCTAAGTATTTTCCCTGGAGGCCTGCTGGCAGCATGCCAGGAAGTAGAGGAGAGAGAAGCAGCAGCAGGACGCCGAGAGACAGACAGAGAGCGAGGAACCTGACAAAGACTTCGCAGAGGTATACAGGTAGCCCGGGAGCAGGAGCGGGTGAGGGGCCAGAACTGGGGGCAGCGCCAGAACCAGGATCGGGTGTAACACTGAGCTTCACACGCGCATCTGTTACACCAATCTTCTGACGGGCATTAAACACATTCTGGTAATTGGTGGTGGGCCGGAAAAACAACTAATCATTGTAATGTTATGTTACAGTAGCTGAGGAGAAATTGCAAAAATAGCAAAAGTAGTAATACACCAGAGAGGCTGGAAACTATTGGATTGCAGTACTCTAAGCTACCGCCACACTAGAGGTAGCCGTGGAGCGTACCTACGGTGATCCTAGACGCCTCGTCACAGCCGGAGAGATAACTACACCTAAAGGCAGAAAGATGAAAGCTATCTGCCCCAGAGCAGATCCCCCAAAGAAATAGGAAGCCCCCAAACATGTAATGGCGGTTAGACAAGAAGAAAATAAGGACACAGACAGAAAATAGAATGAGCAAATGCTGGGGCCCAATCTGTCTAGATAGAAAAGTATAGGAAAGATTTCTGACTGCAACCCAAAAAAACCCTGACAAAAATACCAACACTTCCGATTAACAAAAAAACCTGAGATCACACGATCTCTACCACCTAAATCAGATCTCTGGTGTAACACACAGCAATTCAGCAAAAAAGTGACAAAGGAATAGACCAAAAGTGCAAATACAAAATGAGCACAATTGCAGCGCCAGACCCCAAAAGGGGAACAGGTTGAAGTTCCCTACAAGCAGCAAAACAGGCAAGGAAAGTCCAACCAGAGGAAAAAAACAGCAAATCACTTATCTGAAAGAGAGCAGGAATGCAAGCTGAGCTCCAAGCAAGACCAGGAAGAACAATTGATTACCGGCAAGGCTGATGGGAACTCAGGTCACTTATATCAGACCATTCAGAGCCAGCTGAAAGTCATTCAGCAATTAGTTCATTACCCTCAGCAACCACCGTAGGGAGCCCCAGCTCAGAAGTCACCTCCAGAGTATTCACAACAGTACCCCCCTTGAGGAGGGGTCACCGAACCCTCACCTGTGCAAACAGGATGATCAGGATGAGCTTGATGATAGGCACTGATCAGTCTCCTAGCATGGATGTCTGAAGCAAACACCAAAGAATTGTCCTCCTGACCATAACCTCTCCACTTAACCCAATACTGGAGTTTCTGTCTAGCAAAACGAGAATCCAATATTTTCTCAACCACATACTCCAAATTGCCCTCAACCAAAACAGGGTCGAGAGGCACAGCCATAGGAACTACTGGCTCGACAAACCTCTTCAAAAAGGACTTGTGGAACACGTTATGGATCTTAAATGTCCCTGGAAGAAGCAAACAGAAGGAAACCGGATTAATAATTTCCATGACCTTATAAGGTCCAATGAACCTTGGCTTAAATTTTGGAAAAGCAACCTTCATAGGGATATTTCTTGAGGACAACCAAACCAAGTCCCCCACTTTAAAATGAGGACCATCAGTCCTATGCCGGTTGGCAAACCGCTGGGCCTTTTTTTGAGAGAAAGACAACCTCTCCACTACTTGGTCCCAAATCTGCTGCATACGCTCCACAATAGAGTCAACCCCCGGACAGACAGAAGCCTCCGCCTGTCCTGAAGAAAATCGAGGGTGAAACCCAGAAATGCAGAAAAATGGAGACATCAAGGTGGCAGAGCTAGCCCTATTATTAAGAGCAAACTCAGCCAAAGGCAAAAAAGAGACCCAGTCATCTTGATCAGCAGACACAAAATATCTCAAATAAGTCTCCAAGGTCAGGTTTATTCTCTCAATTTGTCCATTGGTCTGAGGGTGGAATGCAGAGGAGAAAGATAACTGAACACCAAGGTTAGAACAAAACGTCCTCCAAAATCTGGAAACAAACTGGACTCCTCTGTCAGACACAATGTTCTCCGGAATGCCATGTAACCGAACCACGTGCTGAAAGAACAAAGGCACCAATTCGGAGGAAGAAGGTAACTTAGGTAACGGCACAAGATGTATCATCGTGGAAAACCTATCACAGATTACCCAGATAACGGTCACTCTGAGAAACAGGGAGGTCGGAAATAAAATCCATAGAAATATGGGTCCATGGCCTCCTGGGTACAGGTAATGGCATTAACAAACAACTAGAACAAGAGCAAGGCTTGGAACGAGAGCAAGTCCCACAGGACTGCACAAAGTCCCTGACGTCACGAGACAAAGTAGGCCACCAAAACACTCAACAAGTCTCTAGTACCAAAAATCCCGGGATGACCTGCCAATGTGGAACGATGAATATCAGACATCACACTCTTCTTCCACTGGTCTGGGACAAACAATTTCCCAACAGGGCAGCGCTCAGGTTTATCCTCCTGACACCCCTCCAGAGCCAGTCTTAAATTGGGCGAGATGGCGGAAAGAACTACACCCTCTTTCAAAATAACAGCAGGATCAGATAACTCAGGAGAATCCGCAAAGAAACTCCTTGAGAGGGCAACCGTCTTAACATTCTTAGTGCCGGGAAGAAAAGAAACCACAAAATTAAAACGTGTGAAAAACAAGGCCCACCTGGCCTGTCTAGGATTAAGTCGCTTGGCTGATTCGAGATAAACCAGGTTCTTGTGGTCCGTGAGGACCACCACCTGATGTTTGACTCCTTCCAGCCAATGTCTACACTCTTCAAAGGCCCACTTCATGGCCAATAACTCCCGTCAGGTCATAATTACGTTCAGTTGGAGAAAATTTTAGAGAGAAAAAGGCACAACGGTTACTCTTAGAGGTCTCTGGATCCCTTTGGGACAAAATGGCACCTGCCCCAATCTCAGAGGCATCAACCTCCACCTGAAACGGCAGGGAAACATCAGGCTGCCGTAGAACAGGAGCAGAAATGAATCTCTGCTTAAGTTCCTGAAACGCAGAAACTGCCTCAGGAGGCCAATTCACCACAGCGGAACCCTTTTTGATCAAATCAGTTAATGGTTTAACAATACCGGAGAAATTACCAATAAATTTACGATAAAAATTGGCAAAACCCAAAAATCTCTGAAGAGCCTTCAATGAAGTAGTTTGAACCCAATCACAGATGGCCTGAACCTTGACCGGGTCCATTTCAATAACAGACGGAGACAGAATGAATCCCAGAAATGAGACCTTCTGTATGCCAAAAAGACACTTTGAACCCCTCACATACAGTGCATTCTCTCTCAAAATCTGGAACACAGTCCGAACATGTTTCACATGAAAGTCCCAGGCGTTGGAAAAAATCAAGATATCATTCAAATAAACGATCAGAAATTTATCCACAAAATCCCTGAAAATATCATTCATGAAGGATTGGAAGACGGAAGGGGCATTAGTTAACCCAAAAGGCATCACTAGGTACTCAAAATGCCCCTCTGGGGTATTAAACGCCGTCTTCCATTCATCCCCGTGCTTAATGCGAATAAGGTTATACGCCCCCCTGAGGTCAAGCTTGGTAAACCAACTCGCACTTTTCACTCTGGAAAATAGGTCAGAAATCAAGGGTAACGGATATTGATATTTCACAGTGATCTTATTCAGGAGGCGATAATCAATACACGGCCTCAATGAACCATCCTTTTTGGCCACAAAGAAAAAAACGGCGCCCAAAGGTGAAGAGAATGGTCTGATATGACCCTTCTCCAATGACTCCTTGATATAAGATCGCATAGCATCGTGTTCAGGTACAGATAAATTAAAAAGGCGACCTTTAGGAAATTTACCACCAGGCACTAACTCAATAGCGAAATCATAACTCCTGTGAGGAGGTAAGGATGCAGATTTACTCTCACTAAACACATCAGAATAATCAGTCAAAAAATCAGGGACATCCTGAGACTGGGGAGAGGCAGAAAAAACAGGAGTGTCAGTATTAACACATTGGCAAACCCCAACTGGTCACAGACACAGATTTCCAATCCAAAACAGGATTATGAGTCTGTAACCAAGGGAAAGCTAGTACAATAATGTCATGCAGATTATGCAACACCGAAATTTACAGCTCTCCTGATGATCCGGTTCAACCCTCATTATCAACTGAGTAGAAAACTGGGGTTTATTCTCCGCCAAAGGGGTAGAATCAATGCCCAGTAAAGGAATAGACTTCCGCAGGGGTATCATGGGAAACCCACAACGTTTGGCAAAGTCAAAATCCATCAGCTTAATAGCTGCTCCTGAATCAACAAAAGCCTGAGCCGAAAATGTGGACAGGGAGCAAATGAGGGTAACAGTCAACAGAAATTTAGTCTGAACGCTACCCAAGACAATTGAGCGCGCAAAACGCTTAGGGCAGACGGAAATAGCAAGAGAGGCGTCACCACAGTAGAAACATAACCTATTGCGCTTACGAAACTCATGACACTGAGCCCCAGAAGTCACTCCATCACACTGCATGGGCTCAAGAGGTGGCACACAAGGCAACGCCATCTCACTCATAACTCTGCGCTCACGCAAACGTCTGTCAATTTGAAAAGCCAAAGACATAGAATCATTGAGACCAGAGGGAACAGGGAATCCTACCATAACGTCCTTTGCATTTTCTGACAGACCCTTCCGAAAAAGGGCTGCCAAAGCATCATCATTCCATTTGGTCAAGACTGCCCACTTTTGAAATTTCTGACAGTATAGCTCAGCGTCTTCAAGACCTTGATTTAATGCCAACAAGGTCTTTTCAGCTTGATCAGTGACATTAGGTTCATCGTACAATAACCCCAGAGCCTGAAAAAACACATCAACATCAATCAAAACAGGTTCCCCAGGTGTCAGGGAAAAAGCCCAATCCTGAGGGTCGCCGCGCAGCAGAGAGATGACAATTTGAACCTGCTGTGATGCATTCTCAGAGGATTTATGCTTCAAGGCAAAAAACAACTTACAGTTATTTTTGAAATTCAGAAATTTAGACCGATCCCCCAAAAATAAATCTGGTATGGGGATCCTAGGTTCCACAACCGGCAACCTATCAAGATAGGTAGCAATACTCTGAACCTCAGCGGCAAGCCGCTCCACACGGCCTGACAACTGTGCAAACTCCATTGAGGAAAAAAAAATTCCTCCTCAGCACCCAGAGAAAAAGAGGGTAAAAAATGCAACAAACAGAGAAAAAAAAATTACTATTTTTCCCTTCTGTGAGTACGATATAATTTTCAGTTTGGCCGGTACTACTGTTATGTTATGGTAGCTGAGGAGAATTTGCAAAAGTAGTAATACACCAGAGAGGCTGTAAACTATTGTACTGCAGTACCCTAAGCAACCGCCGCACTAGAAGTAGTCGTGGAGCGTACCTACGGTGATCCTAGACGCCTCGTCACAGCCGGAGAGATAACTACACCTAAAGACAGAAAGATAAAAGCTATCTGCCCCGGAGCAGATCCCCCAAAGAAATAGGAAGCCCCAAACATGTAATGGCAGTTAGACAAGAAGAAAATACGGACACAGACAGAAAATAGAATGAGCAAACGCTGGGGCCCAATCTGTCTAGATAGAAAAGTATAGGAAAGAATTCTGACTGCAACCCAAAAAAACCCTGACAAAAATACCAACACTTCCGATTAACAAAAAAACCTGAGATCACACAATCTCTATCACCTAAATCAGATCTCTAATGTAACACACAGCAATTCAGCAAAAAAGTGACAAAGGAACAGACCAAAAGTGCAAATACAAAATGAGCACAATTGCAGCGCCAGACCCCAAAAGGGGACCAGGCTGAAGTCCCCTGCAAGCAGCAAAACAGGCAAGGAAAATCCAACCAGAGGAAAAAAACAGCAAATCACTTATCTGAAAGAGAGCAGGAATGCAAGCTGAGCTCCAAGCAAAACCAGGAAGAACAATTGATTACCGGCAAGACTGATGGGAACACAAGTCACTTATATCAGACCATTCAGAGCCAGCTGAAGGTAATTCAGCAATTAGTTCATTACCCTCAGCAACCACCGGAGGGA
This sequence comes from Oophaga sylvatica, assembly GCA_033576555.1. NCBI lineage: Eukaryota > Metazoa > Chordata > Amphibia > Anura > Dendrobatidae > Oophaga > Oophaga sylvatica. The sequence goes on from JARQOD010000004.1 coordinate 271,909,061, forward strand.
GCCCCAGCTCAGAAGTCACCTCCAGAGTATTCACAACATGTAGGCTGTATCCTGGATCTCATACCTCCCATAGCCACCAATGTTATTAATCCTGTATGTTACCATTCCTGCCGTCACCATGCCCCTTTTCTTGATCACTTCATCCAATGATTCGTCCAGAAGATTTTTACTAAAAACCTGCACCTTTCCAGCAGAAACTGTGTAGGAAACCACGTTACAGTTTTCCAAGGTGTTTATGATGCCCCTAAAAATAAAATTACACACTATATTGATATGTACCCATCAGGGGAAATGTTTGTCAGCCCATACACTTAGTGTATGGGGATTCCAAGTATAGGAGACCCGCTCCTTTAAACTGGGAAGACCTTTTTCATAGGCTATATTCCACGTCTCTTCCTACACCACCTATAGATCACCAGGGTGACTGTGTTCTGTGTTGAAACAGCCACTTTATAAATATATATAAATATTTACACAGTCAGTTAATGTACCCCCCCATGGGAAAATGTTTTCCAGCATATGCACTTCGTATATGGCCATTACAAGTATAAAAGACCCGCTCCTTTAAGCTGGGAAGACCTTTTACGCAGGCCATACTCCACATCTCTTCCTACACCACCCCTAGATCACCAGGGTGACTGTGTTCCATAATGAAACAGCCACTTTATTGTTTTGCCAGGATGTTTGTAAATACAAATATTTACAAAGTCGGTTGATGTGCCCCTCCAAGTGGAAAATGTTTTTCAGCCTATGCACTTCGTGTATGGCCATTACAAGTATAGGAGACCCGCTGCTTTGTAATGGAAACTGATTTTTGGAGGATTTCATACACGTCTCTTCCAAGTGGTATTTTGGTTTGGCAAAGTTTGGGGCAGGCCTTCCATTCAATGCATAGTCAAATAGTATGGGAGACCCACTTTATAATAATGTGAACTTTGTTGGTTGTTAATATTCTTCAAAAATGCAATTTTTCAATGCCAGTTCTTCAGCCTTAACAATGCAATGCTAAAATGCAGGGTCTTCTGACTCATCACAGCAATTGATCAATGCAGGTTCTTAATCCTCAACAGTGCAATTATCCACTGATGGTTCTTCAGGCTCAACACTGAAATGCTCCAGTGCAGGGTCTTTAGCGTCAACACTGCAATTTTCCACTGACGGTTCTTCAATGTCAACAATGCAATTTTAATCTGCAGGGTCTTTTGAGTCAACACTGCAATGGTCCACCGCTGGGTCTTCAGCGTCAACACTGGAATTGTCCACCGCTGGGTTTTTAGCATCAACACTGCAATTGTCCACTGCCGGTTTCAGGCTCAACTATTCATTGCATAGCCAAACAATATGGGAGTAACAAATAATAACCTTTAATAATAATCTTTATTTTTATATAGCGCTAACATACAGTCATGGCCAAAAGTTTTGAGAATGACACAAATATTATATTTTCACATGATCTGCTGCCCTCTGGTTTTTATGTGTGTTTGACAGAAGTTTTTATCACAGACAGAAATATAATTGCAAACATATGAGTAACAAAAGCTTATAATGACAGCTAGAATGAGTTAATGCAGCAAGTCAATATTTGCAGTGTTGACCCTTCTTCTTCAGGACCTCTGCAATTCTCCCTGGCATGCTCTCAATCAACTTCTGGACCAAATCCTGACTGATAGCAGTCCATTCTTGCACAATCAATGCTTTCATTTTGTCAGAATTTTTAGGTTTTTGTTTGTCCACCCGTCTCTTGATGATTGACCACAAGTTCTCAATGGGATTAAGATCTGTGTATTTTCTAGGCCATGGACCCAAAATCTCTATGTTTTGTTCCCTGAGCCATTTAGTTATCACCTTTGCTTTATGGCAAGGTGCTCCATCATGCTGGAAAAGGCATTGTTGATCGCCAAACTGCTCTTGGAGGGTTGGGAGAAGATGCTCTTGGAGGACATTCTGGTACCATTCTATATTCATGGCTGTGTTTTTAGGCAAGACTGTGAGAGAGCCGATTCCCTTGGCTGAGAAGCAACCCCACACATGAATGGTTTCAGGATGCTTAACAGTTGGCATGAGACAAGACTGGTGGTAGCGCTCACCTTGTCTTCTCCGAAAGAGGCGTTTTCCTGATGTCCCAAACAATCGAAAAGGGGATTCATCAGAGAAAATAACTTTACCCCAGTCCTCAGCAGTCCACTGCCTGTACCTTTTGCAGAATATCAGTCTGTCCATGATGTTTTTTTTGGAGAGAAGTGGCTTCTTTGCTGCCCTCCTTGAGACCAGGCCTTGCTCCAAGAGTCTCCTCCTCACAGTGCGTGCAGATGCTCTCATACCTGCCTGCTGCCATTCCTGAGCAAGCTCTGCACTGCTGGTAGCCCGATCCCGCAGCTAAAACACTTTTAAGAGACGGTCCTGGCGCTTGCTGGTCTTTCTTGGGTGCCCTGGAGCCTTTTTGGCAACAATGGAACCTCTCTCCTTGAAGTTCTTGATGATGCGATAGATTGTTGACTAAGGTGCAATCTTTCTAGCTGCGATACTATTCCCTGTTAGGCCATTTTTGTGCATTGCAATGATGACTGCACGTGTTTATTTAGAGATAACCATGGTTAACAGAAGAGAAACAATAATGCCAAGCATTAAAGTGTCCAGTGGTGTCATTCTTACTTAATCATGACAGATTGATCTACAGCCATGTCCTCATCAACACCCACACCTGTGTTAATGGAGCAATCACTGAAAAGAGGTTAGCTGGTCCTTTTAAGGCAGGGCTGCAATGACGTTGAAATGTGTTTTGGGGGATAAAGTTCATTTTCTAGCCAAATATTGACTTTGCAAGTAATTGCTGTTAAGCTGATCACTCTTTATAACATTCTGGAGTATATGCAAATTGCCATTAGAAAAAGTGAAGCAGTAGACTTTGTAAAAATTAATATTTGTGTCATTCTCAAAACTTTTGTCCATGACTGTATTCCGCAACGCTTTAAAGTTTACACACATTATCATCGCTGTCCCCGATGGGGGCTCACAATCTAGATTCCCTATCAATATGTCTTTGGACAAATTAAAAGTAAGAATGCTTTCAGGTGGCCATCAAGTATGTGGGTTCAAAAGCTTATTGGGGTGTGTTTGAATTTGATGCAGGGTGGGCCTTGAAGTAAATACATAGGCTAACAGTATGGCAGAACAAAATGAATAATGTGAATTTGGTTTTCCTGTGTACATCGACTAGGTCGGTTAAAAACTTTTTGGGGTGCATTTGAATTTGATGCAGGCTGGCCTTGCAGCCAATGAAGAAGCTAACAGTATGGCAGTGGCAAGGAGTAACGTAAACGTGTTTTCCCTGTGTACATTCACTAGGTCGCTTCTAAGCCTTTTTGGGGTGCATTTCAATTTGATGCAGGCAGGACATTGTATTCAATGCATAAGCTAGCAGTATGGCAGTGGCAAAAGAGTAATGTGAACCTGGTTTTCCTGCGTACATTCACTATTTCTCTGCTAAGCCTTTTTGGGGTCGTTTAAATTTAATGCAGGCAGGGCCTTGTATTCAATGCATAAGCTAATAGTATGGCAGTGGCAAAAGAGTAATGTGAACCTAGTTTTCCTGTGTACATCCACTAAGTCACTTTTAAGCCTTTTTGGGGTGCGTTTCAATTTTAGGCAGGCAGGGGATTGTATTCAATGCATAAGCTAACAGTATGGCAGTGGCAAAAGAGTAATGTGAGTGTGGTTTTCCTGTGTACATCCACTAGGTTGCTTCTAAGCCTTTTTGGGGTGCATTTAAATTTGATACAGGCAGGGCCTTGTATTCAATGCATAAGCTAATAGTATGGAAGTGGCAAAAGAATAATGTTAACGTGGTGTTCCTGTGTACATCCACTAGGTCGCTTGTAAGCTTTATTTGGGAGTGTTTAGATTTGATGCAGGGTGGGCCTTGTATTCAATGCATAAGCTAACAGTATGGCAGAACAAAATGAATAATGTGAACTTGGCTTTCCTGTGTACATCGACTAGGTCGGTTAAAAACTTTTTTGGGGTGCATTTGAATTTGATGCAGGCTGGCCTTGCAGCCAATGAAGAAGCTAACAGTATGGCAGTGGCAAGGAGTAACATAAACGTGTTTTCCCTGTGTACATCCACTAGGTCACTTCTAAGCCTTTTTGGGGTGCATTTCAATTTGATGCAGGCAGGACATTGTATTCAATGCATAAGCTAGCAGTATGGCAGTGGCAAAAGAGTAATGTGAACCTGGTTTTCCTGCGTACATCCACTATTTCTCTGCTAAGCCTTTTTGGGGTGCGTTTAAATTTCATGCAGGCAGGGCCTTGTATTCAATGCATAAGCTAATAGTATGACAGTGGCAAAAGAGTAATGTGAACCTAGTTTTCCTGTGTACATCCACTAAGTCACTTTTAAGCCTTTTTGGGGTGCGTTTCAATTTTAGGCAGGCAGGGCCTTGTATTCAATGCATAAGCTAACAGTATGGAACTGGCAAAATAATAATGTTAACGTGGTTTCCTGTGTACATGCACTAGGTCGCTTGTAAGCTTTTTTGGGGAGTGTTTAGATTTGATGCAGGCAGGGCCTTGTATTCAATGCATAAGCTAACAGTATGGCAATGGGAAAAGAGTATTGTGAAAGTGGTTTTCCTGTGTACATCCACTAGGTCGCTTCTAAGCCTTTTTGGGGTGCATTTGAATTTGATGCAGGGCGGGACTTGCATTCAATGCATAAGCTAACAGTATGGCAGTGGCAAAAAAATAATGTGAACCTGGTTTTCCTGTGTACATGCAGTAGGTCGCTTTTAAGACTTTTAGAGGTGCGTTTAAATTTGAGGCAGGCAGGGAATTGTATTCAATGCATAAGCTAGCAGTATGGCAGTGTCAAAAGAGTAATGTGAACCTGGTTTTCTTGTGTACATCCACTATTTCTCTGTTAAGCCTTTTTGGGGTGCATTTAAGTTTGATGCAGGCAGGCCTTGTATTGCATAAGCCAATAGTATGGCAGTGGCAAAAGAGTATTGTGAACCTGGTTTTCCTGTATACATCCACTAAGTCGCTTTTAAGCCTATTTGGGGTGCGTTTAAATTTGAGGCAGGCAGGGCCTTGTATTCAATGCATAAGCTAGCAGTATGGCAGTGGCAAAAGAGTAATGTGAGCGTGGTTTTCCTGTGTACATCCACTAGGTTGTTTCTAAGCTTTTTTGGTGTGCATTTACATTTGATGCAGGCAAGGCCTTGTATTTAATGGAAAAGCTAACAGTATGGCAGTGGCAAAAGAGTAATGTGAACGTAGTTTTCCTGTGTACATCTGCTAGGTTGCTTCTAAACCTTTTTGTGGGACATTTAAATTTGATGCAAGCAGGGCCTTGTATTTAATGGAAAAGCTAACAGTATGGCAGTGGCAAAAGAGTAATGTGAACGTAGTTTTCCTGTGTACTTCCGCTAGGTTGCTTCTAAAGCCGGGGACACACTCATCGTACAAAAATACGGACCATATTGTACGGCCGTATTAAGCCAAAATGTCGCAGGCACAACAATCCGTATTTGATGCGGTTTCAGGGTGCGGCTGCGTATTTTGCGCATGTAAGCATCCGTATGCAATCCGTATGGCATCCGTATAGCGTTTTTTTCTCGGTGCCTTGCGAAATGGACATTTAACGTTTTTAGGCCTCAAAGTCATTCAAATCATCATCAGCAAGGCTATTTATTGCCTCTGCACCCGGTTACAACCCACAATCTTGCCAATTTTGAGGTCTGCTTGTGTTGGAGGGCTGCTGCTTGTTTGCCAACATGTCTCACACTCTTCAGTTCTCCCAAACTGATAGAGTGTTGTCCAACTGTGTTTTGTGCTGCCGCTTTGGCCAGCCTTACCCAGTGATCATTGATCCGCAAAGGAGGAGGCGATTGTGGGCCTTTCCGCATTTGAGGCAACAACTCAATAAAGCACATTTTCACCGGCTGTATGCAGTCTGCATACTCTTCCATATTATTTTGCCGAGTTTTGTCTGATGACCATTCCCAGATTTGAGGTTTTGTGGGAGATTGTGCGGCCAGGGATGACCTAGCAGGATGCAAAAAGCTATCTCTGCATGGGAGCGACTTATCCTTACGCAACCATCTGGATTTATGAGCTACATACTGTCTATTGATGGTGTGTTTTACCACAAGTTTCCATTTACCCTTATGGCTGTTGCAGAAATATCCTCATAATATAGGCCATATATCACCTTGACATACCTGAACAATGATGTGAATATTTAAATTAGAGGAAAATGGTACTTGGCCTATATTTAACTTATGATTGTTTGGACATTCCGTCATGTAAGGGTTATGTATAGTGTGTTTGTTAAACCTTTGTGCATGTGCATTGATTGTTCTCTGTACATTGGGTTAGTTGTAAGTTCTTAACTACTGGCATATCCTATTCCGCACTCCATCAGCATTTTTGCATTGTGACGTCCAACATCTCTGCCATTGTTCATGATACCTGCTCACAACTGTGTTACAGACTTCATCAACTGGTGATGGCTGAGCCAAAGATGGAAGAGTGGAAGAGGATTGCCAGGGGTTTGAGGACCTATGCAACTTCCCATATTCTCATAGTGTCTGTCTGGTGTTAATGGTCATAACACGTGTTGGTGGTTGAGTACAAACAACTTATGAAAAAAGAGTTGAAACGTTTTAGAAAAATACATATTTATAAGTGCTAACTGGCACTTGAGGTAGTGACAACTATAATTGCTTCATATGGTATATGTATTAACAGCACAACTGTGTAAGTGTGCAGTCTTACACAGGAAAGATGTATATCTTTGTACCATGTTAGACAGTAGATAGAAAAATATTTAGAATTGAGAGTCCTCAGTGGTTGATACCTTTTAATGGCTAACTGAAAAGATGGTAACAAATTGCAAGCTTTCGAGACTACTCAGGTCTCTTCATCATACAAAGACTAATACAACATCTGAAGAATCACATATTTATACACAACACAGCACAGAAATCATGCAATAGATAAGACAAGTGACGTAAAGCAGAACTGTCATTATGGGAGAGGGATGAACAGTTGTGGCAATAAATACTGGACCAGTTCATAGATAAGGAATGTGAAAGTTTTATGCCCTCTGATTGGGGTCTGGTAATGTTTTGTTATGCTCCACTAGGCTCTTAGGAGCAAATTCCTTAATTGATGTAAAAGGTCATAAATTCATGTGATATGTTCATTCCAGCATTGAGAGTGTCAAAGGTCATCATCAGTTTTCACATCTAATGTGGTGTACCTAATTATATGTACTAAATGTCCAACTGGGGGTCTTTATGTGGGAGAGACAGGGCAAAAACTGAGAACAAGGATGAATTCTCATCGCCACACAATAAGAGAAAAGAGAATGGATCTACCTGTGACCAACCATTTTTGTATCCCCGGTCATAGTATGATGGACATGAAATTATTTGTATTGAAAGGCAATTTCACATCTCAGAGACACAGGAGAGTTTGTGAATATAAACTGATGATGACCTTTGACACTCTCAATGCTGGAATGAACATATCACATGGATTTATGACCTTTTACATCAGTTAAGGAATTTGCTTCTAAGAGCCCAGTGGAGCATCACAAAACATTACCAGACCCCAATCAGAGGGCAATAAAACTTTCACACTCCTTATCTATGAACTGGTCCAATATTTATTGCCACAACTGTTCATCCCTCTCCCATAATGACAGTTCTGCTTTACGTCACTTGTCTTATCTATTGCATTATTTCTGTGCTGTGTTGTGTATAAATATGTGATTGTTCAGATGTTGTATTAGTCTTTGCCTGATGAAGAGACATGAGTAACCTTGAAAGCTTGCAATTTGTTACCATCTTTTCAGTTAGCCATTAAAAGGTATCAACCACTGAGGACTCTGAATTCTAAACAGTCTTACACAGGAACCAAAATAAGGCATGACATTAAAAATTGCTCCATACATCATAGTATGTAAAGGCAAAAAGCTATAGTCACTAAGGGTAGTGCTGATCATATGTGACCCATATGTTTGTTTGACAAGATTATACTACTTCCAATATGCAGTAGCCAACATGGAGTGAAATTTAATGTAACCAAATAACCAACTTTCACTACCACTAGTGAGCACCATATCTGCCCCATATGGTTAGGTTCTAAGACTAGACTAATGCAATGATGCATTAGCCAACAATTTTTAACAGGGATGGGGACAAAATAATAAACATTGGTAGAAATTATAATATCTAACGAAATAATATTTTCCCATATCCCATATACCACCAGCTAAGTACCATATGGTATTTGTAGGCATTCAGATTAGTGCAAATATGCGTTACACAACATGGTGTTAAAATAAATGATTCACAAAGAACTAACATTTCTTGCAATATGAGCAGCTAATGAAAATAATAGACGTTGACTATGCCTAGTGAACAGCATATTGCTAGCATATGTTGTTAACAGGCATCTATATTACTGCTAATGTCTTAGACACAATAGGATGTTAAAGTAAACATAAAACCATTACTAACTGGTTTGTAAATCCTAAAATATAAGTTACATACAAAATCACAGCTGGTGGTATGTGGGTGGTGGGTGTTGTGTTCAGTAGCTGAGGAGGACAGGAACAACAGCAGGGCAGCCGAACACCTGAGATGTTGGTAACTAATGGGTTGCAGAAACCTGATCTAACCACACAACTAGAGGTAGCCGTGGAACGTTCCTACGTTGATCCTAGACGCCTCGTCACAGCCTGAGAGCTAGCTATATCTAAAGATAGAAACAGGAAAGCTAACTGCCCCGGAGTAGAGCCCCAAAGGAATAGGCAGCCCCCAAACATATAATGGCGATTAGACAAGATGAAAACACAAACGCAGGCAGAAAACAGATTGAGCAAACGCTGGGGCCACAAGCTGACTTAATAGGAAAGGACCGGAGAGATTTCTTTCTGCAACCCAGAAAACCCTACAAAAATCCAACAATTCTGATTACAAAAATACTGAGATCACACGATCTCGCCACCCACTAAATCAGATCTCAGTGTGTACAAAACCAAGCTGCAGCCGCTGAAAAAGCAGGAAAAAGCAAATGAAAAAACAACAGAGGCTACAGACAAACTGTGAGGAGCTCAGGATCCAGGAGGGGACCTGGCTGTCCTGCACAAATGTGCAGAAAAGAATGCAAATAGCAAGCACAAAAATAAAAGCAGAAAATATCTTATCTGATAGCAGTAGACGCAGGCAAGACTCAGCAAACTTCCAAATGAACCAGGAACCACAATTGAGACAAGAACAATTGATCACCGGCAACCATCATGGGAGGGAACCTCCCTTATATCAGACCAGTCCGTGATCCCAGATTGCCATTCCTCACTGAAAGGTTCAGTACTGTCTGTAACCACCAGAGGGAGCCTCTGCTCAGAAAAAATCTCTAGCACATTCATAACAGTACCCCCCCTTGAGGAGGCGTCACCGAACCCTCACTTGTGCAACCAGGTCGATCAGGATGAGCTCGGTAATAGGCACGGATCAGTCTCCTAGCATGGATGTCCGAAGCAAACACCCAAGAATTGTCCTCCTGACCATAACCTCTCCACTTAACCAAATACTGGAGTTTCTGTCTAGAAAAACGAGAATCCAATTGTTAGAACCCTCTTGTTAGGTTTTGTTTTACTTTGCTGGTCACATGACCTTTTTACCCTATTTAGTCTGGTTCCGCCCTTCTGGCCTTGCTGGACTTCATTGTATTATCTACTCTTAAGCTAGCCGGGTGCTTAGGTGCCTTACTCTGTCAGTTTTGCTTGATCTTAGGATCTCTTAGTTTTAGTTTTCTGTTTTATTTTTCCCTGCTACACTTTCTGTTAGGAGGTGTCCACCTTTTCTCCCAGTCCCAAGGTCTTGTAGGGATTCCTTCCTCGCAACTATAGGTCTTCGTTCAGATTAGCTGAGGACTTTAGCGGGTCTGGTCGCAGGATCAGGTCCCCCTTACATCGTAGGGATCCAGCTCAGTCCTATTGTAGGGACAGAATTCCCACCTTTCCTTAGTGCTTGTAGCAGATCATAACACCAATATTTTCTCAACCACATAATCCAGATTGCCCTCAACAAAAACAGGGTCAGGAGGCACAGCCATAGGAACCACTGGCTCGAAAAACCTCTTCAATAAGGACTTGTGGAACACGTTATGGATCTTAAATGTCCCTTGAAGAAGCAAACGGAAGGAAAAAGGATTAAGAATCTCCATGATCTTATAAGGTCCAATGAACCTATGCTTAAACTTTGGAGATGCAACCCTCATAGGGATATTTCTTGAGGACAACCAAACCAAGTCCCCCACTTTAAACCGAGGACCATCAGTCCTATGCCGGTTGGCAAACCGTTGGGCCTTCTCCTGAGAGAGAGACAACCTCTCCACTACCTGGTCCCAAATCTGCTGCATTCGCTCCACAACAGAGTCAACACCCGGACAGACAGAAGCCTCCGCCTGTCCCGAAGAAAATTGAGGGTGAAACCAAAAATTGCAGAAAAATGGAGACATCAAGGTGGCAGAGCTAGCCCTATTATTAAGAGCAAACTCAGCCAAAGGCAAAAAAGAGACCCAGTCATCTTGATCAGCAAACACAAAACATCTCAAATAAGTCTCCAAGGTCTGGTTTGTTCTCTCGGTTTGTTCATTGGTCTGAGTATGAAAAGCAGAGGAGAAAGATAATTGAACACCAAGTATAGAACAAAATGTCCTCCAAAATCTGGAAAGAAACTGGACTCCTCTGTCAGACACAATGTTCTCGGGAATGCCATGTAACCGAACCAAGTGCTGAAGGAACAAAGGCACCAATTCGGAGGAGGAAGGTAGCTTAGGTAATGGCACAAGATGTATCATCTTGGAAAACCTATCACAGATTACCCAAATAACGGTCATTCTCTGAGAAACAGGGAGGTCGGAAATAAAATCCATAGAGATATGGGTCCATGGACTCTTGGGCACATTTAATGGCATTAACAAACCACTAGAGCGAGAGCAAGGCTTGGAGCGAGAGCAAGTCCCGCAGGACTGCACAAATTCCCTGACGTCACGAGACAAAGTAGGCCACCAAAAGGACCGACTCACCAAGTCTCTGGTACCAAAAATCCCGGGATGACCAGCCAACGCGGAGCAATGAATCTTAGACATCACACTCTTCTTCCACTGGTCTGGGACAAACAATTTCCCAATAGGGCAGCACTCAGGTTAATCCTCCTTACACCCTTCCAGAGCCAGTCTCAAATTGGGCGAGATGGCGGAAAGAACTACACCCTCTTTCAAAATAACAGTAGGATCAGATAACTCAGGAGAGTCCGCAAAGAAACTCCTCGAGAGGACATCCGCCTTAAAATTCTTAGTGCCATTAAGAAAAGAAACCACAAAATTAAAACGTGTGAAAAACAAGGCCCACCTGGCCTGTCTAGGATTAAGTTGCTTGGCTGATTAGAGATAAACCAGATTCTTATGGTCCGTGAGGACCACCACCTGATGTTTGGCTCCTTCCAGCCAATGTTTCCACTCTTCAAAGGCCCACTTCATGGCCAATAACTCCCGATTACCCACATCATAATTACGTTCAGTTGGAGAAAATTTTTGAGAAAAAAAGGTACAACGGTTACTCTTAGAGGTCTCTGGATCTCTTTGGGACAAAATGGCACCTGCCCCAATTTCAGAGGCATCAACCTCCACCTGAAACGGTAGAGAAACATCAGGCTGCCGTAGAACAGGAGCAGAAGTGAATCTCTGCTTAAGTTCCTGAAACGCAGAGACTGCCTCAGGAGGCCAATTCACCACATAAGAACCCTTTTTGGTCAAATCAGTCAAGGGTTTAACAATATCGGAGAAATTACCAATAAATTTACGATAAAAATTGGTGAAACCCAAAAATCTCTGAAAAGCCTTTAATGAAGTAGGTTGGACCCAATCACATATGGCCTGAACCTTGACCGGGTCCATTTCAATAACAGACAGAGACAAAATGAATCCCAGAAATGAGACCTTCTGTACGCCAAAAAGACACTTTGATCCCTTCACATACAGTGCATTCTCTCTCAAAATCTGGAACACAGTCCGAACATGTTTCACATGAGAAAACCAGTCATTGGAAAAAATCAAGATATCATCCAAATAAACAATCAGAAATTTATCCACAAAATCCCTGAAAATATCATTCATGAAGGATTGGAAGACGGAAGGAGCATTAGTGAGCCCAAAGGGCATCACTAGGTTCTCAAAATGCCCCTCTGGGTATTAAACACCATCTTCCATTCATCCCCGTGCTTAATGCGAATAAGGTTATACGTCCCCCTGAGGTCAAGCTTGGTAAACCAACTAGCACTTTTCAACCTGGAAAACAGGTCAGAAGTCAAGGGTAACGGATATTGATACTTCACAGTGATCTTATTCAAGAGACGATAAAATACACGGTCTCAATGAACCATCCTTTTTGGCCACAAAGAAAAAGCCGGCACCCAAGGGTGAAGAGGATGGTCTGATATGACCCTTCTCCAATGACTCCTTGATATAAGATCGCAAAGCATCGTGTTCAGGTACATACAAGTTAAAAAAACGACCTTTAGTAAATTTACCACCAGGCACTAATTCAATAGCTCAATCATAGCTCCTGTGATGGGCAAGGATGCAGATTTACTTTCACTAAATACATCCGAAAAATCAGTCAAAAAGTCAATAACATCCTGAGACTGGGGAGAGGCAGAAAAAACAGGATTGTCGACATTAACACATTGGCAGCCCCAACTGGTCACAGACACAGATTTCCAATCCAAAACAGGATTATGAGACTGTAACCAAGGGAAACCTAGTACAATAATGTCATGCAGATTATACAGCACCAGAAATTTGCAACTCTCCTGATGATCTGGTTCAACCCTCATTATCACCTGAGTAGAAAACTGGGGTTTATTCTCCGCCAAAGGGGTAGAATCAATGCCCAGTAGGGGAATAGACTTCCGCAGGGGTATCATGGGAAACCCACAACGTTTGGCAAAGTCAAAATCCATCAGGTTAATAGCTGCTCCTGAATCAACAAAAGCCTGAGTCGAAAATGTGGACATGGAGCAAATGAGGGTAACAGTCAACAGAAATTTAGTCTGAACACTACCCAAGACAACTGAGCGTGCAAAACATCTTCCTCGCTTAGGGCAGACAGAAATAGCATGGGACGCGTCACCACAGTAGAAACATAACCCATTCCGCCTACGAAACTCATGACGCTGAGCCCCAGAAGTTACTCCATCACACTGCATGGGCTCAGGAGCTGGTTCACAAGGCAACACTATCTCACGCATAACTCTGCGCTCACGCAAACGTCTATCAATTTGAATGGCCAAAGACATAGAATCATTGAGACCAGAGGGAACAGGGAATCCACCATAACGTCCTTTACTTTTTCTGACAGACCCTTTCGAAAAAGGGCTGCCAAAGCATGATAATTCCATTTGGTCAGAACTGCCCACTTTTGAAATTTCTGACAGTACAACTCAGTGTCTTCAAGACCCTGATTCAATGCCAACAGGATCCTCTCAGCTTGATCAGTGACATTAGGTTCATCTTAAAACAACCCCAGAGCCTGAAAAATACATCAATATCATTCAAAACAGGATCCCCAGGTGTCAGGGAAAAAGCCCAATCCTGAGGGTCACCGTGCAGCAGGGAGATGACAATTTGAACCTGCTGTGCAGCGTTCCCTGAGGACTTAGGCCTTAAGGCAAAAAACAACTTACAGTTATTTTTGAAATTCAGAAATTTAGATCGATCTCCCAAAAACAAATCTGGCATGGAAATCCTAGGTTCCACAACCGGCAACCCAGCAAGATAGGTAGCAATACTCCGAACCTCAGTGGCAAGCTGATCCACACGGCCCGACAACTGTGCAAACTCCATTGAGCGAGAAAAAAAATCCTCCTCAGCACCCAGAGAAAAAGAGGGAAAAAATGCAACAAACAGAAAAAAAAAATCTCTGACAACTCTGACAACTTTTTTTTTTCACACTATTTTTCCCTTCTGTGAGTATCATATAATTTTCAGTTTGGCCGGTGATACTGTGTTCGGTAGCTGAGGAGGACAGGAACAACAGCAGGGCAGCCGAATACCTGAGATGTTGGTAACTAATGGGTTGCAGAAACCTGAACTAACCACACAACTAGAGGTAGCCGTGGAGCGTTCCTACGTTGATCCTAGATGCCTCGTCACAGCCTGAGAGCTACCTATAGAAACAGGAAAGCTAACTGCCCCGGAGTAGAGCCCCAAAGGAATTGGCAGCCCCCAAACATATAATGTCGTTTAGACAAGATGAAAACACAAACGCAGGCAGAAAACAGATTGAGCAAACGCTGGGGCCACAAGCTGACTAAATAGGAAAGGACAGGAGAGATTACTTTCTGCAACCCAGAAAACCCTACAAAAATCCAACAATTCTGATAACAAAAATACTGAGATCACACAATCTCGCCACCCACTAAATCAGATCTCAGTGTGAACAAAACCAAGCTGCAGCCGCTGAAAAAGCAGTAAAAAGCAAATCAAAAAACAACAGAGGCTACAGACAAACTGTGAGGAGCTCAGGCCCCAGGAGGGGACCCGGCTGTCCTCCACAAATGTGCAGAAAACAATGCAAATAGCAAGCACAAAAATAAAAGCAGAAAATATCTTATCTGATAGCAGAAGACGCAGGCAAGACTCAGCAAACTTCCAAATGAACCAGGAACCAGAATTGAGACAAGAACAATTGATCACCGGCAACCATCATGGGAGGGAACCTCCCTTATATCAGACCAGTCTGTGATCCCAGATTGCCATTCCTCACTGAAAGGTTCAGTACTGTCTGTAACCACCAGAGGGAGCCTCTGCTCAGAAACCATCACTAGCATATTCATAACAGGTGGGTTTGGCGGGTTCCCAGCATCTCTTTGTGGTTGGCTTGGATCACCACCTTGACCATCACCCAGTTGGGTTAGACTTTCAGGCCCCTGAGCTAACATCTGGCCATGGTCAGGTTGGTGTGTGGGCACATTGCCATACAGATAAGGGAGATTATATTCCTGTGTAAGATGATACCCACAAGAATCATACGCACCAATATGACCATGTTGAGCACATCCAGGTTGGGACCAGCCTGCAACACTGGATCTGTACAAGTGGTCATATTGGGAAGTCGGATTATAGGCAGCCATTTGACCCTGTTGTTGCCAACGTTGTTTCGGTGGGGGAATGGGTAGAGGTGTAGGCGCCCGTGCAGGAGGATCATCAGATCTGTTGGGAAATGAAAGGGGATTAGAACATGTTTGAGAGGTGAGCCTAAACTGCATATGTGGTATGTGGTGTGATGTATGTAATTACGGTTTGAGATCCAGAATAGGTGCAAGAAAACCCAGCCTGTCTAAGTAAACGTACTTTCGCTTTCTGGGAGCTGCTGACCCGCTCGTGGCCCTCTGCTGGCGTTGGCGCCTGTATTGGTCACGGCTGCTTCTCCATCTTCTCATAACATCATACACTGCAATGAGACATATAATGTAATCATTTAGCTAGATGGACAAAGTCTTATTATTCTACAGACATGTTATATAGTCATAGGGGTCTAGTAGGATGTGACTATACTTAAAATTTGGCAGATAAATTAAATAAAAAAAATGAGGGGCTAATTCTGCGCTAGAACTACGCTGTGAGCATTAAGAAAATTGTACACAAATCAAGTAACTTACTGATTTGCTGATGCTTCTCGCGTGGGCTGTCGCCAAAGTGGGGAAACATCTGCCCACAGATGCGCCTCCATGCCGCCTCTTTCCTTGCACGTTCCGCGTAATGTGCATCTCTTTTGTGGCACATTTCGGCCCTCTTCTGCAGCAAAACTCTCAACATGTCCACATTGATGAGCGTAGGCATCATGGCCGGCTCCGTGGAGGCGTCCTTCCGGGATGTCTGGCGCTCTTTTTCAGCTAATTTGCATGTGTCAGCTTTCTCCTGCATGTGTTGCACCATTTCCTGTGAGCTGCAGAAGTGTTGCGTATTTCTCGCAAGTCACATGCTGGTCCATGTGTAATCCGTTGTTTTCTCGCACCCATAGACTTTCATTGGCGTACAACGGGCGTAATACGCGTACAATTGCAGCATGCTTCGGGTGTCTCACACCGTAAGATACGCCCGAGAAAAATACGCATGATCAGAGCTGCCCCATAGAGAAATATTGGTCCGTGTGTAATGCGTGGTTTTCATGCCTCTCACTCGTCCGTATTCCTCCTTAGTGTGACGCCGGCTTAAGCCTTTTTGTGGTGCATTTAAATTTGATGCAAGCAGGGCCTTGCATTCAATGCATAAGCTGACAGTATGGCAGTGGCAAAGGTGTCATGTGAACCTGGTTTTCCTGTGTACATCCACTAGGTCACTTCTAAGCCTTTCTGGGGTGCGTTTGAATTTCATGTAGGCAGCACTTGCATTCAAAGAAGAAGCTAATAGTATGGCAGTGGCAAAGGTGTAATGTGAACCTGGTTTTCCTGTGTACATTCACTATTTCTCTGCTAAGCCTTTTTGGGGTGCGTTTCAATTTGATGCAGGCAGGGCCTTATATTCAATGCATAAGCTAATAGTATGGCAGTGGCAAAAGAGTAATGTGAACCTAGTTTTTCCTGTGTACATCCACTAGGTCACTTTAAAGCCTTTTTGGGGTGCGTTTCAATTTGATGCAGGCAGGGCATTGTATTCAATGCATAAGCTAGCAGTATGGCAGTGACAAAAGAGTAATGTGAACCTGGTTTTCCTGTGTACATCCAGTAGGTCGTTTTTAAGCCTTTTAGGGGTGCGTTAAAATTTGAGGCAGGCAGGGAATTGTATTCAATGCATAAGCTAACAGTATTGCAGTGCTAAAAGAGTGACGTGAACCTGGTTTTTCTGTGTACATCCACTATTTCTCTGCTAAGACTTTTTGGGGTGTGTTTAAATTTGATGCAGGCAGGGCCTTGTATTCAATGCATAAGCTAACAGTATGGCAGTGGCAAAAGAGTAATGTGAACCTGGTTTTCCTGTGTACATCCACTACGTCGCTTCTAAGCCGTTTTGGGGTATGGTTGAATTTCAAGTAGTAAGAGAAAACTGACTGGCACATCCAAACTAGTGTGAATAGATGCATACCAGGAGCAGCTACCTCCATTGACAATATACACAAAAAGGTTGCACTCTATCGTGCAAAAGCATGTCAATGCGAAATATGAAACATGAATAGCAGTATGGCTTCTGAACATTAGGAAAAAATGAATGAGACGCTTTGCACAAAATTTGGCCAAATAATGCCTGCCCATACACCATCGTCAAGGTGGTCTCAAAACGTATGGGTCCCTGCCTATGTGAACATACCTCTATTAGGCTGGGTGAGTGGCTGCAGTCTGAAGATTCTGGAATGTCCCGGAAAAGTCATGCATGATATCCTGTGTACATCCACTAGGTCACTTCTAAGCCTTTTTGGGGTGCGTTTGAATTTCATGTAGGGCAGCCCTTGAGCCCTACTTGCCATCGCTACAGTGTAAATGTCACGGGTGTGTCAGAGGCGGCAGACAGTTGCACTGCATCTATATGCAGAAGGTCTCCCTGTCTGGCCTTGTAAACACCTTCTTAACTCCTTTGACACTTTGACCCAGTAGCAACCTTTCTCTGGTTCTAATTGACACACCTGGACCTGGGGGTTTATAGACTCCCAGCCTGCTGCTGGAATTTGACGATGATATTTCCCCCCCTGTTGTGGCTTGGAGCTGTAGCAGTCAGCTATCTTCCTATTTGGTGTTGCTGGAAGACGTCTGTGTTACATCTCTGAGTCTACTCAAGATAAGTTTTCCCCCTTGTTCATCTATCCCAGCTGTATTTAGTGGTAGTGGGGATTGACTAGTTCTCACGCTGTCATTCCCTAAGTAGGGCTTATGGCCAGGGTAAGGCAGATATTAGGTTCCTGCTCGGCAGTAGGTGCAGAACCTATAGAGGGACGTTTAGGGCAGATAGGGTGACTTTAGATCTGCCTAGGAGTTTTCACTCCCACCTTTCCTAGTGTTGGTCTCCCTTCCCCTCATTCCTTTGTGTTGCACTTAGTCATTCCTACAATATGGGTGACATTATCATCGGCTGTGCATATTTAATAAAAAAAACTGACAAGTGATGGTTTTAGCGTATGTTTTTTGTGTGTGTTTTTTTTTATTTTTCTCCATTAGTATCCGGTGACAGGGCTGACAAAGCAGCTATGATATCTGACTCTGGAGGTGAGTAACCTTCGATATAAGGTTCAGCAGCAGTGACAGCGGCTACAGGTTGCTGATGTTGAGGTCTCTGCAGATAGACTGGTTCAACCTGAACTGAAGGCTGCCCTCCTAGACAGGTTTTCTGGAGGCAGTGACAAGTTTTTTGTGTTTAAGGAAGCTTTCAAACTTTATCTTAAACTTTGTCCTCACTACGCTGGAAATGAAGAGCAACAAGTTGGTATTGTGATCTCTCTACTACAAGGAGATCTGCAGACCTGAGCTTTCTCCTTGCCACAGAATTGGGTTTGTCTCCAGTCTGTGGAGGGATTTTTTGGGGCTCTAGCCCTTATTTATGATGACCCTGACTGATTCTCTTTGGCTGAGTCCAGGTTGCATCGTCTTCAGCAGAGGAAACTGTCAGTGGAGACAGTTCCTCAGGTGTGCAACTTATACTAAGTGGAATGACCTGGTTCTCAGAAGCCAATTTCTTCAGGGTCTCACTGAAAGGTTGAAAGATACCTTAGCGGTATATGAAACCCGTGGATTACTTGGAGGCCGCTATGGCGTTGGCTATACATATTGACAGACGCCTTCGTGATAGGTGGGTAAGTCCACCTTCTCCATAGCCTCTTTTTTGGGGTATTGTCCCTTTGCCAGGGGAGCAGTCTAGCAGTGAACCCGTACGGGAGAGGGTGAAGGAACCAATGCAGTTAGGGGGTGCCTCTGTAACGTACATGTAAGGGATGTTCGCAAAAAAATGCTGTGTGGTTTTTTTGAGGAAGAAAGGAATATTTTATTTTGGCCTGTCCTTTGATGCCTAAACAAAAGAAAACTCCTTTAACCCTTGGTTGTTTAGAGTGGAATAAGCAAGGGGTGCCTCTATCACCAACCTGCAGTTCCCGGTTTGTCCTGACAGCAGAGGTGGTGCTAAAGAGCAAAAACCAAGGAGCTTTCTGTGTTTGCTGACCGTGAAGCTGGAGTCAGCATGGTTATTGCTGAGTGTGCCAGAACTCATAGGCTGTTTGCTGTGCTTTACCTAAGCCCATTCTCATCTTTGCCATTGACTCAGTACCACTTGCACAGAAAGCTCTTACTCAAATTGTACAGAATATAATACTAAGGGTGGGGTCGGTTCATTCTGAAATAATTCCTTGCTATGTCCTGGACGGACTTCCCACCCCAATTGTATTATGTTTTACCTGGTTGAAGAAACATAATCCATTGGTTGATTGGCAAGCCTGGGAGATCATTGAGTGGGGAGATTATGCCATGATAACTGTTTAAATATTTCCCTTTCTACAGAATTTACAGAAACCTAACCTGCATTTTTTTCGGGGTTTGAGGACGTTTTCTCTGAGAGGGTGTGTCAGGATTTGCATACTCATTGTGAATATGACTGTCCTATTAATCTGACCTCCATAGCTACACTACCGAAGTCCAGACTGCAGAATCTTTCTGGTCCTGAGAGACAAGCCATGAAGGATTTAATTGCGGAAAGTCTGAAGAAGGGACATCAGACTCTCATCTTCGCCCATGGCGGCCTACGTCCCTGTTTAGATTTCCGGTAATAAAATCAAATTACTGTCCAAGATCCATACCCCCTTCCTTTAATTCCTGATTTGTTTATCCAGGTTGTGGGAGCTAAGATGTTCCTTAAGTTGGACAACCTGGTTAGAATCAGAGAAGGGGATGAATGGAAGACGGCATTCAATTCCTCTGAGGGTCATTTCAAGAGTCTGGTCATGCCTTTCAGTCTGACCAATGCACCTGCTTTATTTCAGCAGTTCATCAATTATATTTTCCATCATTTGGTGGGTAGCTTTGTGGTGGTCTATCTAGATGATATTTTGGTTTACTCTGGTGATTTGGAGACACATCGGGGGCATGTTAAACAGGTGCTGCAAATATTAAGAGATAATAAATTATATTCCAAACTAGAAAAATGTGTTTTCGCCGTCCAGGAGGTGCAGTTTGTGGGGTACCTGTTGTCATCTTCAGGTTTTCGGATGGATCAGAAAAAGATCCATGCTGTCCTTGATTGGGACATTCCCAAGAACTTGAAGGCCCTACAATTTTTTGGGGGGGATTTACTAATTTTTACAGGAAATTCATCCAGAATTATTCAGTTTTTGTGAAACCCCTTACTGAAGTGACAAGAAAGGGTATGGATTTTTACAAATGGTCAAAGAATGCTCTGCTGGCTTTTTCCTCCATCAAGAACTATCTTGCCACTGCTCCTATAATTAGTCAATCCAATGTTTTCCAGTCCTTTGTTGTGGAGTTTGATGGGTCAGAGGTGGGGTTGGCGATGTGTTGTCTCAGGGTCCATCCCCTGGTAAATGGTGTCCATGCACCTTCATTTCTAAAAAGTTTTCTTTGGCTGAGAGTAATTATGACATATAATAGGGAGCTTTTGGCAATTTAATTGGCATTTGAAGAATAGCGACATTGATTAGAGGGGGCTGTCCATCCTATTACTGTTATCACTGACCATAAGAACTTGTAATATCTTCAATCGGCTAAACATCTCAACCCTAGGCAAGCTAGGTGGTCCCTGCTTTTTTACTAGGTTCAATTTTGTGGTCACTTTCTATCCAGAGGTCAAAAATGTCAAAGCTGATGTTTTGTCCCAGAGCTTCCCTGGTGGTGGGGACCATAAGGACCCTGTACCAATTTTGCAGAAGGAGGTAGTCATTTCGGCATTGAACCCTGCACACCAGGAAGGTTATTTGTGCCACGAAATCTGCATTGCAAAGTAATTGGGGAACATCACAATTCTGTGCTTGCTAGTCATCCAAGTGGTTAGGCAACCATGGACCTCCTTTCTCGTCAGTTTTGGATGCTAGGGTTGCATTGGGATTTGGTTGAACAAATAGCTGCTTGTAGTATCTGCACACGTTCTAAAGTATCGCATACCCATCTGTCTGACACCCTTCTTCCACTACTTATTCCTAGTAGACCATGTACACACTTTTCCATGGATTTTATTACTGACCTACCGTTATCTGCAGGCAAGACTGTGGTTTTAGTGGTTGTAGATATGTTCAGTAAAATGGTTCATTTTGTCGCATTATCGGCACTTCTGAATGACAAGACTCTTGCTCAGGTGTTTATAAATGAGGTCTTGAAGCTTCACGGGGTTCCCTTTAATGTGGTGTCAGATCGGGGACCCAATTTGTTTCCAAGTTCTGGAGGGTGTTCTGTTCTCGACTTTAGGTGCACCTGTCATTTATCTCTGCCTTCCATCCCCGGTCGAATGGACAGACCGAGCGCATTAACCAGAATTTGGAGACCTACCTCAGGTGTTTTGCCTCCGAAAATCAGGAGAATTGGGCATCCTACAGTACTTACTCCTGGCAGAATTTTCTATCAATAATCACTGTCAAGAATCTACCGTCACTTTACCGTTCTTTGGTGCATACCAGCTCTGGCGTGTCGAGGTAAGGAGGCTTATTCGCCGTGCAGTGCTCCTCTGGGAAATTTAATATGCAAATATCAGGTTTAATGTTCCTTCATGGAAGTTAGGACCTAGATTTATTGGTCCCTATAAAATAAACACCGTCATTATTCCAGCAGCTTTTTGGCTTGAGCTACCTCTGGATCTTAAGGTCCACAATGTTTTCCATAGGTCTTTGCTCAAAAAGAATGTGGAACCTCTTGAGCCCTCATCCCTACCACCGCCCCCAGTAATGGTTGATGGAAATCTTGAGTTTAAGATTTTGAGAATTGTAGATTCTCGCCTCCAACATTGTTCCCTACAATACTGGAATGGTTACGGTCCAGAGGAAACTATGTGGGTCTCGGCATCAGAGGTGAATGCCTCCAAGATGTTTCATTCAATTCACACCTCTTATCCCAAGAAACCTGGTCCTAAGTGTTCGGAGGCCACTAGTAGAATGGAGGGTACTGTCACGGGTGTGTCAGAGGCTTCAGACAGTTGCATTGCATCTAGCTGCAGAAGGTCTCTGTGTTTGGCCTTGCAGACATCTTCTTAACCCCTCTGACACTTTGACCCAGTGGCAACCTTTTTCTGGCTCTAATTGACCTGGACCTGGGGTTTATAGACTTCCAGCCTACTGCTGGAAGTTGCTGGTGATATTTCCATTTCCCCCTGTTGAGGCTTGGAGCTATAGCAGTTGGCTGTCTTCCTATTTGGTGTTGCTGGAAGATGTCTGTGTTACATCTCTGAGTCTAAATAAACAAAAATAAGACTGTTTATGTGTGTTAGGGTTCGAGTTCCCGATGCTGCACAAGGGGAGTCTCGAACCAGTCCTGCTGCAGTCCCCCATCCATCTCCTTCCGCAGTAGAGTAGAACCTGCTCAGCAGAGACGTCGGTCCAAGCATCTTGCCCATTCCAAAACTGTGCAGAGACTTACTGCTGCCCATTCTGGATCTTCTATTATAGCCAGTGCTGGAGCAGACGTCTTTGGGACGAAGTCCTGCGTTTCCCCTTCTGAGCATGCCCAGGGTAAGATCTCTCATTGGAGATCAGGGGTCACATGTTCAGGTACTGCAGCAGCTCCTATTGGTCCGCCAGAAAGGTCCTGAAACTACATGTGTTTTGGAACAGTTTCTCATTGGTCCTTTTTCTGGCAGGTCCTGTAGCTGTTACTATAAAAGGGTGGCATGGCTGGGCCGCCATGCGCTAGTATCAATTGCATTATGTGATTTGTGCCAGTGTGATCATGTATGCATGTGGTTAGGGCTCGGCTGAAATAAGCCCCTAGAATACCGGCTTCTCCGGTGAGGAGATTTGGGTGCACATGGTTAGGGCTTGGCTGAAATAAGCCCCTAGAATACCGGCTTCTCCGGTGAGGAGACTGCTTGATTGCATTGCTTTCTGCATGATCACGGACTGCTATCCGCACAGCAGTTATCTGTGTATCCCTGTGAGTATAACAGGACACAGTCTTTTTCTCAGCGGCTCTGTGACGCAACAGGGTTCGCTTTATAACGCTGGTTCAGAGCCCTAGCGTTTTACTTTGCGGCTCACTGAAGTTAAGTGGGCTCGTACTTATCGCCATATAGCACTGTGGCATTCCTGTTAGCGGCTGTGGGGGTTAACAGAGTTTGCACTAACTGCCACAGCGCGCTACGGCGTTTATTTTAGCGACTCTGCGGGATAACAGAGTTCGCTACTTTCGCCATCTTACTAGCAGCGGGCTTCGCCTGCACGGTGGACCCCGGGCTGCGAACGCACCTCTCTACAATATCTATTAGGTGCGTTCCGCAGACCCTAACATAATACTAGCGCCAGGGTCTGGCTAGTAAAATGGCGGACGACCAGCGTCTACAGCAGTACATCCAGCAGCTGGAGGGTAGGTTGGCTGTCCTTGAGCGCACAACCTCAGCTGTGGATGTTACCGCAGTCGCTGTTCAGGCTGCTAACGTAGCTTCAGTAAGTTTGTCCACTGCTACCTCTGCTCCGACGTTATCCCACCTCCCACTTCCAGACAAGTTTACTGGTGACAGTAAACATTGTTGGGGATTCGTGAGTTAGTGCTCTATACAGCTTGAGCTTCTAGCAACACGTTTCCCCACGGAACGGGCACAAGTGGCTTTTATTGGGTCTCTTCTGTCGGGCAGAGCATTGGAGTGTGCAATGCCGCTGTGGGAGCGTGATGATTGTGTGGTGCGGAGTGCTCCTCGGTTTTTGGAGGCTCTGAAAAAGGTCTTTTTAGGACCTCAGGTCACGCACGATACGGCACTCCAACTGCTGGCAATGTCACAGGGCTTGTCCATGGTCAGCCAGTTCTCAGTCTAATTTTAGACTTTGGCCTCTGAATTAGAGTGGCCAGATAAAGTTCTTATTCCAGTGTTCTGGAGAGGACTGGCAGACCATGTAAAGGACGCTTTGGCTACCAGGGAGATTCCTGCCACACTGGAGAAACTTATTTCTATATCTACCCGCATCGACCTCCGTTTTCATGAGCGGAGGTAAGAGCCGACCCAGTTTAGGCAGAGGTTTCGGCTTGCACCCACCTTTGCCAAACCTCTTGAATTTCCCGGTCGGGCGTCCGACTCCCCAGAGACCGTGGAGACTACTCGAGTGGGATCTAAGTCTCGGACCACTCGAGTATCCGTGGTCTGTAGAGTGTGTCAGCAGCCAGGACATTATGCCAACCGATGTCCCCAGCGAATAAGTAAACGGTCATGTTCCGTGACCATGGGTGCAGGGTCATTAGACGCGAGGGATTTTGCTCTGAAAGTGCTCCTTAAAGGGTTAATCTCTCTAGGCTCATCCACTCTTCCCACCAAGCTTTGTGTGGACTCTGGGGCAGAGGGGAATTTTATGTCCTCCTCCTTGGCCTCTCGCCATTCCATACCGCTGGTGACGCTCGCCGAGCCAATATCGGTGAGAGTATTGAATGGAGCAATTCTGCCCTCACAAATCACCTACCAGACTGTCTCACTACCTCTGTCTATGTCCCCTTCTCATCAGGAGAATATATCCCTTTTTGTTCTTCCTGAGGGAATAGATGAGATTTTGTTGGGAATACCCTGGCTTCGCCACCACTCTCCCCATATTGAGTGGTCCTCTGGGAGAATGCTGGGTTGGGGAGATCATTGCAGAAAAAAGATGTCTCAGAGAGGACGTTCAGGTTTCCACCACGGAGATACCCATAGACCTTGCTTCTCTCCCCAAGGTTTATCGGTCATAGGCGGACGTATTCTCCAAAAAGGCAGCGGAGACTCTTCCACCTCATCGCCCCTATGACTGTCCTATAGACCTCTTGGATGGAACGGAGCCCCTTTGGGGAAGAGTGTATCCTCTCTCTCTTCCTGAGACGGAGGCCATGTCACAATACATCCAGGAAAATCTGGCAAGAGGGTTTATTAGGAAGTCAGTGTCACCAGCAGGGGCAGGATTTTTCTTTGTGCAGAAGAAGAATGGAGAATTACGACCGTGTATAGACTATAGGGGTCTTAACGCCATTACCGTTAAGAACAAATATCCTTTGCCCCTAATATCTGAGCTCTTTGATAGGCTCCGGGGAGCAAGGGTATTTACTAAGCTGGATCTTCATGGTGCCTATAACCTAATCCTGATCCGTGAGGGGACGAATGGAAGATGGCGTTCAATATCAGAGATGGACATTATGAATACCTTGTGATGCCGTTCGGGCTCTGTAATGCTCCAGCCGTCTTCCAGGATTTCGTAAATGACATCTTCCGGGACATGCTTGCCACCTCTGTGGTAGTCTATCTGGATGACATTCTCATCTTTTCTCCAGATATGGACACCCACCGGAGAGATGTTTGCAGGGTTTTCGACCTCTTGCGGGCAAATTCCTTATATGCGAAGTTGGAGAAGTGTGTGTTTGAGCAGGAGTCTCTGCCATTCCTGGGCTATATCATCTCCACACAGGGATTGGCTATGGATCCTGCCAAACTACAGGCTGTAATGGATTGGTAAGAACCCCACTCTCTTGAAGCGGTGTAGCGCTTTTTGGGGTTCATTAATTATTATCGCCAATTCATTCCCCACTTCTCTACTTTGGTTGCTCCCTTGGTAGCCCTCACCAAGAAGGGAGCCAATCCCAAATTGTGGTCAGAGGAGGTCTCCAAGGCCTTTACTTCAATCAAGTCCCATTTTGCTAGAGCTCCTATCCTACATCGTCCCGAGGTTGATAAGCCTTTTATATTGGAGGTAGATGCCTCGTCCGTTGGTGCTGGAGCAGTCCTTTTTCAAAAGGATGCTCAAGGTCGGAAACATCCTTGCTTCTTCTTCTCCAAGACCTTTGCACCAGTGGAGAGGAATTATTCCATTGGGGATAGGGAGTTGCTAGCCATGAAGTTGGCCTTTTCCGAGTGGAGACATCTCCAGGAGGGGGCTCTCTTTCCCTTTCAAGTGTTCACTGACCACAAAAATTTGGACTATTTACAGACCGCCCTGCGGCTAAATTCCCGTCAGACCAGATGGTCCCTGTTCTTCTCCCGGTTCCATTTCACCCTCCATTTTCTCTCCGGGGAGATGAACATTCGTGCCGATGCTCTGTCTCGCTCCATGGTGTCCTCTGAGGAGGTGGAGGAGGAACCTTGGCTGATTGTCCCCACAGAGAGGCTAAGAACTGTGGCCCCAGTTTCGCTTGAGTCTGTGCCTCCAGGCAAGACTTTTGTGCCCATCAATTTGCGACCGGAGGTACTCTCTTGGGCACACTCGTCCAGAGTGGGTGGACATTTTGGGACAAAGAGGACATCTGAGTTGCTGGCGAGGACATACTGGTGGCCACATATGGTCCGTGACGTCAGTGAATACGTTCAGGCGTGCGTCTCCTGCGCCAAGAATAAGTCCCCTCGACAACGGCCAGCTGGGCTACTTTTCCCTTTACCGGTGGCAGACAGGCCTTGGGAGATGGTCGGGATGGATTTTTTGGTGGGCTTACCCAAGTCTCGGGGCTGCACCATCATCTGGGTGATAACCGACCACTTCTCCAAAATGGTGCACTTAGTGCCGTTACCACGGTTACCGTCTGCACGGGCCTTGGCAGCATTATTCATTAGGCATATTTTCCGCCTACACGGTATGCCAGAAAAAATTGTCAGTGATCGAGGTCCCCAGTTTGCGTCTCGGTTCTGGAGAGAGCTGTGTCGTTTACTCAGCATTGAGTTGAATCTCTCCTCTGCATACCATCCCGAGACGAATGGGTTGGTAGAGAGGGCCAACCAGACCTTGGTCACATACTTGCGACATTTTGTCTCTGCCAGGCAGGATGACTGGTCATCCTTGCTACCGTGGGCTGAGTTCGCTCTAAACAATGCTGTGGCTGACTCCATCGGACAGACCCTATTCCTCCTTAAATACGGTCAGCATCCGCGGGTACCAGTGCCCATGCCCGTGTCTTACGCCGATTCCAGGGTGGCAGACTGGGCTGTGGAGGTACGGGACATTTGGGACTGCACCCAGGATGCCATTAAGGCTTCCAAAGAGAGGATGAGGTCTTCGGTCGATGCCCATCGGTGCCCCGCTCCTACATTTGCTCCTGGTGACCTAGTGTGGCTCTCTGCCCAAAACATCAGGCTACGTGTAGAGTCCACCAAGTTGGCACCTCACTTTTTGGGTCCCTTTAAAGTTCTTGAGCAGGTGAACTCGGTTGTTTACCGCCTAGCCCTTCCGCCTCGCCTTGGTATCACCGACACCTTTCACGTGTCCCTCCTGAAACCCGTGGCCATTTCCCGGTTTCCGAGTCATTTGCCGGGGACGTCGGGTTCATCTACCGACAATCATGAGGTGAACGCCATTGTTGGGTGAAAGTGAATACGAGGAAAAAAAAATTATTTGGTGAATTGGAGGGTTTATGGGCCTGAAGATAGGTCCTGGGAGCCTGCCGAGCATGTTCACGCTCCGCAGCTCATCACTGCCTTTGAGCGCAGCGAGGCCCAAAAAAGGGGGACCCTAGGAGGGGGTAATGTTAGGGTTTGAGTTCCCGCTGCTGCACAAGGGGAATCTCGAACCAGTCCCGTTGCAGTCCCCCATCCATCTCCATCCGCAGTGGAACCTGCTCAACAAAGACGTCGGTCCCAGCGTCTTGCCCATTCTAATACTGTGCAGAGACTTGCTGCTGCCCCTTCTGGATCTTCTATTATAGCCAGGGCTGGAGCATACGTCTTTGGGACGAAGTCCTGCGTTTCCCCTTCTGAGCATGCCCAGGGTAATATCTCTCATTGGAGATCAGGGGTCACATGTTCAGGTGCTGCAGCAGCTCCTACTGGTCAACCAGGAAGGTCATGAAACTACATGTGTTTTGGAACAGTTTCTCATTGGTCCTTTTTTTGGCAGGTCCTGTAGCTGTTACTATAAAAGGTTGGCATGGCTGGGCCGCCATGCACTAGTATCAATTGCATTATGTGTTTTGCGCCAGTGTGATCATGTACGCATGTGGTTAGGGCTCGGCTGAAATAAGCCCCTAGAATACCGGCTTCTCCGGTGAGGAGATTGCTTGATTGCGTTGCTTTCTGCATGATCACGGACTGCTATCCGCACAGCAGTTATCTGTGTATCCCTGTGAGTCTAACAGGACACAGTCTTTTTCTCAGCGGCTCTGTGATGCAACAGGGGTCGCTTTATAACGCTGGTTGAGCGCCCTAGCGTTTTACTTTGCGGCTCACTGAAGTTAAGTGGGTTCGTACTTTTCGCCATATAGCGCTATGGCATTCCCGTTAGCGGCTCTGGGGATTAACAGAGTTTGCACTAACTGCCACAGCACGCTACGGCGTTTATTTTAGTGACTCTGCGGGATAACAGAGTTCGCTACTTTCGCCATCTTACTAGCAGTGGGTTTCGCCTGCACGGGGACCCCGGGCTGCGAACGCACCTCTCTACAATATCTGTTAGGTGCGTTCCGCAGACCTTAACAATGTGAGAAATAGGGATGAGCGATATTGCCCGAAATCGTATCGGAATTCCGATTTCCGATATTGGAAAAATATCAGATATCGGAATTTCGGATTTCCGATATCAATGCAAGTCAATGGGAGAAAAAAATCGGAATTACAAAATGACCACTACAGTGCTATATAATGGATAAAATGGAGGGGAAACACCTAAGGATAATGGGGAGAAAGTTTGCAGAGGCAGAGGAGCAAAAAAATCGCTAGAAAAATGCACAGATCGAAAACTGTAGTAGGAAAATATTATGTTTCGGTAGCTGAGGAGGACAGGAACAACAGAAGGGCAGCCGAACACCTGAGATGTTGGTAACTGATGGGTTGCAGATTCCTAAACTAACGACACAACTAGAGGCAGCCGTGGAGCGTTCCTACGTTGATCCTAGACGCCTCGTCACAGCCTGAGAGATAACTACACCTAAAGGCAGAAAGATGAAAGCTATCTGCCACGGAGCAGATCCTCAAAGAAAATAGGAAGCCCCCAAACATATAATGTCGGTTATACTAGATGAAAATACAAACATAGGCAGAAAATAGACTGAGCAAATGCAGGGGTCACAAGCTGACTAAATAGGATAGGACAGGAGAGATTACTTTCTGCAACCCAGAAAACCCTACAAAAATCCAACAATTCTGATTACAAAAATACTGAGATCACACGATCTCTCCACCCACTAAATCAGATCTCAGTGTGAACAAAAACCAAGCCGCAGCCGCTGAAAAAACAGGAAAAAGCAAATGAGCAAATAACAGTGGCTGCAGAAAAACTGTGAGGAGCTCAGGCCCCAGGAGGGGACCTGGCTGACCTCCACAAAAGTGCAGAAAACAATGCAAAAAGCAAGCACAAAAAGAAAAGCAAAAAATATCTTATCTGAAAGCAGGAGATGCAGGCAAGACTCCAGCAAACTTCCAAATGAACCAGGAACCACAATTGAGACAAGAACAATTGATCACCGGCAACCATCATGGGAGGGAACCTCCCTTATTTCAGACCAGTCCGTGATTCCAGATTGCCACTCCTCGCTGAAAGGTTCACTACTGTCTGTAACCACCAGAGGGAGCCTCTGCTCAGAAACCATCTCTAGCACATTCATAACAGTACCCCCCCCTTGAGGAGGGGTCACCGAACCCTCACTTGTGCAACCAGGCCGATCAGGATGAGCTCGGTGATAGGCACGGATCAGTCTCCTAGCATGGATGTCAGAAGCAAACACCCAAGAATTGTCCTCCTGACCATAACCTCTCCACTTAACCAAATACTGGAGTTTCTGTCTAGAAAAACGAGAATCCAATATTTTCTCAATCACATACTCCAGATTGCCCTCAACCAAAACAGGGTCAGGAGGCGCAGCCATAGGAACCACTGGCTCGACAAACCTCTTCAATAAGGACTTGTGGAACACGTTATGGATCTTAAATGTCCCTGGAAGAAGCAAACGGAAGGAAACAGGATTAAGAATCTCCATGATCTTATAAGGTCCAATGAACCTGGGCTTAAACTTTGGAGATGCAACCCTCATAGGGATATTTCTTGAGGACAACCAAACCAAGTCCCCCACTTTAAACCGAGGACCATCAGTCCTATGCCGGTTGGCAAACCGTTGGGCCTTCTCCTGAGAGAGAGACAACCTCTCCACTACCTGGTCCCAAATCTGCTGCATTCGCTCCACAACAGAGTCAACACCCGGACAGACAGAATCCTCCGCCTGTCCCGAAGAAAATCGAGGGTGAAACCCAAAATTGCAGAAAAATGGAGACATCAAGGTGGCAGAGCTAGCCCTATTATTAAGAGCAAACTCAGCCAAAGGCAAAAAAGAGACCCAGTCATCTTGATCAGCAGACACAAAACATCTCAAATAAGTGTAAAGGTATGGTTTGTTCTCTCGGTTTGTCCATTGGTCTGAGGATGAAAAGCAGAGGAGAAAGATAATTGAACACCAAGTTTAGAACAAAATGTCCTCCAAAATCTGGAAACAAACTGGACTCCTCTGTCATACACAATTTTCTCCGGAATGCCATGTAACCGAACCACGTGCTGAAGGAACAAAGGCACCAATTCGGAGGAGGAAGGTAACTAAGGTAATGGCACAAAATGTATCATCTTGGAAAACCTATCACAGATTACCCAGATAACGGTCATTCTCTGAGAAACAGGGAGGTCGGAAATAAAATCCATAGAGATATGGGTCCATGGCCTCTTGGGCACAGGTAATGGCATTAACAAACCATTAGGGCGAGAGCAAGGCTTGGAGCGAGAGCAAGTCCCACAGGACTGCACAAATTCCCTGACGTCAGGAGACAAAGTAGGCCACCAAAAGGACCGACTCACCAAGTCTCTGGTACCAAAAATCCGGGATGACCAGTCAATGCGGAACAATGAATCTCAGACATCACACTCTTCTTCCCCTGGTCTGGGACAAACAATTTCCCAATAGGGCAACGCTCAGGTTTATCCTCCTGACACCCTTCCAAGGCCAGTCTCAAATTGGGCGAGATGGCGGAAAGAACTACACCCTCTTTCAAAATAACAGAAGGATCAGATAACTCAGGAGAGTCCGCAAGGAAACTCCTCGAGAGGGCATCCGTCTTAACATTCTTAGTGCCAGGAAGAAAAGAAACCACAAAATTAAAACGTGTGAAAAAACAAGGCCCACCTGGCCTGTCTAGGATTAAGTCGCTTGGCTGATTCGAGATAAACCAGATTCTTATGGTCCTTGAGGACCACCACCTGATGTTTGGCTCCTTCCAGCCAATGTCTCCACTCTTCAAAGCCCCACTTCATGGCCAATAATTCCCGATTACCCACGTCATAATTACGTTCAGTTGGAGAAAATTTTCGAGAGAAAAAGGCACAAGGGTTACTCTTAGAGGTCTCTGGATCTCTTTGGGACAAAATGGCACCTGCCCCAATTTCAGAGGCATCAACCTCCACCTGAAACGGTAGAGAAACATCAGGCTGCCGTAGAACAGGAGCAGAAGTGAATCTCTGCTTAAATTGCTGAAACGCAGAGACTGCCTCAGGAGGCCAATTCACCACATCAGAACCCTTTTTGGTCAAATCAGTCAATGGTTTAACAATATCGGAGAAATTACCAATAAATTTATGATAAAAATTGGCAAAACCCAAAAATCTCTGAAGAGCCTTTAATGAAGTAGGTTGGACCCAATCAAAGATGGCTTGAACCTTGACCGGGTCCATTTCAATAACAGACGGAGACAAAATGAATCCCAGAAATGAGACCTTCTGTACGCCAAAAAGACACTTTGATCCTTCACATACCGTGCATTCTCTCTCAAAATCTGGAACACAGTCTGAACATGTTTCACATGAGAGTCCCAGTCATTGGAAAAAATCAAGATATCATCCAAATAAACAATCAGAAATTTATCCACAAAATCCCTGAAAATATCATTCATGAAGGATTGGAAGACGGAAGGAGCATTAGTAAGCTCAAAGGGCATCACTAGGTACTCAAAATGCCCCTCTGGAGTATTAAACGCCGTCTTCCATTCATCCCCGTGCGTAATGCGAATAAGGTTATACGCCCCCCTGAGGTCAAGCTTGGTAAACCAACTAGCACTTTTCACCCTGGAAAACGGGTCAGAAATCAAGGGTAACGGATATTGATACTTCACAGTGATCTTATTCAAGAGACGATAATCAATACACGGCCTCAATGAACCATCCTTTTTGGCCACAAAGAAAAAACCGGCACCCAAGGGTGAAGAGGATGGTCTGATATGACCCTTCTCCAATGACTCCTTGATATAAGATCGCATAGCATCGTGTTCAGGTACAGACAAGTTAAAAAGGCGACCTTTAGGAAATTTACCACCAGGCACTAATTCAATAGCGCAATCGTAGCTCCTGTGAGGGGGCAAAGATGCAGATTTACTTTCACTAAATACATCCGAAAAATCAGTCAAAAAGTCAGGAACATCCTGAGACTTGAGAGAGGCAGAAAAAACAGGAGTGTCGGCATTAACACATTGGCAGCCCCAACTCGTCACAGACACAGATTTCCAATCCAAAACAGGAATATGAGACTGTAACCAAGGGAAACCAAGTACAATAATGTCATGCAGATTATACAGAACCAGAAATTTGCAACTCTCCTGATGATCTGGTTCAACCCTCATTATCACCTGAGTAGAAAACTGGGGTTTTATTCTCCGCCAAAGGGGTAGAATCAATGCCCAGTAGGGAATAGACTTCTGCAGGGGTATCATGGGAAACCCACAACGTTTGGCAAAGTCAAAATCCATCAGGTTAATAGCTGCTTCTGAATCAACAAAAGCCTGAGCAGAAAATGTGGACAGAGAGCAAATCAGGGTAACAGTCAACAGAAATTTAGTCTGAACACTATCCAAGATAACTGAGCGTGCAAAATGTCTTCCCCGCTTAGGGCAGACTAAAATAGCATGAGAGGCATCACCACAGTAGAAACATAACCCATTGCGCTTTCGAAACTCATGACGCTGAGCCCCAGAAGTCACTCTATCACACTGCATGGGCTCAGAAGCTGGCTCACAAGGCAACACTATCTCACGCATACCTCTGCGCTCATGCAAACGTCTGTCAATTTGAATTGCCAATGACATAGAATCATTGAGACCAGAGGGAGCAGGGAATCCCACTATAACATCCTTTACATTCTCTGACAGCCCCTTCCGAAAAAGGGCTGCCAAAGCATCATCATTCCATTTGGTCAGGACTGCCCACTTTCGGAATTTCTGACAGTACAACTCAGCGTCTTCAAGACCCTGATTTAATGCCAACAAGGTTTTTTCAGCTTGATCAGTGACGTTAGATTCATCGTACAATAACCCCAGAGCCAGAAAAAATGCATCAATATCATTCAAAACAGGATCCCCAGGTGTCAGGGAAAAAGCCCAATCCTGAGGAACGCCGCGCAGGAGAGAGATGACAATTTGAACCTGCTGTGCTGCGTTACCTGAAGACTTAGGCTTTAAGGCAAAAAACAACTTACCGTTATTATTGAAATTCAGAAATTTAGCCCGATCCCCCAAAAACAAATCTGGCATGGGAATCCTAGGTTCCACAACCGGCAACCCAGCAAGATAGGTAGCAATACACCGAACCTCAGTGGCAAGCTGATCAATACGGCCAGACAACTGTGCAAACTCCATTGAGAGAAAAAAAAAATCCTCCTCAGCACCCAGAGAAAAAGAGGGAAAAAATGCAACAGACAGAAAAAAATAAAAAATAAAATCTCTGACAACTCTGACAACTTTTTTCTTTCCACACTATTTATCCCTTCTGTGAGTACCATATAATTTTCAGTTATGGCTGGTGATACTTTTATGTTTCGGTAGCTGAGAAGGACAGGAACAACAGCAGGGCAGCCGAACACCTGAGATGTTGGTAACTGATGGGTTGCAGATTCCTAAACTAACGACACAACTAGAGGTAGCCATGGAGCGTTCCTACGTTGATCCTAGACGTCTCGTCACAGCCTGAGAGATAACTACACCTAAAGGCAGAAAGATGAAAGCTATCTGCCCCGGAGCAGATCCCCAAAGAAAATAGGAAGCCCCCAAACATATAATGGCGGTTAGACAATATGAAAATACAAACATAGGCAGAAAATAGACTGAGCAAACGCAGGGGTCACAAGCTGACTAAATAGGATAGGACAGGAGAGATTACTTTCTGCAACCCAGAAAACCCTACAAAAATCCAACAATTCTGATTACAAAAATACTGAGATCACACGATCTCGCCACCCACTTAATCAGATCTCAGTGTGAACAAAAACCAAGCCGCAGCCGCTGAAAAAACAGGAAAAAGCAAATGAGCAAATAACAGTGGCTGCAGAAAAACTGTGAGGAGCTCAGGTCCCAGGAGGGGACCTGGCTGACCTCCACAAAAGTGCAGAAAACAATGCAAAAAGCAAGCACAAAAAGAAAAGCAAAAAATATCTTATCTTAAGGCAGGAGATGCAGGCAAGACTCCAGCAAACTTCCAAATGAACCAGGAACCACAATTGAGACAAGAACAATTGATCACCGGCAACCATCATGGGAGGGAACCTCCCTTATATCAGACCAGTCCGTGATTCCATATTGCCACTCCTCGCTGAAAGGTTCAGTACTGTCTATAACCACCAGAGGGAGCCTCTGCTCAGAAACCATCTCTAGCACATTCATAACAGGAAAACTGGTCGCCATCTTCTTAACAGCGGTGTTTTTTCTTTGGGTTAGGATTAGTTGGAGTAGGGTTAGGGTTTATGGTTAGTAGGGTAAGGGTTAGGGTTACAGCGAGCGTTGTCGAAACACGGTTTGGAGCAGGAGGTACCCATGCACTTGGGCACTCCCAAGAACCAGCTGGCGAAGCTGGAACTCGGTTTACACTTTAGGGAGGTACCTGTGTCCGCACTTCACTGCCATGAAGCATCCTGCGTGGCTGGATCCCACCTCTTGTGCTTCTGCCTATAGGTGTTTGGCATCTGTCGTCCTTTTTTTCCACTTTGGTCTAACGAGGTACAGCTGGCGGTTCTGTTGCCCAGAAACACAGCATACTGTGAAAGTGGCAGTCACGGAAATGGGCACTAGCTGGCGGTACTAGAGCCCAGAAACACGGCATGCTGTAAAAGTGGCAGTCACAGAAATGGGCACTAGCTGGCATTGCTAGAGCCAATGGAAAACAGTATGACGTGAAAGAGTCAGTCACAGAACCAGGTGCTAGATGATGGTAGTAGAGGCCAGAGCACGGGTATAACAGATGACGCTGTGTGCAACATAGGCACATGACAGAGCATGCATACTGCTACCAACCATGCATGTAACCTGTGTACTGTGGCCCAGGGCAGCAAAAGTCACCAGAAATCCAGGCCTGGTTCATTTTTAGGAATGTAAGCCGGTCCACATTTGCAGCGGATAGTCTGGTACGTTGGTCTGTTAGTACATTGCCAGCTGCACTAAAGACGCGTTCAGAAATCACACTGGCACCAGGACAAGCCAGGACCTCCAAGGCATACTGGCTAAGCTCGGATCATGTATCCAAATTGGAGACCCAAAACTTGAAGGGGGCAGATCCATCCTGAAGCCCACTGACAGGGGTGAAGAGGTATTGTGCCACCAGGTCACGGTAACGTTGCCTCCTAGTGCGTTGCACTGTCTGTGCTATGGTGCCCGAACTGTTTGCGGGTTCAGAAACCACTGGAACAGATTAGGTATACTGAACCTGTCAGTAGCAGATGTACTGCTTCTGCTACCGGCTTCTGAACGGATTCCGCTGGGCACTGAGGTGCCTGCTAGTGCACGCGCATCACTGCTATGCGGTGGAAAAGAGTACATGAGTGAATTAACCAGTGCATCTTGGTACTCCTGCATTTTATGCGCCCAGTTCAGCGGTGTAATTAGGCTTTCAAGGCTGTCCCGGTAACGTGGATCTAAGAGGGTGGCCACCCAGTAGTCATTTGTGTGGAGAATACGAGCCGCGCTTGGGTCTTTTCTCAGACACTGCAGCATGAAGTCACTCATGTGCTGAAGGCTGCCAACTGGCCATGCATCGCTGTCACCAGCTGGAGGAATGTGCTCTGGCTGCTCTGCATCACCCCATCCACTCTCTATCTGGTAACTAATAGTAGAGCGCTGTGTACTTTCCTCCTCTAGCTCATCCTCATAGTCCTCCTCATCCTCCTCGCTTGCTGTGTCCTGCCTGGACCTTTGTGAGGCACCCACAGAGCTTTGTACCAACCGGGCCGATGAACATTGCCTGGTTGGTGCAAGTGTCTCATCATACTCCTCCTCCTCCTGAGAAACCTTATCCCTTAGTCCTTTAAGTGATGATTCTATAAGGCATATAAGGGGAATAGTCAGGCTGAGTAGGGCAGCATCGGCTCTCACCATCAGAGTGGAGTCTTCGAAGCACTTCAAAATGGTGCATATGTCCTTCATGGATGCCCACTCTGTGGTTGTAAAGTGGGAGGGCTGAGATGTGTGTCGCCTACTTTGCGCCTGCTGCAGCTGCAACTCCATAATTGCTGGTTGCTGATCACACAACCTCCGCAGCATATGCAAAGTCGAATTCCACCTGGTGAGGAGGTCAACAATGATGCGGTGCTCGGGCAGGCCCAATCTGCGCTGAATGGCTGAAAGGTGCGATGCAGCCTTGCTTGAATGCCGCAAATGAGAGCACTCGTATCTGACTTTGTGCAGCAGCTCCTCAAGGTCAGGATAATTCCTAAGGAAACTCTGCACCACCAAGTTTAGGACATAGGCAAGGCATGGAATGTGAGTCAGACCACCTAGGCCCAGAGCCGCGACCAGGTTTCGGCCGTTGTCGCACACCACCATACCTGGCTGGAGGTTGAGCGACGCAAGCCACATGTCGCTCTGCTCCTTGAGCGTGTTCCACAGCTCGGTTGCGGTGTGGCTAACATTACCCAAATAAACCAATTTTAACACGGCCTGTTGATGTTTGGCCAATGCAGTGCTGAAATCGGTTGTTGTGGTATGTCTGGGTGCAGGCGAGTCTGACGAGGAGTATGAGGAGGAGTCAATTTGTACGGAGGAGAGACCTGCAATCCATGGAGTTGGCAGGACTCGCGCACTTGCACTGTCTACTTCAGTTCCAGGCTCAACTACATTTACCCAATGGGCGGTGATGGAATTGTAGCGTCCCTGGCCATGCTGACTGGTCCACGCGTCGGTGGTCAGGTGGACCTTGCTACTAACTGCATTTTGTAGCGCATGCTTAATTTTACGCTCCACATGCTGTTGCAGGGCGGGGAAGGCTGCCTGCTTAAGTAGAAGCGGCTGGGAACGCTGTATTGAGGGATTGCAAACCCCAACATATCGATAAAGGCTGGCGTGCTCACCAGCAAGAATGGTAGCATTTCCACTGCAAGCAGTTTGACAATGTGAGAATTCATGCCCTGTGCTCATGGGTGATTTGCCGAGTACGGGCGCCTTTTCTCCCACACCTGTGTGACAGATGGCTGCACACTGGATTGGGAGTGTGAGAATGCCAGCAATTGGGATGCTGATGCTGATAAAGTACAGACAGTGTGCCGCCGTACAACACTGCCTGCAGATGCACCCTGGCATTCTGGTGAGGAAGCGGGAGCAGCTGTTTGCGAGCTGGAGGAAGAGATGGCCGCTGTGGCTGAAGAGATGGAAGGTGGGGGACAAGCTGCAGCTGGCGAATCATCTTGGGTGTGATGCTGCCACTCCACAGGGTGCCTCTTCCTGACATGCATCAACATATTGATGGTATTAAGGTTGCTGATGTTCTTCCCTCTCCGTACAGTTTGTCGACAAAGCTTGCATCTGACTACTGTAACGTTATCTGCAACTTGGTCGAAAAAAGGTCCATGCACCACAACTCTTGGGCACACCCCTTGTGCGCTTTAAAAGAGCCCTGCTCCTAACGGGTGCTGAAGTTGAGGGAGCAGACAACCAATTTTTCCCTGGATGGCCACGCTGCGACACACCTGCAAGCTCTTCCTCTGAGCTATCCCTACTTGCTTGCTGCTCCTCAGCATGCCATGATGGGTCAAGGACCTCGTCATCCAATACACTTTCATCAGCAGAAACTGTCAGCTGAGTTTCATCATCATATGCTGACTGGGGTCTGGTCACTGTGGGCACTGGCCCACCCTCCACTTCTTCCTCAGACGCACACAGTGGTTACGCATCTGTGCACAGTACCTCTTCTTCAGCTGCAGGAATGCTGTCTGGCTGGCACACAGATTCCAAGCCAACAGATTCTGAGAAGAGGATTAAGGTTGGCTCCTGGCCCTCTGAATGTGTGGGCAATTTAGTGGGCGGTGAAGAAGCAGATGGTTGCTGCTCTTCAGTGGCCTGATCCGATGTGGTGGAGAGGTCCTGGGAGGATGCTGCGCTCACTGCAGTGGATGCCTCAGCTGCCATCAAACCAACAATGGCTTCTACTTGATCCTCTCTTATCAGCCTATGGCCCTGTGCTCCTAACAAGCTGCACATAAATGACTGCTGCCGGGTGAAAGTAGGTGCTGAGTGACTTGGGCCTGCTGCTTGCTCTGGATGTGCACCATGTCTAGCTGCTGATGCACCTCTTCCGCGGCCGCCACGGGGACGTCCCTTACTCCCTGCCTTCATCTCTATTGATGGATTCAGAATGGCAAGAAAGTAATTATTAGGGATTAGTGTGCTTATTCCTGTAGGACTACAAACAGGTATAAGAAACACTAATGGCACTGTATGATGGTGTGTCTGCTACACTTTATTGAATCTAGTGTGGCCTACACAAAGAGTAACGTGTGTTTGTGGTGTTGGTGTACACATTACGGTCAGATGTCACAGCGCAGTAAATGACACTGCTGTGATACCAAAAACAAAAAGTATTTTCCGGGACTGGGCCAGGTGCAGCCACAGAGGTTGTTTGGGCCCTCACAGTACAATCCCTATATACTGTTTAACTTTAACCTCAATAGATGCTGTGAGGTAAAGTAACACTTATAGGGGCACTGAGAGTGAATTTACTGGTGAAAAATTTGGGGGTGCGCGATAGAACAGGCCGCACTAGGGGTTCTGCAGTCTGATGTGACTACAAAGACTGACCTAGTGGGTGCTGCACTCCCCAAAAAAAAAGCACACAGGCGGTCTGCGCAGCGGAGGTGACTAAACTGTGCAAAGCGCTCCTGAGCACTAGGAAAATTGAGGGATAAATGGGGGTAAGGGATAGTGGGGGGAGGATCGGGGGAACCCCTCACTTAAAAATCCCTATATAGGTGTTAGAACTCTCTTGTTAGGTTTTGTTTCACTTTGCTGGTCACATTACCTTTTTACCCTATTTAGTCTGGTTCCGCCCTTCTGGCCTTGCTGGACTTCATTGTATTATCTACTCTTAAGCTAGCCAGGTGCTTAGGTGCCTTACTCTGCCAGTTTTGCTAGATTTTAGTATCTCTTAGTATTTGTTTTCTGTTTTATTTTCCCTGCTACACTTTCTGTTAGGAGGTGTCCACCTTTTCACCCAGTCCCTAGATCTTGTAGGGATTCCTCCCTCGCAACTATAGGTCTTCGTTCAGACTAGCTGAGGACTTTAGCGGTCTGGTCGCAGGATCAGGTTCCCCGTTACATCGTAGGGATCCCCGGAAGAAGGCACTGCGCCGAAACGCGCGTTGGGGTGGCAGGGACGCGGTCTCACTGAGGTATACTTAGCTGGGCCATTTATTCATGTTCTATGGGTTTTCTTGGACCTTATTGTGGCATTTATATACTCCAGTCTTGACTTAGGATGTGTATGTATCACTCTCTTTACATGGTCATGCCTTGAGTTCAGTTACTATTTGCATTTTGCATTAGGTCCTTATATCTTCTCTTCAATGTTTGGTATCCTTACTATTGTAGTACCTGTTTGTTACCAGCTTCCCTGCCTTGTCGGCTTATCACTGCCATCCTTGGTATATTTTAAATTTGTGTATTATAATAAAATTTGTATTTTCCTATTTATGAGTAGTGCATTTCCTTTATTTGATTATCGTAGGGATCCAGCTCAGTCCTATTGTAGGGACAGAATTCCCACCTTTCCTTAGTGCTTGTAGCAGATCATAACAGTAAAGGGTATGCCACACTGAACAATATCGCTAACGGGATCGCTAAAAAACGTCACTATTTAGCGATCCCGTTAGCGATGTTGTTCAGTGCGGCATCTGCCAGCGACGAGCTTCCTGCTGTGATCTCGCTCGTCGCTGGAATCGTTCCGGACCCTATTTTCTCGTCGGCGCTCCCGCTGGGTAAGTATATATCGCTAGTGTGGCACCTTTTCTTAGCGATTTAGCGGTACTTTTGTACCGCTAAAGTCGTTAAGAAGATCGCTAACGGCGATAGCGTCGTTAACTATATCGCTAAATGTGGCCGCACTTAGCGATATAGAAACAATCCCGCTAGCGATCGCATTAGTATGCGTCGTTATCGTGATCGCTAGCGGGATTGTTTAGTGTGGCAGTACCTTAAGTCCAGCCAAAAGAAAAAAAAAAAAAAATCTCTAAGGAAAGATTTTCTGTTTTCCATCATGGTGTCGGTTCAGGATTTGGTTCAGCACCTGCAGGGACTTTCTCTGGAGGTGGCTGAGATAAAGCAACACGTGAGTAGTTGTTCTGGAGCACATTTCATGGAGCCAAAGGTACGTTTGCCTGATTTATTTTTTGGTGAACAACAAGATTTTTTTTCTTTTAAAAATGCTTGCTTGTTGTATTTCCGTTTGAGACCCAGATCCTCTGGTGAGGAATCACAGCGCATAGGGTTCATAATGTCACTTTTGCGCAAAGAACCTCAGGATTGGGCCTTTTCTCTGCAACCTAGTGATCCATGCTTTATATCAGTGGATAGTTTTTTTTTCTGCTTTGGGGTTGTTATATGACGATCCGGATCGTGTTTCATCAGCTGAGACAGAATTGAGACGTTTGAGACAGGGATCAGGTAATGTGGAGAAATATTGTACTCACTTCAGAAGGTGGTCCACACAGGTGGGCTGGAACGATTCAGCTTTGAAAAGTTTATTTCTTGCAGGGTTAAGTGAAAGGGTTAAAGATTTGCTGATTGCTTATCCTATACCTGGTAACTTGCAAGAGGCTATGCAATTAGCCATACGGGTGGATAGGGTTAATGAGAGTAAATCTGCCTTGTCAGCTCCAAGTTTGGAGAAGGAATGTACTGACATTGCAGAGCCGATGGAAATTGGAGCAATGACACTTCACTCTCGGGAAAAAGAACGCAGATTTGCTAAGGGCTTGTGTTTCTACTGTGGTAAATCGGAGCATTTTATTAAGAACTGTGCGCTTCGAATGAATAAAGAGGAAAAAAAAATGAGGTCAGTTTCGCCCGCATAGCTTGTTTAAACAATAAAGGTGTCTTTCTTTCTGCTACCACTGCTGTTGAGGAGGAATTAATGGAGTTTTGGGTATTTGTTGATTGTGGTTCAACTCTCAATGTGATTGATGGGAAATTTTTGGAAAAACTAAAATTAAAACCCAAACTTCTGTCTTCCCCTATTAATGTGGTGTCTGTGGATGGTTCTCACTTGAAAAATGTTACTCACCATATCTGTGAATTTCCTCTTACTATTAATGGTGTTCATCAAGAGAATTTGGATTTGGTGGTTTTGAATAATTTGCCCTCACCGGTGATTTTGGGGTTACCCTGGCTAAAATTGCACAATCCGGTACTGGATTGGTCTACCAATGAAATTAAGTCCTGGAGTTCCAATTGTTATGACAAGTGTTGTAACGGGCGTATTGCTGCTGTAGTTAAGGGGGAGTTACCTGTACCTATTCAGGATTTTTGGAAAGTTTTTTCTGATAAAGAATCGCAGGTATTGCCTCCTCATAGAGATTATGATTGTGCAATTGAATTTGTCCCTGGAGCGACTCTTCCTAAAGTCGCTTATTTAATTTGACTATTCCTGAGAGAAAGGCTTTGGAGGAATACATACAGACAAGTTTGGCCGCCGGTCACATTAGGCCTTCCAAGTCTCCTGTGGCGGTTGGATTTTTTTTTGTTAAAAAAAAGGACGGCGGTTTAAGGCCTTGTCTAGACTTTCGTGAGATTAATAAGATTACTGTACGCAATCCTTACCCACTGCCATTGATTCCTGATTTGTTTAACCAGTTAGTGGGGACCAAGTGGTTCTCGAAAATTGATCTTCGAGGGGCATACAATTTGTTGCGCATGAAGGAGGGGGATGAATGGAAGACTGCGTTTAACACTCCACTGGGTCATTTTGAGAATCTGGTCATGCCTTTTGGACTTTCCAGTGCTCCGGCATTTTTTCAGAATCTTATTAATGACATCCTTAGACCTTTGATCGGCAGAAGTGTGGTTGTGTATTTGGATGACATTTTGATTTATTCACCGGATTTGGAGTCTCATTGGAGGAGTGTGCGTGAAGTATTACAGTTACTGAGTGATAATTCACTTTTTGCCAAACTAGAAAAATGTGAGTTCGCTGTACAGAGACTTAGTTTTTTGGGCTACATTGTCTCCAGTGAAGGTTTTGAGATGGACCCGGTGAAAGTGCAAGCTGTGCAGGAATGGCCTAGACCTATTGGTGTGAAATCAATACAGAGGTTTTTGGGAATCGCCAATTATTATAGAAAATTCATAAAAGATTTTTCTGTGATTGCCAAACCTCTGACCGATCTCACCAGGAAAGGTGCTGATGCGGTTCAGTGGACTACTGAGGCCATTGAGGCTTTTGTGTTGCTAAAGGAGAGGTTCAGCTCTGCTCCCATCCTTACGCAGCCTGATGTGACTAAACCATTTTTGGTTGAGGTTGATGCTTCTTCTGTGGGGGTCGGCGCGGTGTTGTCTCAGGCAAAGACGGATGGAGTACATCCCTGTGCTTTTTTTTCAAAGAAATTTTCTGAGTCTGAACTAAATTATGATATCGGTAATCGGGAATTGTTGGCAATTAAACTCGCATTTGAACACTGGCGTCATTTTTTGGAGGGAGCGGAATTTCCCGTTCAAGTCTTCACCGATCATAAAAATCTGATCTACCTTGATGCTGCCAAACGCTTGAATGCCCGTCAGGCTAGGTGGGCACTGTTTTTCTCACGGTTTAATTTTACCGTTACTTACATCCCAGGTACTAAAAATGTTAAAGCTGATGCTTTGTCTCGCAGCTTTTCTCCTATGGTGGGTACTGGGGAGGAGGAGGAAAACATCTTGCAAGAGGGGGTTGTTATTGCTGTTTTGGACTCCGTGCTGGAAGATGAGATTCTTAAAGCACAGGAGAATGCCCCGTGATTATGATTATT
The DNA here is from genome assembly GCA_033576555.1 of Oophaga sylvatica. NCBI lineage: Eukaryota > Metazoa > Chordata > Amphibia > Anura > Dendrobatidae > Oophaga > Oophaga sylvatica. The sequence continues at coordinate 271,952,472 of JARQOD010000004.1, forward strand.
TTCAGTATTATTTAAATATAGTAATTTTCGGTGTTGTTTCTTGTATTTTGTATTGTTTTTTGCATTGTTTTTCAATACTCACCTACGGTCCTTTTGTAAATGCACATTATGTATTGAGGGTTTTTGGGGGTGGTGTGCCCCTTTTCGTATTTTTAACTTGGTGTGCTGGACGTACATCCACCTAGGGTGTTGTACTGTCTCTTGCCACATGTAACTTGTTGTCGTTTATACTATCAATAAAGATTTTTGTTTTATATATGGACTTGTACATCTTTCTCTAAGTAGCACTAAGTATCACTTCTGGTAGGCTGGAAAAAGTGTGGGAAACTTATTTTGGAAAAGCTTAAATTTGTGACCAAAATCTACATTAAATAAAAAAAATAACAGGCAAGAGACCTAGTAATTAAAGCGAAAAAAAATACCACTGTTTTGAATTACTACTGCTAGCACCAGCCATCCCAGTATTAGATATGCAAGTCACATGTGCCTTTCTTTGCCTATGGCAATCATATTAATGGGGAGGAAGTAGAGGGTGTAATGGAATACATGTCACATCATTTATCCCAGTCACACTAGAATGATGCTACCTCTCAAAACAACATTGTCAGTTTGAGTCAGTGTTCTTTACAGACTGCTCCACCTAGGCCTTGATTCATGAATTCATCAATCAATTTTCTCACTGGTCTTGATGAGGGGCGTGATGAGTCTGACACTCCTGAATCATATAGAACAAATTATCAGCCAAAATATAAAGTGTACACTGAAGTTATCTCCTTTGTATTATCAAAAAAGGAAGTTTTTTTTTTTAAAAAATAAAAATATATAGAAACAGTGGCACTAAATGGCAAAATCAAATGGGGCTATAATAGAAACACTATAGGCCTATTCACAAAATTACATAGCCAAACAACCAAATCACAAAATTATAATCTTTATTGAACTTACAGAAATACACGATTAAAAGTAAAGGCATAGTGAGCAAACACTAGGGGCAACGCATAACAACAGGAGGGGATGAGATAGATTGAGCATATAAGATGTATTAAGCACCACACATGATCAATTGGGCCAGATCCTCCAGTCCCTCAGATGATGCAGTGGCTGACGAGGCTGTACTGGGATCTTGATTGGTTACATGCATGGCATAGGTTCTAGCCCTTTCTCATTACTATCCATTAGGGTCCTACATTTTTGTTTGGGGCTATAATTAAAGGTGCCTCCTGCTGGCCTAATGCCAGGTCCCATAATGCGCATTTTGGCATATAGCATTTGTCTGGGGGCATTCCAACAGGAGGAGATGAATGCAGGTAAACTGACAGATACATTTTTTTACTTATTTATCGCTGATATGATATGACTGTTGTATAGCTTGTTTGTAGCATTATAATACACTACAGGATTTCTATCCTATTCTTAGTGATCATGTATGCTTCTCAATGCACCTGATATATTCAATTGATCCCATCCCTCTTGTTGTTATGTGTTGCCCCCAGTGTTTTCTCATTGTGCCTTTACTTTTAATCATATGTATTTCTAAATGTTTGGAAAAGATTATAATTTTGTGAATATGCCTATGCACTCCGGAATCATGAGGAGGTGTACGCCTCTTCTTCATGAATCAGGAGCGACTAATAACCATGCTCTTCCTTACATCATGCCAGAAATCTTTCTCTAAATTATGTTCTAAATATCTTTGCTTTTTCCTATTTTCTAGAGCAGTAATGCAATTCAAATTTTTTTAAATTTCATGTTTATGAGCTAAATCACTACAGATTGCTACTTTATTTATTAGTTATGTGTCATGATCCAAACTGGGTTTTGAGTCCTGTTTTCCCTTTTTCTCGGTCTGGTCTTGTCAAGGGTTATCCCTGGTCAGCCTTAGTCTGGAATCAGGTTGGGTATTAATCGCCGCTCCTTCCTGCAGGTGGTATTGGTTAAAGTTTTTGCCTTGGACTGACGTAGCTGACTCTGATTGCTCTGATTTGTCCTCCTGCATTTGCTGTCTGAACCCGTGTCTCTGTTTTCCCCCATTCCTGTTTTGACTCAGTGTTCCCCTTTAGTGTATTGACTGCCTGGTGCTGACTTGGCTTGTATCCTGACCTGCTTCTGTATTTTGTCTTTTTTCTTATCCGCTCCTGACCACTACTGAACTTCTCGGCTTGCCTCTAACCCTCAACTTGTTTATTCTGTTTTGTACTGCGCTATAGTGTGTTGCTTGACTCGGCCTGTGTGACTACTTTGCTGCCACCTGTGGTAGCCTTGCTGCTGCATTGCAAGTCTGCTCTGTTTAGGTTCATTTCTACGTTCACTCTACTGCCATTTAGTGGAGCCTGCACCTACCTGCATTGCAGCAGCCTGACATTATGTATAGAGATAGCTACTCTTGGAATGCACCTGCTCAGACCAGTATTCTGTTTGGTAGTGATGGTCAGTCTTTTGATATTTGTATATGCTCTCTTACTGAGCCTTCCATCCATCATCCCGTGGCGGATTTAAGTACAGCAGGTTCCTATACAACCCATACAAATGTAGGCTATCAGCTTAGGAGATGATTCACATTAGATAGATTCCCAAAAGATGATCGCCTTGTCGTTGGCTGCATGGGAATGCATGAATTTGTAAAACTATATATAAGTATCTTTATTTTTTTTAATTTTCTAGAGCAGTAATGCAACTTAAATTTCATATATTTCTTGTTTGCATGCTATAGCATTACAGAGTGCAACTTTATTTGTTAGTTATGTCCCTATTAAGACCAGTAATCTATTTGGAATTAACTGTCAGTCTTTTGATACTTAAAATTCTTTCTCCAGTCCTGGACTGCATAAGATTTTTGATATAGGGAATGCCACCACTCGTCATGAATCAGATGAGCTATGGTGTCACAATCCTGCAATGCCCCTGTCCTGTCCAAGCTCCTCCCATTTTTTTCTTAGCTTGGAGAAACTGGAGTGAAAACACCAATACCCAAAAAAATTTGAAGCAACTCTGAGTTCCACCAAAATTTTGCAACTTTGTAAAGCAATTTTTGTAAGAACTTTCGCTAAATTTCTTTGATGAGTTGGGGCCTTACTCTTTTCATAGCAGACTTTCAATTTTGTCTTTGACACCTCTTTCCATTCAGCTCTTCTGTCTCTTAGCCCAGAGCACCTGTAAGGGTAAGGACATATTTCCGAAGAAATATCTGCTGACAGGTTTACTTCAAATAGTGTTTTTGACATGCATTTGTATTTGCTTATTATTTACAAAGATTTTTAAGTTTTACTGATGCAAATTGCCTCTTAATGGAGGCAGCAATCCTACAAGTCACTATTGACCCTTAAAAGACAATTGAAATGGGACTGAAAGCCAAATCAGTAAGTTTTACTGAGAAATCTATAGGATTAATTCAAAAATACAATAAAGAATGGTGTGTTTTGAAACCAAAACTAAACAATTTGGAAAATATTGTAAACCAATATTGCATATTTGTGTTACAAATTTTTAGAGCTGCCATATCTGACATTTTATATCACATTTAAGCTAAAATAATTCAGAGTATTCATTTGATTTGACTGTGTGAACTGACCAGAGCAAATTTATCTTTGTTTTGGAAAGACACTGTATTGCAGTATCATAAAATGCACTGCATCAAAATTCTCCTTTTTATTGCTGTTTGAGTAATATTACTGTATCTTCCCTCAGGTTCTGCATAGTAAACCTAACTAATATGGTCAGACAGAATGAAAACAGATCTGTGAAAACATGCATGCATCTATTAGGCAGAAATAATAACAAAATTAATTGTCCAAATAGCAATTTGAATTCTTCTTTATCTGAGATTGTCATTTTTGCAGAATTCGCAAGCATATATTTTTTAGCATAGCCTGTATATTTTTTAATAGACTAGTATAAAAAATAAATAGTAATAGATGAAAGGTGATAACTTTTACTATTTAAAATAACAGCCTTTGAGATAAATTATTTAATTTCTGCATACTTAGATGCCAAGTAACAACTATGAGTAAAGTAAGGAAATTGAAGTTGAGAAAACCATCTATACTAGCAACATTTTCTTGTTTGCAACATACCATATTAAGCACGTAAAGACAATAATCACAATCTTTTTACAAGATCCAATTTTGGAAAGGAAGAAATCACCAGAATCTTATTGTTTGTTTAACTGGTCAAATGTAATACCATAGTATCTCTTGGATCCAGTGACATACCTAGATCTTAAGCCCCGCTGCAAGATTTGGATCTGAATTTTATATATATACAGTATGTCACTGACATCTATATGTGATCTGTCTAAAATACTCTGTCGGGTGCCGCTGTGATTTTACTGTATGCAGCTGCGGAAGTGCCGGCTTTTTATCTACCTATCTATCTATCATCTATTTTAAAATACTTTAGTGGCAACACAATTATTTCCCAAACTTTGATAACTTTTTTCGATTTTAAGAAAAATGCTTGTGCTTCCAATCACGAATCCAAATGTGCCATATTTTGTGCCAAATTTATGTTTGGCGATCATTTTCCAAACATATTCGCTCATCTCTACTCATGAGTAAAATGGAGCATTCAGCCGCATCTTTCACAAGTTTCAATCCAGCCACTTTTGAGGATGCATAGATGTAACTTGCATTAGTGTGCCACAGGCTAAGGATTGTGATGAAGAAAATGGTTGGTTTATTTCCAGTGCAATAAACATTTTTAGTGTTGAACGACATGAAGTGGTGAAGCTCCTTGTGTGACACAAAGTCTTTGGCAAGCTGAGCGCAAGTTGAGAGAACATTGTTGCCTTCCTCCTGCAAAGTCATCACCATTTCAATCTTTTCTACATTTGGAACTTCGCTGTTAAAAAAAAGTCTGGCCCACCATAATCTCACTAAGGTACCACAGGTATCTGTTTGAAAGTTGTTATTGCTGCCTCAGCAACAGGCACATTTATTACTTTGTATGATACAAGTGTTATTCCCAACAGTGGCGCATGTGGATTTCTGGGAGCCATCCTGAAGGTGTACAGATTATGCTAAATTCCTCTCAGCAACAGGATGAGGACATTTAGCAAAATGCGCGTGCAGCTCCTTTAAGAGCAGGGGAGCAGGAGCACATATGCACATACCTATATTACCTTAATTTACCTATAGTTTGGAGCGTCACATGGGCGCAACTTATGGTGCCTCTTCCGGGTCTTGATCTACCGGCTCACATAAATGGCCCACTGCCATGGCGCTTGCCACACAGCCCTGGGAAGAAGCTGTTCTGGTGAAACGCGTCGGGCGTTCAGTGTGTTTAACCCGGTCCCCACATGGGTAAAAGACGCTATAGACTATGGCGTAGTCATGCTTTGATCCACTTTGGACCATATGATTTACTAATGACTGAGAGCAATTGAGAGTAACTGTTTTGTGTTTACCTATTTATTCACACCAGAGCATTAGTGCTCGGGACAGCATAGCATATACTTACATTGCACTATTAGGAGCACTTTATGCCCATCATTTTATTGACTAACTTGTATATATCTATTGGTGTGCAATAATACACGTATCTTATTGGCAATTTCCAATGTGTATTGTCTGTCTTATATTGACTCTGTTACCAACCAATTTTTTATTTACTTGACTACCCTGTCTATGTCAATATCTGGGAAAAACCTTGCCTTATTTCCATCATATATACTCTTTTTATGTACTTATTGATATTATGTGCTAATAAATTGTCTAATTCTCACAGATTTCTGCGTAGAATAGTGTGTTTTTTTAACTACTTTTTCTGGCCATAAACTCAGTGTTTCGTTATAGGTTATAACATCCATGCACTTGTCTGGGTTTGTCAGTGGTGTAGCGCACTGACCACATTTTAACAGGAAGCTAGAATGAAATACAGTCACCTTCTCATCTGTCACACGGCCTTGGTGGGCACCACCACATCCACATCCCTTAACATCACCCTGTAACACCGATGTGTTTGTACTCTGTTTTCCCGGCGTTACTCTGCATATCTCTGCTTTAACCCTTCGCTCCTTTCTCTCTAATGAGCTGGAATGCTGTTTTCAATTACCTGTATGGATGCTGCTCAGTTTCCGGCTTCGCTGCGTAGCCGTACATGCATGAGTATCTCTGCTGCGCTGCATGACCACCCGCATGTGAGGTCCCTGGCTACCGCTGTGGAAGCTACCCACGGGTTGCAAGATCCTCTGCAGCTGTGCATGACTTACCACGTGTGTTCAGGTTTGCAGTCACTGCCAGGTGTCCTTTGCTATGCTGATTAATTTCTGGCTGTGCTTAGGGTGCACACAGTCACAACTCCCCTGCTTTTATGAGGAATGGGTGTGTGCTTGAATTTCTGCTCCCAGCCTATCACTGTGAGGCAGCTCCTATAAAAAGTTCCCCTGCCTTGTGGGGCATTGCCAGAGCTTCACATCAAGTTTCGGAGTCTTGCTATGTCTGTGTGGTGACAGGTAAGCACCTGTCCTGCCTGCCTGCAGTTCTAGGTAAGCTGATGCCTGTCTTCCACCTGCTCTGGGGCAAAATACCCAGATCCATTTCTGTTATCAGCTTTGGGACAGCCGATGTCTGAGTTCCTGAACTTATCCTGTTTATTTGTTGGTACCAAAGTCCTAGTCCTGATTCCTGCTGTATTATGTTCCTGAAGTCCTTCTGTGTCCTGAACCCTGTGCCCAGTGACTGTGACTCTTTGCTAACTGACTTTCCGTGATCTAACCTGGGTTCATCTTGGAAGTAGGAGTCCAGTGTGTCTGCTGAGTTTCTGGTACTCTGTGCTCAACTTGTTATTCAGTGCAATCCCCCGCCAGCTTCAGTTCAACATGGCGGGGCTTGCACCAGACTGTTTGGGTTCCTTTTTAGGTCACTGCCAGATGTCTGGAGCCCGATGACCATGGCCTCTTGTCCAGAGCCTGATGCCCGGTATCTGATGATCACTTCCAGATGTCCTGATCCTATCCATCCCTGCCCGGAGCCTGCCGATCGCTGACAGATTTCTGGAGCCTGATGACTGCGGCCTCATGTCCGCAGCCTGATGTCCGGAACCTGTCAATTGTTGCCAGATGTACGGAGTCTGATGCCAGTTTTCTGATGTTCTACCTGAGATCCGAATCCTGATGTCCACCTGGTACCTGATGCTCCGATGTCCAGTCTATGTTCCAATGTCCACTCCGTGTTCCGATGTCCAGCCTGTGTCCAGATATCCAGTCCCTGATTCTGGTGGTCCAAGTTGTGCTCTTGAGCTGGTCCCGCTTGTGTTCCTGGATGGATTTCTCCTCCGTTATTTCCTGGAGTTTCCAGCTCTGTTCCCTGGTAATGATCCCGCCAGTGAGTCCTGGACCTGACCAGCCGATGCCCAGTGCTGTAGTGCCAACGTTCCTGGACCTGTGCTATCAGTGTCTTGCTTATGTTCTGATTTCCTGCCGGTTCCCTGGGTTTTACCCGTCATGGCTCCTGCTGTTGCCTGAAGGCTGCCTGAGGTCAGCATCTGATGCTCTCCTGCTGTGCCTGTGCTACGCCTGAGGCCTGAGAGAGAGGCCATCCTAGTATGCCCGTGCCAGATAACCCTGGACTGCATCAACCTGTGATGACCCTAGACATCATCAGAAGTCTGCCTGAGGTCGGTGTCTGATGTTCTCCTGCTGTGCCTATGCTACGCCTGAGGCCTAAACCCATGATGACCACTTGCATCGCCTGTGAACCTGTGATGTGTTTCCTTCGTGATGTGCATATTCCGGAACCTGGTGTTTTCATGTGTTTTGCTTTAAGTAAACTTTATGTTTCTTCATACCTGAAGTTGTGCGGTGTGCTTAGTCCTGCATATGGCTATCTTGTCCACAAGCTTAGCTGCCACAGACCCAGCTCACTACCCTTCCCTAGTCCAGGTAGGCCCGGGTCCCCCTATTGTCCAGTGGGTCCATATTCCAGGATCACCTGGGATGCATATCCCATCGTTGTAATGGTTCGATGACATGGGAGCTTTGGCTGGGTAAGCGTTGCTGCGTCCCCGATCGTAACACACCCTTTCTCATATTGAATGCATTATGCTTATAAAAAAATAATCCTGGCTTTATTTTTCACAAGTACCCTCACAGAGGTGTTATGTACAAAATCACTGTGTCTAGCAATGTGTGTCTATTTTTTCAGATATCATCTTAATTACATACGGCAACAGCAGACTTATGAAAATTACAGGTAAATAGTCACGTTTGCATATCTCAGCAGGCTTTGTGCCAGTCACACAACTGCTAGATAAATATGCGCTATTTATTAAATCATTAGAAAATTAATATTGTTTTTATATCATCTTGCTGACACACTGCAACAGCGAACAAATGAAAATTATTGCCACTGATAAATTGTGACATTGGCTCATGATTGCCCGAATTGTGCCAGTCTCATACCTGTTAGATAAAGATACGGTATTAATTTAACCATTAGAAATTTTTTTGAATTTTTTTAGATCGCATTTATGAGATGCCAACAGCAGACTCTGGGAAATTTCTGGTAAATAGTGATGTTTCCATAGCTCGGTAGGTTTTGCTCCAGTCGCACAACTGGTAGATAAATATTAGCTATTTTTAGCAATAGGTGACAAATATTATTTAGCAATTAGCTTTTAAAAAGGATATTACTATATGCTGGCACTGAGGAATATTTTTTTAGCTGTAAAAAAAAATTTGATATGCTGACAAACAGGAATAATATGTAGCTCCCAAAAAATTGGTTTTGTATATGCTGGTACTAACTAATATTATTTGCCTCTAAAAAGAGTTGATTTGTAGATTAGGGTAGTGGAAGAAAGCCTGCCCATCTCTCCCTAATCCCACAGTCTGTTCCTAATTCTAAACTATACAACACACAATGCAAAATAGCAGAGATCTCCAGCATGTACATACAATAATGATGTGAACTGATAACACCCACGTGATGGCCTTTCACTCTCCCTACATGTTAAATCTCTCCTTACCCTATCTCCACCAAATAAATAACTTATCTTCAACCTCAGTAGCTTTTAAAAGAGCTTTTTGGAATCAATAAATCTTCTTATACACTCCATTCACTTTCCCTACACTGTTTCCGGCTGCAATGTGTGCAAGATGGCATCTGCACTGATTAATTATCCCCGGTGACGCTGTAAAGCCAGCCAATCACAGTAATGCCACACCAAAGACTGTGCCAGCATTACTGTGATTGGCATTTTATTTGCAGCCAATACACATGCTGGGCTGACTTATGTGAGGCAGTGACCGGGATCGTTTACGAGGGACGTTATATTTCCACCAGAATGTGTACAGAGACCTATTAAAGCCATTGGAGTGCATTTCAGTCACACACACAGCTGCGGCTGCAATGCAGGAATGAAGGTGAGCAATGACCTAGTCAGACTACCTGGCTAAGGCAGATTAAGTAAAATCCGGCAGGGCCTTCATTTCTTGGAGGAGGTCACAGGAGGCAGTGGGGCGGCCTCCTCCCTCCAACCCAGGTTTTCCAGTGGCTTTTGCCACAGGTCTTTAAAACTCCTGCACTAAGGATTAGTGTTGTTCTATGTTTGTGTGTAGCTGAACCCACGCCTGGGACGGCTCTGCACCTGTCAGGCTCTGTTCGGCCTGGCGCGGCCGTTGTCCCCGGCAACCATTGTTTATGGACTGATGTTACCCCGGCTGCGTACCGGAGGACTTTTCTGTTTAACCCGTGAGTTGCTGAATAAAAGCTGTTTAATTTGGACTTGCTTGGGTCACTGCCTCAGTTACTGCACCATGTGAACACCGCCGCTTTACACTTGCCAATCACAGTAATGCTGACACCGTCTTTGATGTGGCATTACTGTGATTGGCTGGCTTTACAGCGTCACCGAGGATATTTAATCCCTGCCGGCGCTATCTTGCGCACATTGCAGCCAGAAACAGTGTAGGGAGAGTGACTCGAATATGCCGTGGCAAATACCAAATTACTCTACGAGAAACAAATAGCATGAATAGTGTACTATTCGTGAGAGTAACGAATAGTGCCAAATATATTAGCTCATTACTAGTTTTATTCACATTTTAAAGGCTAAGGAAAACAAAGAGTGTCATACAGAATAAATGTATAATACTATATCATTATATAGTCATCATTATCTGCACATAATCATATAGATCAGCGTGGTAAATGTAGTTCAAAAAAACTTGGCACTCAAATTGTGACACGAAAAATCATTTAATGAAGATGCATCCAGACATGAAACAATTAAACGTTTTCGGTCCAATAATGGGACCTTCATCAGAATTAATGTCAAATAAATGTCAAAGGAACTGGACTAATGAAGTATAACCTTCAGTGACTGCTGAATGTATAATACCCTGGGTAAATGGGAGAAGACCTGGAGCTGTGGATCAGGGACCAGGGACTCACCACAGAAAATTGAAACTGGGAGTCGATGTAGAGAGCGCTTGAAAAAAAAAAAAAAAGGCAAAGCTTGCCACTAGGAGGCGCTGGGAGTCCAGGTCAAAGGCCACGCCGTGAGGAGAAGAAAGAGCAGGAATTACATTTACCAGGCTGGATACCTGACTTGTGCACCTATTCTCACTTTAGTTGAGTGCCGTGGTTATTTTCTACATATAGATCAGCGGTTCTCAACCTGTGGGTCGCGACCCCGGCGGGGGTCGAACGACCAAAACACAGGGGTCGCTTAAAGACATCGGAAAATACATATTTCCGATGGCTTTAGCCCAGTGGCGTAGCAGGGGCGTAGCGTGGGGCGGGCGTAGGGCGCGGGCGTAGCGTGGGCGGGCGGGGGGCGGTCCGCCCCAGGCAGCATGTGTGTGGGGCGGCGTGGCAGCAGCAGCAATTCCTCCTCCCACGGAGTCACAGTGCAGCAGCCCGGAACCCTCCAGAGCTGAGCGGCGGGTCGGTGAGTCCATTATTATGGATGGACAAAATATTATTCAAATAAAATCAGAATAAACCAAGAATGGTGTCATGGTGTTAATAAGAAAATATTGTCAATGATAAAGTATATGACTGTCTTGAGATGAATCCGGAGGAAACTGATCAAGCCAGGAGCCCCTAACAACTAAAAACAAATAATTAAAATCATAACACACACAATCAAATGTATACAAATGAAGATGGTAATCAATATCACACATAGATCAGTGATCACAGAAATGGAACAATACTTATATTTTCATTTATTCCAGCAGGGTGTAAAGTTTTGAGGGTTTAAATCTGCCTGGACTCTAATTTAGCAAGATGTTGAGATAACCAAACCTACCACCACAAATATTTACATTGATTGAATCAATGCCCCTGAACCTGAGGAGAGACCACCATTAAACTGATGGTGCTGTATAAAATGGTGTGGTATTGTTTTCAGTGTGGATTCGTCCATGAGGTCCAATGTGGCAAGAATGCCAAGTTAAAGCTGTTCTTTAATGTATAAAAAAAAATAAACCATTATACTCACAAGGTGTGTACATAGAAGTCATGGGGCCACATAGCCTCAGTATAATGCATCACATGGTCCCCAATGGAATATGCAGCACAGCCCATATTACTCCATATAGTATAATGCATTGTCCTCAGTCATCCATAAAGTACAATGCACAACCTATTGTCCTCCATTAAGTACTGTATAATGCACAGTTTATAGTCATCCATATAGCATAATGTGCGGCCCATAACATCCATAAAGTATAATGCACAGCCCATGGTCCTTCATACAGTATAATGCACAGCCCATAGTACCCTATAAAGTATAATGCATCTCATAGTCATTTATGCAATACAATGCACAGCCCAAAGTAATCCATAAAGTATAATACACAGACATTAGTCCCCCATAAAGTATAATGCACCTCATAGTCATCCATGCAATATAATGCACAGCCCATTGTCTTCAGTAAAGTATAATGCACAGCATATATAGTCATCCATTTAGTATAATGCACAGCCCATAGGCCTCCATAAAGTATAATGCACCTCATAGTCATTTATGCATTATAATGCACAGCCCAAAGTAATCCATAAAGTATAATGCATACCACTTAGTAATTCATAAAGTATAATGAACAGCCCTTAGTCATCCATAAAGTATAATGAATATCCCATTGTCAACCATATAGTATAATGCACAGCCTATAGTCATCCATAAAGTATAATGCACAGCCCTTAGTCATTTTAAAAGAAAGAGGGTGTCACAATTTTAAGACACGTAATTCAGGAGATCAGACTGTTAGTCATTACATGTCTCACACTGGTAATGCATCTTTTCATTTAAATTAAGCTCTGGAGGCAGATTCTCGGGGAGATCTGTTTTCAGTCCATATATCTCAATAGTTAATTTATTAATTAGGAAAATGTGGATTTCTCTGGAATCAAATATCAGATTGCAGATATCAAGGTATCATTTATTCAACTTTCTGTGACATTCATGGTTGTATAGACAGCAAAGGAGAGTTGATTCCTTTAATGAGAATGAGTCATCTTAATTTGCATGGACTCCTCAGTTAGGGTAATAGGCACACAAGACTTAGGTGGAGGTACATAGTAAGTAGTGTGCTCCAGTGTGCATTTGCCTAACTATTTAGAGACATGACTTAGTCAAAGGAGTCTGTAGAAGGGAACTGTAGTAATATTTCTTTGATTTGGTCAGAGAATCGAGCACAAAACTGATTGTATATAACCTGGTTTTTCCACTGTGAGTCAGTAGCCCAGTGTTAAAAGTCAGTACAGTACTTCGGAACTTCTGGATCAGCAAAATTGACCGCTGGCAAGAATAAAGCAAGTTAGTCAAGGGATAACTGTCCTGTCTAGACTAGTCTACTTCTAGAGCAGTGGTTCTCAACCTTTCCTCATGTTGCGGTGACCCCCAAACCAAAAAGTAATTACAGTCCTCCATACAATTTTATGGGCACCACATAGTCCTCCATACAGTATTATGGGCCAAATATAATGCTCCATAAAGAATACTGGTCCCCATATAATGCTCCATACAAAATATGGAGCTCTCCTCTGCACTGTGCTGCGTTCTGCACTGTTACGGCTCAGGAAAGGGCACTGTGGAAAGACTCTTCATTATCATCATCTTTGGCTCCCCATCATCATCATTGCCTGCCCATCATCATTGGCTCCCCATAATCATCATTGCCTGGCCATCATCATTGGCTCCCCATCATCATCGCCTCCCCATCATCATCATTGCCTGCCCATCATCATTGGCTCCCCATCATCATCATCATTGCCTTTCCATCATCATTGGCTCCCCATCATCATTGCCTCCCCATCATCATCATCATCATTGCCTGCCCATCATCATTGGCTCCCCATCATCATCATTGCCTGCCCATCATCATTGGCTCCCCATCATCATCATCTTTGCCAGCCCATCATCATTGGCTCCCCATCATCATCGCCTCCCCATCATCATCATCATCATTGCCTTCCCATCATCATTGGCTCCCCATCATCATGATCATTGCCTGCTCATCATCATTGGCTCCAAACCATCATCATTGCCTCCCCATCATCATCATCATCATTGCCTGCCAATCATCATTGCCTCCCCATCATCATCATCATCTTTGCCTGCCCATCATCATTGCCTCCCCATCATCATCATTATTGTCTGCCCATCATCATTGGCTCCCCATCATCATTATTGCCTCCCCATCATCATCATCATCATTGTCTCCCCATCATCATCATTGCCTGCCCATCATCATTGCCTCCCCATCATCATCATCTTTGCCTGCCCATCATCATTGTCTCCCCATCATGATCGCCTCCCCATCATCATCATCTTTGCCTGCCCATCATCATTGGCTACCCATCATCATCGTTGCCTCCTCACCACCATCACTGCCTCCCCCCATCACCATCACACATACAGCACCACACACAGACAGCACCGCAGCACTCTCTCACATACACACACACATGCAGGCAGACACACACACACACACTGATACACACAGACACATACACCTCACATCTCACCTGTCCGGCGCCCGCGCTCTCTGCCACAGCCGGTCGCTGAATGATGACATCATCCAGCGGCGCTGCTGTGACAGGAAGTGCGGGCGCCCTGCAGGCGCCCCTTGGAGCCCGGAGCTACGGAGGCACGGGGAGTGGTAAGTATTGCGCCGCCTGCTCAGGCCGGGTCCCCCCTCTCCCCGCACAGTGGACTCACCGACCCACCGCTCAGCCCCGGAGGGTCCCGGGCCGCTGCACTGTGACTCCGTTGGGAGGAGGAATTGCTGCTGCTGCCACGCCGCCCCACACACGTGCTGCCTGGGGCGGACTGCCCCCCGCCCGCCCACGCTACGCCCGCACCCTACGCCCGCCCACGCTACGCCCCTGCTAAGCCACTGGGCTAAAGCCATCGGAAATATGTATTTTCCGATGGCTTTAAGCGACCCATGTGTTTTGGTCGTTCGACCCCTGCTGGGGTCGCGACCCACAGGTTGAGAACCGCTGTTCTAGAGAGAGCATTCAGTATGGCAATTGGATTTTCCACATTCAAATAGATTAGTGTCCTTCCTCCACAAGTGTGGTACACCTTACATTTGTGAAAATGAAGCATACATGGGTCAGTGAGGATTTTAATTTATAGCAGCAAAAGAATTGGGGATGTAAAACTTAACATTTAATGAACCTAATGTTAAAAAGGGGACACACAGACAATTACCATCCTCCAAACAAACAGTGAGGATACATGATATAATCAGAGAGTAAAGTCCAATAGGGACTACAAAATATAGGAGATATAAATATAAACCAGACAACTTATAGTTTGCTCTGCACCGCAAGAGCAAAAAATTGACTACCTAAATGCAAGTGTATGCATCGCTCATTTGTAAGTCATTTGTCTGGAACGCAATCAAACGTGTGTGAGACAGTATGTATAAAAGGAATGATCTCACCCATTTGAATGGAGATATGCGCTCCAAAATTCATCTCCTAATAAAATATGCATCTGGTCATTTCCAGAGTAGATAAGGCCCTTTCCCAACGCGTTTCCTCCTTTCAGGATTCATCAGGGGATATGGCGACTAGAGACATCTATATCAAATGCATTGCATGAGAGCATGAGAGCAATGCATTTGATATAGATGTCTCTAGTCGCCATATCCCCTGATGAATCCTGAAAGGAGGAAACGCGTTGGGAAAGGGCCTTATCTACTCTGGAAATGACCAGATGCATATTTTATTAGGAGATGAATTTTGGAGCGCATATCTCCATTCAAATGGGTGAGATCATTCCTTTTATACATACTGTCTCACACACGTTTGATTGCGTTCCAGACAAATGACTTACAAATGAGCGATGCATACACTTGCATTTAGGTAGTCAATTTTTTGCTCTTGCGGTGCAGAGCAAACTATAAGTTGTCTGGTTTATATTTATATCTCCTATATTTTGTAGTCCCTATTGGACTTTACTCTCTGATTATATCATGTATCCTCACTGTTTGTTTGGAGGATGGTAATTGTCTGTGTGTCCCCTTTTTAACATTAGGTTCATTAAATGTTAAGTTTTACATCCCAATTCTTTTGCTGCTATACATTGAAACACATTTTGGGGTATACCTCTATTATATTGCTTTATTGAGGATTTTAATTTACCTGTAGCTGATGTGAAAGATTAGAACAGTTATAGTATCTCCCTTCATAACCATTTTAATTTAATTGTTTAATATTGTTCTCCAGTTTCCAGGACCTGTACCTAGACAGCCAGATATCTCCTAACTGCTCATATTCTATAGTGTGCTGCTACTGTGACTGCCACTGGACAACTTTGCATCTACTGCCTGTCCATTGTGTTCTATACTGTAGTTCTGCACAAAGTAAATATAAGAAAACTGAAACTGTTCTCCCAAAATGTTTTAACAGCTTTTGAAAAGGCTATTGCTTTTTAACTTTCCAAACAACAAACCTTTTGCTCATCAAAAAGGAAAAATTTTTGAAAGACTTGTTGAAAGCTATTGCTTTTTTATGGGCCTTGCTGACTTTTTGCATTAAGCAAGAAATCATACAATTTAAAAAAAATGTCACTGCTGAAAAAAAAACTTATTGTCAAAGCTGCTATTCAAATTTTTTTCTGTCAGACTTGTGGATCGTGGACTGACTGTGCCACGGGGCTGTAAGGGGAGGACAGGACTGTAGTCGTGACCCGAAATACTGTAACATCTATGTCCATTCCTTTCCCCTACAGAAAACTGTATTCTTCTCTTTAGCATACCTTCATCTCCAAATCCAGTCCCCCCTCCCAGGCACTTCCCAGGCAACGATGTACCCTCTTTCAGGCGACACCCAGTAATGGAGACACAGTCCAGGATAACTTGAACATTCTCTTTACTTAACACTTCACAAGTTACATCCACAGTTGGCACATCATGGGATTCACTTGTTTCCTTATCTTTCCCTGCTTTGCTGTCACGCCTCAACTGCTCCCCGGTTCCTTCCTTGCCTGACCTCGCCATGATGACAATTTCTTCTGCCTGTTTTGCCCCAGACTCGAAATCATTAGTCACCAGGTTTGGCTGCCTCTGGTAAAGCATTCTCGTTGAAGCTTCAACTCCCTTCATCTCCTCAGTCCAACTGACTCCTGCCCTAAAGGCATCCTCCCAGGCGATGAGTCGGCATGTCTTTCCTACTCTGTTCTGGCCCACTGATATGAGGCACAGTGGCCGTGGATAACGTGGGCTGCAGCGATTCAATGTTACGTGGCTGCCAAGCTGTCCGAGCCTATGGCCCATGTAGATACTTCGGGCACCCTGGCCCTGTCTGACCTAACTTCCTAGAAACTTCTCTCTTACTACCCGGCAGCCCCTCCTACACTTAAACCTCTATAGCAGGGGTGGGGAATCATTTCCTGCCAAGGGCCATTTGGATATTTATATCATCCTTCGGGGGCCGTACAAACTCCGCCCACAAAGTACATTCTGACTCTGGCACTGGTGTCAGGGCGTAATCTTTCATTGCATGCCCTTCAGTGTTCTGTAGTGAACACTACGTGTGTGTGCTTACAGAGCAAGAAGAAATTAATGAACTGGTGGCAATCAAAATACAGCTCCCTGCCAAAGCACAGCGGTCCCTGAGAATCTGCCCAGGGGCCGGATAAAAGGTCATCGAGGGCCGTAAATGGCCCTGGGGCCTGAGGTTCCCCACCCCTGCTCTATAGACATCCTATCAATTATACCTAGCAGTGGACACTAGTATAGCCCCATCTAGTGGCCCATAAAAGAACTACATCTACCCTTATCTATAGGAACTATATACTAAAGTGCCCTCTGCTAATGTTCCCAAAAGGATGTACTGTACTTACCCTAAACTGTACATGAACATCAGTCACATTATATTATACTAAAATAACACAAATCAATATAACACAGTTCTCTACAGAATGGTAACACATATAAATGTGGCAGTACCTTAAAATATGAGCGATAATACATATTTCTATGCAGCAGAACCGCAAGCATTTATCATATACATTATCAGCATTAACATGATAAAACTGATCAACTGATAAAAAACAATTAGAAGAAGTGAAGCAAGAAGGTCATTCTACCTCACCCCCTTACAGGGCTGTTTTGAATGTTTTAGAAATGAATTCTGAGCAGAAGCTCCCTCTGGTGGTTACAAACAGTACTGAACCATTCAATGAGGATTGGCAATCAGGAATCACAGACTGGCTGGATATATGGGAGGTTTCCCCCCATCATGGTTGCCGGTGATCAATCGTTCTTGTCTCAACGTTGTTTCCTGGTTCACTTGGAAGCTTGCTAAGTCTTGCCTCTTCTCCTGCTCTCAGATAAGATATTTTCTGTTATTTGTTTTTGTGCTTGCCATTTTCATATTTCTTTGCATTTCTGTGAGGTTTGGCAAGGTTCCCCTCCCCGGGGGGCTTGGTCTCCTCTCGGTTCATCTGGAGCCACTGTTGTTTGTTCATTTGCCTTTTCCAGTTTTTTCTGTGGCTGCGGCTTAGTTTTGTTACACCAGAGAACTAATTTAGGTGGTAGAGGTCGTGTGATCTCAGGTGTTTTTGCAATTAGTAGCGTTGGCTTTTTTTGGGGTTTTTTTTGGATTGCAGTAAGTATCCTGCCTATCCTTTTCTGTCCAGGCAGATTGGACCACAGCATTTGCTCATACTATTTTCTGTCTGTCTGTATTTCCTCTTGTCTAACCGCCATTACATTTTTGGGGGCTTCCTATGTTCTTTGGGGATCTGCTCCGGGGCAGATAGCTTTCCTCTTTCTATCTTTAGGTGTAGTTAGCCTCTCAGGCTGTGACGAGGCGTCTAGGACCAACATAGGAACACTCCACGGCTGCCTTTAGTTGTGGTGGTTAGTCAGGGTACTGCAATCCAGTAGATTTCAACCTCTCTGGTGTATTGCCGTTTTCAAAAATAATTGTAAGTTATTTTGTGCCTTAAAACCTAAGTCCTCAGGGAGCGCAGCACAGCAGGTTCAGATTGTCATCTCTCTCCTGCACGGCGATCCTCAGGATTGGGCTTTTTCCCTGACACCTGGGGACCCTGTTTTGAGTAATGTTGATGCATTTTTTCTGGCTCTGGGGTTATTGTACGATGAACCTAATGTCACTGATCAAGCTGAAAAAACCTTGTTGGCATTAAATCAGTGGCTTGAGGACGCTGAGTTGTACTGTCAGAAATTCCGAAAATGGGCAGTTCTGACCAAATGGAATGATGATGCTTTGGCAGCCCTTTTTCGGAAGGGTCTGTCAGAGAATGTAAAAGATGTTATGGTGGGTTTCCCTGCTCCCTCTGGTCTCAATGATTCTATGTCATTGACGATTCAAATTGATAGACGTTTACGTGAGCGTAGACGTATGCGTGGAATGGTGTTGCCTTGTGAACCAGGTTCTGAACCCATGCAGTGTGATAGAGTGGCTTCTGGGGCACAGCGTCATGAGTTTCGAAAACGCAATGGGTTATGTTTCTACTGTGTTGATGCCTCTCATGCTATTTCAGTCTGCCCTAAGCGGGGAAGACATTTGGCACGCTCAGTTGTCTTGGGTAGTGTTCAGACTAAATTTCTGTTGACTGTTACCCTGATTTGCTCCTTGTCCACATTTTCTGCTCAGGCTTTTGTTGATTCGGGAGCAGCTATTAACCTGATGGATTTTGATTTTGCTAAACGTTGTGGGTTTCCCTTGATACCCCTACGGAAGTCTATTCCCCTACTGGGGATTGATTCTACCCCTTTGGCTGAGAATAAACCCCAGTTCTCTACTCAGGTGATAATGAGGGTTGAACCTGATCATCAGGAGAGTTGAAAATTTTTGGTGCTGTATAATCTGCATGACATTATTGTACTAGGTTTCCCTTGGTTGCAGTCTCATAATCCTGTTTTGGATTGGAAATCTGTGTCTGTAACCAGTTGGGGCTGCCAATGTGTTAATGCCAACACTCCTGTTTTTTCTGCCTCTCCCCAGGCTCAAGATGTGCCTGACTTTTTGACTGATTTTTCTGATGTTTTAGCGAAAGTAAATCTGAATCCTTCCCCCCTCATAGGAGCTCTGACTGCGCTATTGAATTAGTGCCTGGTAGTAAATTCCCTAAAGGTCGCCTTTTTAACTTGTCTGTACCTGAACATGACGCTATGCGGTCTTATATCAAGGAGTCATTGGAGAAGGGTCATATCAGACCATCCTCTTCACCCTTGGGTGCCGGTTTATTCTTTGTGGCCAAAAAGGATGGTTCATTAAGGCCGTGTATTGATTATCGTCTCTTGAACAATATCACTGAAATATCAATATCCATTACCCTTGATTTCTGACCTGTTTTCCAGGGTGAAAAGTGCTACTTGGTTTACCAAGCTTGACCTCAGGGGGGCGTATAACCTTATTCGCATTAAGCACAGGGATGAATGGAAGATGGCATTTAATACCCCAGAGGGGTATTTTGAGTACATAGTGATACCCTTTGGGCTCACTAATGCTCCTTCCGTCTTCCAGTCCTTCATGAATGACATTTTCAGGGATTTTGTGGATAAATTTCTGATTGTTTATTTGGATGATATCTTGATTTTTTCCAATGACTGGGACTCTCATGTGAAACATGTTCGGACTGTGTTCCAGATTTTGAGAGAGAATGCTCTGTATGTGAAGGGATCAAAGTGTCTTTTTGGCGTACAGATGATCTCATTTCTGGGATTCATTTTGTCTCCATCTGTTATTGAAATGGACCCGGTCAAGGTTCAGGCCATCTGTGATTGGGTCCAACCTACTTCATTAAAGGCTCTTCAGAGATTCTTGGGTTTTGCCAATTTTTATTGTAAATTTATTGGTAATTTCTCTGTTATTGTTAAACCATTGACTGATTTGACCAAAAAGGGTTCTGATGTGGTGAATTGGCCTCCTGAGGCAGTCTCTGCGTTTCAGGAACTTAAACAGAGATTGACTTCTGCTCCTGTTCTACGGCAGCCTGATGTTTCTCTGCCATTTCAGGTGGAGGTTGATGCCTCTGAAATTGGGGCAGGTGCCGTTTTGTCCCAAAGAGATCCTGAGACCTCTAAACGTAACCCTTGGGCTTTTTTCTATCGAAAATTTTCTCCAACTGAACGTAATTATGACGTGGGTAATCGGGAGTTATTGGCCATGAAGTGGGCTTTTGAAGAGTGGAGACATTGGCTGGAGGGAGCCAAACATCAGGTGGTGGTCATCACGGACCATAAGAATCTGGTTTATCTGGAATCAGCCAAGCGACTTAATCCTAGACAGGCCAGGTGGGCCTTGTTTTTCACACGTTTTAATTTTGTGGTTTCCTTTCTTCCTGGCACTAAGAATGTTAAGGCGGATGCCCTCTCGAGGAGTTTCCTTGCGGACTCTCCTGAGTTATCTGATCCTGCTGTTATTTTGAAAGAGGGTGTAGTTCTTTCCGCCATCTCGCCCAATTTGAGGCTGGCTCTGGAGGGGTGTCAGGAGGATAAACCCGAGCGCTGCCCTGTTGGGAAATTGTTTGCCCCAGACCAGTGGAAAAAGAGTGTGATGTCTGAGATTCATTGATCCGCGTTGGCCGGTCATCCCGGAATTTTTGGTACCAGAGACTTGGTGAGTCGGTCCTTTTGGTGGCCTACTTTGTCTCGTGACGTCAGGGAGTTTGTGCAGTCTTGTGGGACTTGCTCTCGCTCCAAGCCTTGCTCTCGCTCTAGTGGTTTGTTGATGCCATTGCCTGTACCCAAGAGACCATGGACCCATATCTCTATGGATTTTATTTCCGACCTCCCTGTTTCTCAGAGAATGACCGTTATCTGGGTGATTTGTGATAGGTTTTCCAAGATGATACATCTTGTGCCATTACCTAAGTTGCCTTCCTCCTCCGAATTGGTGCCTTTGTTCCTTCAGCACGTGGTTCGGTTACACGGCATTCCTGAGAACATTGTGTCTGACAGAGGAGTCCAGTTTGTTTCCAGATTTTGAAGGACTTTTTGTTCTAAACTTGGTGTTCAATTGTCTTTCTCCTCTTCTTTTCATCCTCAGACCAATGGACAAACTGAGAGAACAAACCAGACATTGGAGACTTATCTGAGATGCTTTGTGTCTGCTGATCAAGATGACTGAGTCTCTTTTTTGCCTTTGGCTGAGTTTGCTCTTAATAATAGGGCAAGCTCTACCACTTTGATGTCTCCATTTTTCTGCAATTTTGGGTTTCACCCTCGATTTTCTTCAGGACAGGCGGAGGCTTCTGTCTGTCCGGGTGTTGACTCTGTTGTGGAGCGCATGCTGCAGATTTGGGACCAGGTAGTGGAGAGGTTGTCCCTCTCTCAGGAAAAGGCCCAGCGGTTTACCAACCGGCATAGGACTGATGGTCCTCGGTTTAAAGTGGGGTACTTGGTCTGGTTGTCCTCAAGAAATATCCCTATGAGAATTGCATCTCCTAAGTTTAAGCATAGGTTCATTGGACCTTATAAGATCATGGAGATTCTTAATCCTGTTTCCTTTCGTTTACTTCTTCCAGGGACATTTAAGATCCATAACGTGTTCCACAAGTCCTTATTGAAGAGGTTTGTCGAGCCAGTGGTTCCTATGGCTGCGCCCCCTGACCCTGTTTTGGTTGAGGGCAATCTGGAGTATGTGGTTGAGAAAATATTGGATTCTCGTTTTTCTAGACGGAAACTCCAGTATTTGGTTAAGTGGAGAGGTTATGGTCAGGAGGACAATTCTTGGGTGTTTGCTTCGGACATCCATGCTAGGAGACTGATCCATGCGTATCACAGAGCTCATCCTGACCGACCTGGTTGCACAAATGAGGGTTCGGTGACCCCTCCTCAAGGCGGGGGGTACTGTTATGAATGTTTTAGAAATGAATTCTGAGCAGAAGCTCCCTCTGGTGGTTACAAACAGTACTGAACCATTCAATGAGGATTGGCATTCAGGAATCACAGACTGGCTGAATATAAGTGAGGTTTCCCCCCATCATGGTTGCCGGTGATCAATTGTTCTTGTCTCAACGTTGTTTCTTGCTTCACTTGGAAGCTTGCTGAGTCTTGCCTCTTCTCCTGCTCTCAGATAAGATATTTTCTGTTTTTTGTTTTTGTGTTTGCCATTTTCATATTTCTCTGCATTTCTGTGAGGTTTGGCCAGGTTCCCCTCCCCGGGGGGCTTGGTCTCCTCTCGGTTCATCTGGAGCCACTGTTGTTTGTTCATTTGCCTTTTCCAGTTTTTTCTGTGGCTGCGGCTTAGTTTTGTTACATCAGAGAACTAATTTAGGTGGTAGAGGTCGTGTGATCTCAGTTTTTTTTGCAATTAGTAGCGTTGGCTTTTTTTAGGGTTTTTTTTGGATTGCAGTAAGTATCCTTCCTATCCTTTTCTGTCTAGGCAGATTGGGCCCCAGCATTTGCTCATACTATTTTCTGTCTGTGTCTGTATTTCCTCTTGTCTAACCGCCATTACATGTTTGGGGGCTTCCTATGTTCTTTGGGGATCTGATCCGAGGCAGATAGCTTTTCTTTTTCTATCTTTAGGTGTAGTTAGCCTCTCAGGCTGTGACGAGGCGTCTAGGACCAACGTAGGAACGCTCCACGGCTGCCTTTAGTTGTGGTGGTTAGTCAGGGTACTGCAATCCAGTAGATTCCAACCTCTCTGGTGTATTGCCTTTTTTGCCTGGTCTCCTCAGCAACCAAAACATAACACAGGGCCATGCTTACCTGAGTGTCTAGCAGGTCTTTGCTAGAGCTCTTGATGGTGAATTTAGGCTGGTGCTGCAGGTAGCACTCCGGGGAAGTCACCAATATTGTAGTAGCTGATCCTATGGGTCAGGATCACAGTTACTTTTCAAACTGCTTGATGCTTCGCCAAAAAAAAAAGGAATACTAATTTTGAATGATGAAAAGAAACCATGCCATTCATTTTTCAGTTTTCAAACACCAAACCTGTTACTTTTCTCAGTAAAGGATGATTTTTGCTTCTTATAAAGTTTAACTACTTCCTTTTAAAGTACATGCCTATAAACACTAACAGAGGGATGCTTTCAGAATTATTTTCTTGCTTTAAAAGAATAAAATGTAAGTCAGTGCAGTGTGTTATTAAACTGTCTGTTGCTTGGCAATAGTTATCATCTGTTTACCCATAGGCATATATAATGTATGTTGAGTTCATATTGACATTACTAATGCTGTCTTTGTTTCAAAAGAGCTTAAACCTTTCCCACAAATGGATAAAACTGTATATTCAGATTTGTAAATGACTTTTCAGAAATCGGCATTCAGTTATGTCTGATGGATTGCACTGGCACAAGAGTTGTGCCCTTTCTATATGAACAGCTGAGCTACTTCCACCATACCAACATTTTAACCACATTGTCACGGTCAATAGACATAGCAGCACGTGAGGAGTTTGACAAAGAGAGACTGTTCTATTTGTCAGTTCATGTGCACCCCAATAGCACAATTTATGGTGTGCCAATGGGTTGCTTTGGCAAATAGAGGCCTGACAATACCTTTTATGTCTGCCATATTCCTGATCCTTCAAGGTACCACCAGAAGCATGGTTTGATATGCTAACTTTCAGTCAAACACTGACAGGCTAAATAATGCACTGTGCTACGTAAAGTATATCAATGCAAGTAAAGGATCACATGTTCAAGTCCCCTAGTGGGAATTGTAAACATTGCAAAAAAATGTAAAATAAAAAAATCTAAATTTTATTAAGAAATTGTTTATTTGTAAAAAAGAAAAAGACCATGAAAAAATGCAACTTGTGGTATCAGTGCCTTTAAAAAAAAGTATGAAAAACTATGGCATGATTTATGTTTTTGCTAATCATAGCTGAAAAAAAAAAAAAAAGTGATCAGAGTCATATTATTACGTAATGATCGAGCACTAAAATACTCGGGTACTCGTTACTCGAGTCAAGAAATCGTAATGCTTGGGTACTCGACCTGAGTAGCAACTATAATGCAAGTCAATGAGAAACTCAAGCATTTTTACTGCGCCCTCTCCGTCTGGAGGGGGTCTAAAAAATAGCTGAAAACGATGGAAACAGAACTGAAATGGCATAGGAACAGCATGAGAAAGACCCTTGCATTTCTGAATACCAGGTTGCTGATGGGAACAATGCTGTCAGAGTATTACGCCACTTTTACAGACTGACAATAAAACATACAAAACCAAAGTTAAAATGGATTTTATGGGAAAAAAATGCTAAACATTCTTTCCAGAATAATGACTTGTATATAAAGCAAAATCAATGGGAGAAAAAAAATTTTCCTCCACACTTTGGGGGATGCTCACAGGCAGTGTTTTTACTTTTTATTCTTTTTTGCATGTTTACATTGCTTTCAATGGTGAAAAAAACATTTAATAGGAAAAGTAATTGTATCATTTTAATGCCTTACCTAGCCATAAGGTGTGTGTTAAGGGCCTGCGGAATGCACCTAATAGATATTAACCCCTTCACCCCCAAGGGTGGTTTGCACGTTAATGACCGGGCCAATTTTTACAATTCTGACCACTGTCTCTTTATGAGGTTATAACTCTGGAACGCTTCAACGGATCTTCGCGATTCTGAGACTGTTTTCTCGTGACATATTGTACTTCATGTTAGTGGTAAAATTTCTTCGATATAACTTGCGTTTATTTTTGAAAAAACGCAAATATGGCGAAAATTTTAAAAATTTTGCAATTTTCAAACTTTGAATTTTTTTTCCCTTAAAACAGAGAAATATGTCACACAAAATAGTTAATAAATAACATTTCCCACATGTCTACTTTACATCAGCACAATTTTGGAACCAAAATTTTTCTTTGTTAGGAAATTAGAAGGGTTAAAAGTTGACCAGCGATTTCTCATTTTTACAACAAAATTTACAAAGCCATTTTTTTAGGGACCACCTCACATTTGAAGTCACTTTGACGGGTCTATATGGCAGAAAATACCCAAAAGTGACACCATTATAAAAACTGCACCCCTCAAGGTACTCAAAACAACATTCAAGAAGATTATTAACCCTTCAGGTGCTTCACAGGAGCTGAAGCAACATGGATGGAAAAAATTAATATTTAACTTTTTAGCCACAAAAATGATCTTTTACAAACTTTTTTTTATTTTCACAAGGGTAAAAGGAGAAAATGGACAGATAAAGTTGTTGTGCAATTTCTCCTGAGTACGCCAATACCCCATATGTGGGGGAAAACCACTGTTTGGGCACACGGCAGAGCTCGTAAGGGAAGGAGCGCCGTTTGACTTTTTCAAACTAAAATTGGCTGGAATTGAGATTGGATGCCATGTCGTGTTTGGAGAGCCCCTGATACGCCTAAACAGTGGAAACCCCCCACAAGTGACACCATTTTGGAAACTAGACCCCCTAAGGAACTTATCTAGATCTGTTGTGAGCACTTTGAACCCCAAAGTGTTTCACAAAAGTTTATAATGCCTGGGTGTGAAGAAAAAAAAAAAAAACAATTTTCCACAAAAATGATTTTTTAGTGCCAAATTTTTGATTTTTCCCAAGGAAATTGGACCCCAAAACTTGTTGTCCAATTTGTCCTGAGTACGCTAATACCCCATATGTGGGGGGGGGAAACTGTTTGGTCGCACGGCAGGGCTTGGAAAAGAAGCAGTAACGTTTTGGAATGCAAACATTGATGGGGGTCATGTTCCGTTTGTAGTGCCCCAGATGAGCCTAAACAGTGGAAACCCCCCACAAGTGACCCCATTTTGGAAGCTAGACCCCCTAAGGAACTTCTATCTAGATCTTTGGTGAGCACTTTGAACCCCCAAGTGCTTCACACAAGTTTATAATGCCCGGGCATGAAAATAAAAAATCCTATTTTTTTCCCACAAAAATTATCTCTTAGTCACTAATTTTTTATTTTCCCATAGGTAACAGGAGAAATTGGACCACAAAATTTGTTGTCCAATTTGTCCTGAGTACGCTGATACCCCATATGTGGGGGGGAACCACTGTTTGGGCGCATGGCAGAGCTCGGAATGGAAGGAGCACTATTTGACTTTTTCCAACCAAAATTGGCTGGAATTGAGATTGGACGCCATGTTGCATTTGGAGAGCCCCTGATGTGCCTAAACAGTGGAAACCCCCCACAAGTGACCCCATTTGGGAAACTAGACCCCTAAGGAACTTATCTAGATCTTTGGTGAGCAATTTGAACCCCCAAGTGCTTCACACAAGTTTATAACGTAGAGCCGTAAAATTAAAAAATTATATTTTTTCCACAAAATTGATCTTTTCACCCCAATTTTTATTTTCCCAAGGGAAACAAGACTCCAAAAGTTATTGTGCAATTTGTCCTGAGTGCGCTGATACCCCATATGTTGGGGTAAACCACTGTTTGGGTGCATGGCAGAGTTTGGAAGGGAAGGAGCGCCGTTTGACTTTTTCAACGCAGAATTGGCTGGATGCCATGTCGTGTTTGGAGAGCTCCTGATCTGCCTAAACAGTGGAAACCCCCCACAAATGACACCATTTTGGAAACTAGACCCCTCAAGGAACTTATCTAGATGTGTGGTGAGCACTTTGAACCCCAAAGTGCTTCACAGAAGTTTATAACGTACAGCCGTAAAATAAAAAAATTCTTTTTTTTTTTTACAAAAATGATTTTTAGCCCCCAATATTTTATTTTCACAAGGGTAACAGGAGAAATTGGACCCCAAAAGTTGTTGTCCAATTTGTCCTGAGTATGCTGATACCCAATATGTGGGAGTAAACTACTGTATGGGCGCACGTCGGGGCTCGGAAGGGAAGTAGTGACGTTTTGGATTGCAGACTTTGATGGAATGGTCTGGGGGAGTCATGTCGCATTTGGAGAGCCCCTGATGCACCTAAACAGTGGAAACCTCCACAAGTGACCCCATTTTGGAAAATAGACCCCACAAGGAACTTATCTAGATGTGTGGTGAGCACTTTGAACCCCGAAGTGCTTCATAGAAGTTTATAACGTACAGCCGTAAAAATAAAAAAATCCTTTTTTTTTTTACAAAAATGATTTTTTCGCTCCCAATATTTTATTTTCACAAGGGTAACAGGAGAAATTGGACCCCAAAAGTTGTTGTCCAATTTGTCCTGAGTACGCTGATACCCAATATGTGGGAGAAAACTACTGTATGGGCACACGTCGGGGCTCGGAAGGGAAGTAGTGACGTTTTGGATTGCAGACTTTGATGGAATGGTCTGGGGGCGTCATGTCGCATTTGGAGAACCCCTGATGCGCCTAAACAGTGGAAACCCCCCACAAGTGACCCCATTTTGGAAAATAGACCCCACAAGGAACTTATCTAGATGTGTGGTGAGCACTTTGAACCCCGAAGTGCTTCACAGAAGTTTATAACGTACAGCCGTAAAAATAAAAAATCTTTTTTTTTTACAAAAATGATTTTTTCGCCCCCAATATTTTATTTTCACAAGGGTAACAGGAGAAATTGGACCCCAAAAGTTGTTGTCCAAATTGTCCTGAGTACGCTGATACCCAATATGTGGGAGAAAACTACTGTATGGGCACACGTCGGGGCTCGGAAGGGAAGTAGTGACGTTTTGGATTGCAGACTTTGATGGAATGGTCTGGGGGCGTCATGTCGCATTTGGAGAGCCCTGATGCGCCTAAACAGTGGAAACCCCCCACAAGTGACCCCACAAGGAACTTATCTAGAAGTGTGGTGAGCGCTATGAAGCCCCAAGTACTTCACAGAAGTTTTATAACATACAGCCGTATAAAAACAAAAAAATCATTTTTTTTTTTACAAAAATGATTTTGTCGCCCCCAGTTTTTTATTTTCCCAAGGGTAACAGGAGAAATAGGCCAAATTGCACAATAACTCTTGGGGTCCAGAGTATGCTGATACCCCATATGTGGGGTAAACTACTGTTTGGGCGCATGGCAGAGCTCAGAAGTGAAGGAGCACCATTTGACTTTTTCAACGCAGAATTGGGCTGGAATTGAGATCAGACGCCATGTCACATTTCGAGAGCTCCTGATGTGCCTAAACAGCAGAAACCCCCCAATTCTAACTCCAACCCTAACCCCAAACACCAATAACCCTAGTCCCAACCCTAACCACAAACCTAACCCTAACACACCCATAACCCTAATCCCAACCCTAATCCTAACGTTAGCGCCAACCCTAACCCTAATACTAACGTTAGCGCCAACCCTAACCCTAACTTTAGCCGCAACCCTAACCCTAACGGGAAAATGGAAATAAATACATTTTTTTAATTTTATTATTTTTCCCTAACTAAGGGGGTGATAAAGGGGGTTTGATTTACTATTTATAGCGGATTTTTGTGATTGGCAGCTGTCACACTAAAAGACGCTTTTTATTGCAAAAAATAGTTTTTTGCATCACCACATTTTGAGAGCTATAATTTTTGCATATTTTGGCCCACAGAGTCATGTGAGGTCTTATTTTTTGCGGGACGAGTTGACGTTTTTATTTGTACCATTTTTGAGCACGTGACGTTTTTTGATCGCTTTTTATTTCGATTTTTGGGTGGTTAGAGTGAACAAAAATCAGCAATTCATGAATTTCTTTTGGGGGAGGCGTTTATACCGTTCCGCGTGTGGTAAAATTGATAAAGCAGTTTTATTCTTCGGGTCAGTACGATTACGGCGATACCTCATTTATATCATTTTTTTAGGTTTTGGCGCTTTTATAGAATGAAAACAATTTTATATAAAAAATCATTATTTTTGCATCGCTTTATTCTGCGAGCTATAACTTTTTTATTTTTTCGCTCATGATGCTGTGTGATGGCTCGTTTTTTGCAGGACAAGATGACATTTTCATTGGTACCATGTTTATTTATATCGGTCTTTTTGATCGCGTGTTATTTCACTTTTTGTTCGGCGGTATGATGATAAAGCATTGATTTTTTGCTTCGTTTTTTTTTTTTTTTAAAGGGGTTCACTAAAGGGGTTAACTAGTGGGACAGTTTTATAGGGGGGGT
Organism: Oophaga sylvatica; assembly: GCA_033576555.1. NCBI lineage: Eukaryota > Metazoa > Chordata > Amphibia > Anura > Dendrobatidae > Oophaga > Oophaga sylvatica. Next base: position 271,981,875 of record JARQOD010000004.1, read on the forward strand.
CGTTACGGACGCGGCAATACCAAATATGTGTACTTTTATTGTTTTGTTTTTTTTATTTACAGGAAAAAATGAATTTATTGGGGAATATTTTTTTTTTTTTTTATGATTTTTTTTTTACACTTTTATTTTTACTTTTTTTACTTTTTTACTTTGTCCCAGGGTGGGACATCACTGTATTTTAGCAGATCGCTGGTGTGACAGTGTGCACAGCACTCTGTCACACCAGCGATCGCTCTGGCACTGCTGCAGGCTTCCCCAGCGCCTGCTCTCAGCAGGCACTGAGGAAGCCGCCTCCCTGCAGGACCCCGGCGCCATCTTGGATCTGGGGACCTGGAGGGAGGACGGACCCTCGGAACAGCGCGACACATCGCGCTGCTCTGAGGGTCTCAGGGGAGCGCGCAGGGAGCCTCCTGCCTGCGCGATCCTCCCCTGTGCCCCGGGTACACCGCGATCATGTTTGATCGCGGTGTGCCAAGGGTTAATGTGCCGGGAGCGGTCCGTGACCGCTCCTGCACACAGTCACGGGTGTCAGCTGTGATAATCAGCTGACACCCGGCGGCGATCAGCTGCGCTCCCCCCGGGAGCGCAGCTGATCGCCCATGACGTACTATTCCGTCCATGGGAATTAGGTCCAGGGTCACATGGACGGAATAGTACGTCTGATGGCAGAGAGGGGTTAAGGAGAGGTGCGTTCGCAGCCCGGGGTCCACAGTGCAGGCAGAGCCTGCTGCTAGTAAGATGGCGTAAATAGGCAGTATAAGCGAACTCTGTTATCCCGCAGAGTCACAGATGTAAATGCCGTAGCACTATATGGCGGAATAAGCGGTCTCTGTTAACTCACAGAGCCGCTGTAACAAAGACTGTGTCCAATTAGACTCACATGGAACACAGATGACTGCTAAGCGGATTGCAGTCTGTGGTCATGCAAACAGGACCCAAGCAGCAATCTCCTCACCGGAGGAGCCGGTATTCTAGGGGCTTATTTCAGTCAGACCTAACCACATGCATACATGACCACACTGGTGCAAGCACGTAACAGATTTGATACTAGCGCACAGCCGTGCGGTAAGGACAGCCTTTTATAGCAGCCACGAGAAAAAGACCTTCCAGGAAGGACCAATGGGAAGCTGCTTCAGAACATCAACAGCCACAGGAACTTCCTGTAGGACCAATAGGTGTGGCAGCTGTATCTGAGCATATGACCCCTGATCTCCAATGGGAGATCTTGCTCTGGGCATGCTCAGATGAAGCAACAAAGGACTTAGTCCTAAAGACGTCTGCTCGCCGCTGACCAGTACTGGCTACAATAGCAGAACCTGAAGAGGCAGCAGTAAGTCTCTGCACAGTATTAGACCTGGTGAGACGCTGGGACCGACGTCTTTGCTGAGCAGGCTCCACTGCGGCCATTGATGGATGGGGTACCGCAGCAGGACTGGTTCGAGTCTACCCTTGTGCAGCAGCAGAAACTCGAACCCTAACATTACCCCCTCTCCTAGGGCCCACCTTCTTTGGGCCTCGCTGCACTCAAAGGCTGCGGAGCGTGAACATGCTCGGCAGGCTCCCAGGACCTATCCTCAGGCCCATAACCCCTCCAATCCACTAAATAAAATTTTTTCCTCGTACCACCTTGCACCCAACAATGGCGTTCACCGTATGATCGTCGGTAGATGAACCCGACGTCCTGGCAGATGACTCGGAAAACCGGGAAATGGCCACGGGCTTCAGGAGGGACACTTGAAAGGTGTCGGTGATACCAAGGCGAGGCGGAAGGGCTAGGCAGTAAACCACCGGGTTCACCTGCTCAAGAACTTTAAAGGGACCCAAAAAGTGAAGTGCCAACTTGGTGGTCTCTACACGTAGCCTGATGATTCGGGCAGAGAGCCACACTAGGTCACCCGGAGCAAATGTAGGAGCTGGGCGCCGATGGGCATCGGCCGAAGACCTCATCCTCTCTTTAGAGGCCTGAATGGTATCCTGGGTGCAGTCCCAAATGTCCTGTGCCTCCACAGCCCAGTCTGCCACCCTGGAATCGGCGGAAGACACGGGCATGGGCACTGGTACCCGCGGATGCTGCCCGTAGTTCAGGAGGAATGGGGTCTATCTGGTGGAGTCAGCCACAGCATTATTTAGAGCGAACTCAGCCCACGGTAGCAAGGATGCCCAGTCATCCTGCCTGGCAGAGACAAAATGTCGCAAGTATGTGACCAAGGTTTTGTTGGCCCTCTCTACTGACCCATTCGTCTCGGGATGGTATGCAGAGGAGAGATTCAACTCAATGCTGAGTAAACGACACAGCTCTCTCCAGAACCGAGAAGCAAACTGGGGACCTCGATCACTGACAATTTTGTCTGGCATACCGTGTAGGCGGAAAATATGCCTAATGAATAATGCTGCCAAGGCCCGTGCAGACGGAAACCGAGGTAAAGGCACCAAGTGCACCATTTTGGAGAAGTGGTCGGTTATCACCCAGATGATGGTGCAGCCCCGAGACTTGGGTAAGCCCACCACAAAATCCATCCCAACCATCTCCCAGGGCCTGTCTGCCACCGGTAAGGGGAAAAGTAACTCAGCTGGCCGTTGTCGAGGGGACTTATTCTTGCGCAGGAGACGCACGCCTGAACGTATTCCCTGACGTCATGGACCATATGTGGCCACCAGTATGTCCTCACCAGCAACTCAAATGTCCTCTTTGCCCCAAAATGTCCACCCACCCTGGACGAGTGTGCCCAAGAGACTACCTCCGGTCGCAAATTGATGGGCACAAAAGTCTTGCCCGGAGGCACAGACTCAAGCGAAACCGGGGCCACAGTTCTTAGGCTCTCTGCGGGGACAATCAGCCGAGGCTCCTCCTCCACCTCCTCAGAGGACACCATGGAGCGAGACAGAGCATTGACACGAATGTTCTTCTCCGCGGAGAGAAAATGGAGGGTGAAATGGAACCGGGAGAAGAACAGGGACCATCTGGCCTGATGGGAATTTATCCGCTGGGCTGTCTGTAAATAGACCAAATTTTTGTGGTCAGTGAACACTTGAAAGGGAAAGAGAGCCCCCTCCAGGAGATGTCTCCACTTGGAAAAGGCCAACTTCATGGCTAGCAACTCCCTATCCCCAATGGAATAATTCCTCTCCGCTGGTGTGAAGGTCTTGGAGAAGAAGAAGCAAGGATGCTTACGACCTTGAACATCCTTTTGAAAAAGGACCTCTCCAGCTCCAACGGACGAGGCATCTACCTCCAATATAAAAGGCTTATCAACCTTGGGACGATGTAGGATAGGAGTGCTAGCAAAATGGGACTTGACTGAAGCAAAGGCCTTGGAGACCTCCTCTGACCACAATTTGGGATTGGCTCCCTTCTTGGTGAGGGCTACCAAGAGAGCAACCAAAGTAGAGAAGTGGGGAATGAATTGGCGATAGTAATTAATGAACTCCATAAAGCACTGCACCGCTTTAAGAGAGTGGGGTTCTTGCCAATCCATTAGTGCCTGTAGTTTGGTAGGATCCATAGCCAATCCCTGAGTGGAGATGATATAGCCCTGGAATGGCAGACTCCTGCTCAAACACACACTTCTCCAACTTCGCATATAAGGAATTTGCCCGCAAAAGGTCGAAGACCCTGCAAACATCTCACCGGTGGGTGTCCATATCTGCTGAAAAGATGAGAATGTCATCCAGATAGACTACCACAGAGGTGGCAAGCATGTCCCGGAAGATGTCATTAACAAAATCTTGGAAGACGGCTGTAGCATTACAGAGCCAGAAGGGCATCACAAGATATTCGTAATGTCCATTTCTGGTATTGAACTCCGTCTTCCTTTCGTCCCCCTCACGGATGCGGATCAGGTTATAGGCACCATGAAGATCCAGCTTAGTAAATACCCTAGCTCCCCGGAGCCTATCAAAGAGCTCAGATATTAGGGGCAAAGGATATTTGTTCTTAACGGTAATGGCGTTAAGACCCCTATAGTCTATACATGGTCGTAATTCTCCATTCTTCTTCTGCACGAAGAAAAATCCTGCCCCTGCTGGTGACACTGACTTCCTAATAAACCCTCTTGCCAGATTTTCCTGGATGTATTGTGACATGGCCTCTGTCTCAGGAAGAGAGAGAGGATACACTCTTCCCGAGGGGGCTTCGTTCCAGGCAAGAGGTCTATAGGACAGTCATTGGGGGGGGTGGAGGCGGAAGAGTCTCCTCTGCCTTTTTGGAGAATACGTCCGCGTATGACCGATAAACCTTGGGGAGAGAAGCAAGGTCTATGGGTAACTTCGTGGTGGAAACCTGAACGTCCTCTCTGAGATATCTGTCTCTGCAATGATCACCCCAACCCAGTATTCTCCCAGAGGACCATTCAATATGGGGAAAGTGGTGGCGAAGCCAGGGTAATCCCAACAAAACCTCATCTATTCCCTCATGAAGAACAAAAAGGGATATATTCTCCTGATGAGAAGGGGACATAGACAGAGGTAGAGAGACAGTCTGGTGGGTGATTTGTGAGGGCAGGATTGCTCCATTCAATACTCTCAGAGATATTGGCTTGGCGAGCGTCACCAGTGGTATGGAATGGCGAGAGGCAAAGGAGGAGGACATAAAATTCCCCTCTGCCCCAGAGTCCACACAAAGCTTGGCGGGAAGAGTGGATGAACCTAGAGAGATTAACTCTTTAAGGAGCACTTTCGGAGCAAAATCCCTCGCGTCTAATGACCCTGCACCCATGGTCACGGAACATGACCGTTTACTCATTCGCTGGGGGCATCGGTTGGCATAATGTCCTGACTGCTGACGCACTCTACAGACCACGGATACTCGAGTGGTATCAGACTTAGATCCCACTCGAGTAGTCTCCACGGTCTCTGGGGAGTCGGACGCCCGAACGGGAAATTCCAGAGGTTTGGCAAAGGTGGGTGCCAGCCGAAACCTCTGCCTACACTGGGTCCGCTCTAACCTCCGCTCGTGAAAACGGAGGTTGATGCGAGTAGATATAGAAATGAGTTTCTCCAGTGTGGCAGGAATCTCCCTGGTAGCCAAAGCGTCTTTTACATGGTCTGCCAGTCCTCTCCAGAACACTGGAATAAGAACTTTATCTGGCCACTCTAATTCAGAGGCCAAAGTCCGAAATTGGACTGAGAACTGGCTGACCATGGACAAGCCCTGTGACATTGCCAGCAGTTGGAGTGCCGTATCGTGCGTGACCTGAGGTCCTAAAAATACCTTTTTCAGAGCCACCAAAAACCGAGGAGCACTCTGCACCACACGATCATCGCGCTCCCACAACGGCGTTGCCCACTCCAATGATCTGCCAGACAGAAGAGACACAATAAAAGCCACTTGTGCCCGTTCCGTGGGGAAACGTGTTGCCAGAAGCTCAAGCTGTATAGAGCACTGACTCACGAATCCCCAACAATGTTTACTGTCACCCGTAAACTTGTCTGGAAGTGGGAGGTGGGATAATGTCAGAGCAGAGGTAGCGGTGGACAAACTGGCTGCAGCTACGCTAGCAGCCTGAACAGCGACTGCGGTAACATCCACAGCAGAGGTTGTGCGCTCAAGGACCGCCAACCTATCCTCCAGCTGCTGGATGTACTGCTGTAGACGCTGGTCGTCCGCCATTTTACTAGCCAGACCCTGGCGCTAGTATTATGTTAGGGTCTGCGGAACACACCTAATAGATATTAAGGAGAGGTGCGTTCGCAGCCCGGGGTCCACCGTGCAGGCAGAGCCTGCTGCTAGTAAGATGGGGTAAATAGGCAGTATAAGCGAACTCTGTTATCCCGCAGAGTCGCAGATGTAAACACCGTGTTACGGGCCTGCAGAACGCACCTAATAGATATTAAGGAGAGGTGCGTTCGCAGCCCGGGGTCCACCGTGCAGGCAGAGCCTGCTGCTAGTAAGATGGCGTGAGTAGCTTACTCTGTTATCCCTCAGAGTCGCTAAAATAAACGCCGTAGCGCGCTATGGCAGTTAGTGCGAACTCTGTTAATCCACAGAGCCGCTAGCGGGAATGCCACAGCGCTATATGGCGATAAGTGCGAACTCACTTAGCTTCAGTGAGCGGCAAAGTAAAAAAATAGGGCGCTGACTAGAGTTTTAAAGCGAACCCTGTTGCGTCACAAAGTCGCTGAGTAACCCTACTGGGTCCAGGTACACGGTAAACTGCTGTGCGGATAGCAGTCTGTGATCATGCAGTCAGAACACAAGCAATAATCTCCTCACCGGAGTAGCCGGTATTCTAATGGCGTTTTCAGCCGAGCCCTGAACACGTGCATACAATCTCCTCACCGGAGGTGCCGGTATTCTAAGGGCTTATTTCAGCCAGACCTAACCACATGCATACATGGCCACACTGGCGCAAGCACGTAACGGATTTGATACTAGCGCATGGCGGCCCAGCCATGCCACCCTTTTATAGTAGCAGCTGCAGGACCTACCAGAAAAGGACAAATGCGAAACCATTCCAGAACACATGTAGTTTCAGGACCTTCCTGTGGGACCAATGGGAGTCGCTGCTGTACCCGAGCATGTGACCCCTGATCTCCAATGTGAGATCTTGCCCTGGGCATGCTCAGATGGAGAAAGCAGGGACTTAGTTCCCAAACTGCCTGCTCCAGCACTGGTTATAATAGAGGAACCAGGAAAGACCGCAACAAGCCTCTCCACAGTGTTAAATTGGGCGAGACGCTGGGACCGACGTCTTTGCTGAGCAGGCTCCACTGCGAACGGAGATGGATGGGGGACCGTAGCGGGACTGGTTCGAGACTCCCCTTGTGCATCAGCGGGAACTCAAACCCTAACACGCTGCAGCACTATATGGCAGAATAAGCGGTCTCTGTTAACTCACAGAGCCGCTGTAACAAAGACTGTGTCCTGTTAGACTCACAGGGAACACAGATGACTGCTAAGCGGATTGCAGTCTGTGGTCATGCATACAGAACCCAAGCAGTAATCTCCTCACCGTAGTAGCTGGTATTCTAATGGCGTTTTTAGCCGAGCCCTGAACACATGCATACAATCTCCTCACTGGAGGTGCCGGTATTCTAAGGGCTTATTTCAGCCAGACCTAACCACATGCATACATGACCACACTGGCGCAAGCACGTAACAGATTTGATACTAGCGCACGGCCGTGCGGTAAGGACAGCCTTTTATAGCAGCCACGAGAAAAAGACCTTCCAGGAAGGACCAATGGGAAGCTGCTTCAGAACATCAACAGCCACAGGACCTTCCTGAAGGACCAATAGGAGTGGCAGCTGTATCTGAGCAAGTGACCCCTGATCTCCAATGGGAGATCTTGCTCTGGGCACGCTCAGATGAAGGAACAAAGGATTTAGTCCTAAAGACGTCTGCTTGCCGCTGACCAGTACTGGCTACAATAGCAGAACCTGAAGAGGCAGCAGCAAGTCTCTGCACAGTATTAGACCGGGCGAGACGCCGGTGACAGACGTCTTTGCTGAGCAGGCTCCACTGCGGCCGTAGATGGATGGGGGACCGCAGCGGGACTGGTTTGAGACTCCACTTGTGCAGCAGCGGGAACTCAAACCCTAACAGTGTGTGAGACATGTTCAAATACATCCTGTTTAATTTATGAAGTAAAGGCTCTGAAAGTCACTGTTTTTTTTTCAGGGCCACCAGGCAGCCATCACTATTTGTAGAGGGCCATCAGGCAGCTCTTACTATTGTTAGAGAGACAGCAGGCAGCCCTCACTCTAATTTTAGAAGGCCAGCAGCCAGCCTTCACTAAGCATTTATGAATGGCCAGCAGGGTTTGCTTAGCCGTATATTGCTACTGCAATATAATTTATCCATATGAGGTGAGAAAATTTGATTTTTAGTATTAATATTGTAAAGTTTGAAACTAGAAGGACCAACAGGCTATTCTTACAATTTATAGGGGGCCAGCAGGCGGCCCCCACTATTTTTAGAGAGACAGCAGGCATCTTGTGGACAGATGAGGCCAAGATAGAGTTTTTTTGAAAAGCACATCATTCTGCTGTTTACTGTAGCTGGTATGAGGCCAATAAATAAAATAATACTGTAGTTTCAGTCAAATATGGTGGCGGTTCAAAGATATTTTGGAGTTGTTTTGCTGCCTCTGGCCCTGGGTGCCTTAATTGTGTGCAAGGCATCATGAAATGTGAAGATTCCCAAAGGATTTTGGGTCAAAATATAATGCTCAGGGTTCAGAAAACTTGGTTTTCATCCTAGATCATGGGTCTTCTAGCAGGACAATAACCCCAAACATATTTCAAGAAGCACCCAGAAATAGATGGAAACAAAGCACTGGAGAGTTCAGAAGTGGTAATTCCAGCTCCAATAGTGTAAAGTCTCCCATAATTACCTCTTACATACAGATGCTACAGAGAAACTGTGAATGGACATGTTAACTCCTTTCTACCATATAATGTACTATACCATCCATGTGACCTAGGCCTTAAGTCCCAGGGATGGGAAAGTATGTCATAGTCGATCGGCGGCGCTCACAGGTGGGCGCGCGGCCGATCGCGGCAGGGTGTCAGCTGACACCCGGCACTAAGTGCCTGGAGCGGTCACAAACCGCTCTCTGAACTTTAACCCTGGCACACTGCGATCAAACATGATCGCAGTTTTTGGCGGCTGCAGAGGGGCTGACAGCCCCTATGCTTTTGGATCGGAGACCCTGTGGCTTGCCGCAGGGTCCCAATCGCTGCCGTGGAAACCCGATGTCATCACGACAACATCCGGATCTCCAGGCCTGAGGGACTTCCTGTCATGCGCATTGATGACCAAGAAGTCTCTCAGGTCAGTGCTATAGGAGTTGCAGCACTGACAGCTTCTATAGCATGCAGATCTGCATGCTATAGTAGCGATCAGCCTGCACAAAATGAGTGTTCCATAGTGGGATAAAGTGTTAAAACTAAAAATTAAATAAAAAAATGCTTTTAAATAATTGTAAAAATATTTTAAAAAATAATATAATAATAAAGAAATCTATTTTTTCCAGCAATACATTTTTTATAAAAAAAAATCTAAACAATAAAAGTACGCATATTTGGTATCGTCGCATCCGTAACAACCCGCCCTATAAAACTGCTATTAGTAAACACCATAAAAAAACAAGGCAAAAACAATGCTTTATCATATCGCCGAGCAAAAAGTGGAAAACATGCGATCAAAAAAAGGATTTAAATAAATATAGTACCAATGAAAACGTCATCTTGTCCTACAAAAAAAAAGCTGCCATACAGCACCATCAGCAGAAAAATAAAAAAGTTATTGCTGTCACTATGCAAAAATAATTATTTTTTCTATAAAATAGTTTTTATTGTATAAAAGCGCCAAAACATTAAAAAAATGATATAAATGAGGTATGGCTGTAATCTTTCTGACCCGCAGAATAAAACTGCCTTATCAATTTTACCACATGCCCCCTCCAATAGAAATTCATGAAATGCTGGTTTTTGGTCATTCTGCCTCCCAAAAATCGGAATAAAAAAGCGATCAAAAATGTCATGTGCCCGAAAATGGTACCAATAAAACGTCTAGTCCTGCAAAAAGCAAGACCTTACATGACTTTGTGGCCAAAATATGGAAAAATATGGTTATGCAAAAACAATTTTTTGCAATAAAAAGCATCTTTTAGTGTGTGACAGCTGAGAAACATAAAAACCCCTATAAATAGTAAATCAAACCCCCCTTTATCACCCCCTTAGTTAGGGAAAAATAATAATATAAAAAAAAGTATTTATTTCCATTTTCCCATTAGGGTTAGTATTGGGGCGAAAGTTAGGGTTAGGGTTGGGGGCTAAAGTTAGGGTTAGGTTTGGGGCTAGAGTGGGGGTTAGGGTTTGGATTACGGTTGGAATTAGTGTTAGGGTTGGGGTTAGGGTTGAGATAAGGGTTAGGGGTGAGTTAGGGTTAGGTTTGTGGTTAGGGTTATGGTTAGGGTTGGGATTAGGGTTAAAGGTGGGTTAGGATTGAGATTAGGGTTAGGAGTGTGTTGGTGTTAGGGTTGAAGTTAGAATTGGGAAATTTCCACTGTTTAAGCACATCAGGGGCTCTCCAAACGCGACATGGTGTCCAATCCCAATTCCAGCTAATGTTGGTTTGAAAATGTCAGATGGTGCTCCTTCCCTTCTGAGCTCTGCCCTGCGCCCAAACAGGGGTTTCCCCCCCATATATAAGGTATCAGCGTACTCAGGAAAAATTGGCCACAACTTTTGGGTCCAATTTCTCCTCTTACCCTTGGGAAAATAAAAATTGGGGACTAAAAGATCATGTTTGTGGAAAAAAATATGATTTTTTTTCACGGCTCTGTTATAAACTTGTGTGAAGCACTTGGAGGTTCAAAGTGCTCATCACACATCTAGATACGTTCCTTAGGGGGACTACTTTCCAAAATGGTGTCATTTGTGGGGGTTTTCAACTATTTAGGCACATCAGGGGCTCACAAAAACGCAATATGGCATCCAATCTCAATTCCAGCCAGTTTTGGTTTGAAAAGTCAAACAGCGCTCTTTCCCTTCCGAGCCATTTTCGTGCACCCAATCAGTGGTTTTCTCCCACATAAGGCATATCGGTATACTCAGGAGAAATTGCCCAACTTTTTCTGTCAATCTTCTCCTTTTATCCTTGTGAAAATAAAGAAATTGTTTGTAAAAGATCATTTTTGTGACTAAAAAGTTAAATGTACATTTTTTTTTCTTCCAGATTCCAAAAATTCCTGTGAAGTACCTGAAGGGTTAATAAACTTCTTGAATGTGGTTTTGAGTACCTTGAGGAGTGCAGTTTTTAGAATGTCACTTTTGGGTATTTTCTGCCATATAGACCCCTCAAAGTGACTTCAAATGTGAGGTGGTCCCTAAAAAAAAATGGTTTTGTAAATTTTGTTGTAAAAATTAGAACTCGCTGGTCAACTTTTAACCCTTATAACTTCCTAACAAAAAAAATGTTGTTTCCAAAATTGTGCTGATGTAAAGAAACATGTGGGAAATGTTATTTAGAAACTATTTTTGTGTGACATATTTCTCTGTTTTAAGGGCATAAAAATTAAATTTTGAAAACTGCGAGATTTTAAAAATTTTCAACATATTTCCTTTTTTTCATAAATAAACACAAATATATTGCAGAAATTTTGCCACTCTCATGAAGTGCAATATGTCACGAGAAAACATTCTCAGAATTGCCAAAATCCGTTGAAGCGTTCCAGAGTTACAACCTCATAAAGGGACAGTGGTCAGAATTGTAAAAATTGGCCCACTCATTAACATGCAAACAACCCTTGGGAGTAAATCATTTAATTTTGCTTGCTTTAATGAATTTCTGAGTGCAGATCACCATAAAAAAATGAATAGGTCAATGAGTACACGGAAGAACGGAAGAAAACAGCAGCCAAGCTTAGAATTTATAAAGCAATAATCCCTGATTAGGTGCCTGTCATATGCTATACCTACTGCCACACCTCAACCTTCACAAACTGCAGTTAAGAGTGGTATTATTGTAGAATATAGAAGGGATTTAAACCAGCCATTAGTGTTGAGCATTCCGATACAGCAAGTATCGGGTATCGGCCGATTTTCGCGGTATCGGAATTCCGATACTGAGTTCGATACTTTTGCCATATCGTATACCGGAATCTGAAGTTCCCATAATGCTATGAGAGGCAGTGTGATTTTATTCAGCCAATGAGGAATCCTAAGAAGTGTGGGCACATCCTGTAATGCTGCGGTCATGTTAACTAATGGCATGGCTGTGATTGGCTGCTGAAATGATGTCAGAATGCACTATAAAAGGCGCCGCCGCCATTTTGGTTTCACTCTGCTGTGAATTCAGTTAGGGACAGAACGCTGCTCTTCTGACTCTGAGGGACAGTTAGAGATTGTGATTTTGTGAATTGTTCTGTAGGCAGACTATTTTACAAACCGCTGTGTAAAGCTTCCTTTTGCCTAGCAGTGCTGTTTTCACAGCTCTCGGTAAGGTCTGTGTGTGAGTGCAGGTGACGCTGCAGTTTGGTCTGCATCCACTGCTGTTTGTAGTCAGCTGCACGTGTCACTCACCGAATCATCCTTTTTTTTTTTTTTTGTAATTGGTGCTGCTCCATTCAATTTCTATTAACTCTCATATATTAGTGTGACGCGCTTCCATCCGTATCTAATACATTGGTTGCAAACACTATAGAATTACATAACGGAGCCTTTCAGAGCTAGTGAACAGTTGTGTGCAGTGTTCACGGCTGTCTGGGAGGTCTCTTTGTGAGTGAAGATCACGCTGAAGTTAGTTCTTCATCCACTGCTGGTTGGAGTCAGCTAAGCGTGTGTCACAGCCTCATTCTTTGTTTTTTTTTGTAATTGGTGCTGCTCTATTCAATTTCAATTAATTCTCATCTATTAGTGTGACGCGCTTCCATCCGTATCCAATACATTGGTTGCAAACACTATAGAAGTACATAGCGGAGCCTTTCGGCTGGTTTGCAGCCTGCAGGACCAGACAGATTAGTATTAGTTTCCTGCATTGTAATAGCTACAAAAATTTTGTGAGTGATACTATGGATTGTACATCTTTTGTCTCAATCTCAACCTTTGTTTTTTTGGTGAAAAACACAAAAAAGTTAATAAAGTTCACCAAACACTACACTTGACACTTGCTAGGCCACATTAGCTGATATTAAAGTGTAGTCCACACTTAATAAACTTAGTGTTTCTTATACCTGTTAGCAGCTGTTCATTAATAAGCACACTAAGGCCTTAGTACTTTTCTGTCTATCTTTATCAATCTACCAAGATGAAGAAGGCAGGGAGTAAGGCACGTGGTCGCGGAGTTTCAGCAGGGAGAGGACGTGGGGATTCTGTGCCTGCTGTGGCCACCAGTGACACAGCATCCACCAGTTTTCCCCGTGAGCAGTCCTTTATGCGCAGTTTTGTAGGAGCTCGGCGTACCCTCTGCTGCGGGAAGAACAAATTGAAGCCGTTGTCGGATGGATGGCAGCTAACGCATCGACTTCAATTGCTTCCACCTCCTCTCAGGACCAGAGCACTGACGAGCAACCATCTGTCTCTTCACCACCTGCCAAATTGCCCAGGCGGTCAGAGAGTTCTGTACAGGAGCCAGCTTATCCTCTACTTCTTTTCTCTTAATCTGTTGGCTTAGAAAGAGGGGCCAGCCAAGCAGCATTCTAGAATGTGAAGAAGAGGGAGTATGCAGTGATGCACAACTGCTTTGTCTCTCTGAATCTGAAGAGGCGGGTGAGCCAATGCCGATGGTCAGCACATCACAGAACGCATCTGATGATGATGAGACTCAGGTGCCAGTTTCTGTTGCGCATGGTGCTGGCCAGACGACCCAACAGCAGCAGGTGTTGGAAGAGGGCAGTGGAGATAATGAGGTCCTTGACCCATCATGGCGTGAGGAACAGGAAGGTGGTGGGAGCAGCTCTGAGGAAGAGATTCCCCCAACGGTCAAAACAGGAGGGAGAGTTAGGCTGCAGACTCGGATGCCTGTAGCCTACACTTTGGCACCCGTTCGGAGCAGTTCTCTTCCAAATGCCAAAACGGGCGCTCCCAGGACTTGAAGTGCATGGTCCTTTTTTGACACAGTTGCAGATGACATTTGCTATGTCAAATGCAAGCTGTGTAATCAAAAAATCAAAAGAGGTAAAAGTGCCAGCAACCTCAATACCACTAATATGTGGAAACATGTGCGGACCAAGCACGTGGTGGAGTTACAAAGACTCACTGGAGACGTAGGCTAACCTATAGCACCACCTACATCTTCAGCTCGTGTTGGAGCCTCTTCCTCCAGCTCACACACAGCTGTTTCGGCTTCCTCACAGGATCGCCATGGAAGAACCTCTGTCACTGGTGTACAGAGACCCAGTGTAATTCCACCCACAGCACCAAGTTCCCTGTCATCCTCACACTCCCAGGCCACTGTACAGCCATCAGTAGCACAGGCATGGAGAGAAAAGGCGGCCCTACTCGGCAAACCATCCCCGAGCACAGGCTCTGAATGCTGGCATTGCAAAACTCCTGTCCCTTGAAATGCTGTCATTCAGGCTGATGGAGACTGACACATTCCGTAACTTAATGGCATTGGTAGTCCCACAATACAACGTGCCCAGCCACTTTTATTTCAGCAGGCAAGCCGTCCCTGCCCTGCAAAAGCATGTGGAGGGAAAAATTAAACATGCGCTACTAAACGACGTCAGTAACAAGGTCCACCTGACCACCGATGCGTGGACCAGTACCCATGGACAGGGATGATACCTTTCCCTCACTGCCCATTGGGTCAATGTTGTGGAGCCGGGTACAGATCTTGCGAGTGGCGCTGTACGTGTTCTGCCAACTCCAAGGATTGCAGGAATCCAGTCTGTACAAATTGACTCCTCCTCCTACTCCAGTTCCTCAGAATCATCGCTGCAGGAGCCGTCACAGTCTACCTCAACATGGACCCGTGAACGCTTACCTGTTACGACTGATATGAGCACAGCCGTGGCCAAACGTCAACAGGCCGTCCGGAAATTAATTTCAATGGGGAATCGAAGCCACACAGCGCAGGAGCTCTGGAATGCCATAAAGCAGGAGAGCGACGTGTGGTTTGTGCCAGCGAATCTCCAGCCAGGCTTGGTAGTGTGTGACAATGGCTGAAATCTGGTGGCAGCTACGGACCTAGGCAACCTCACTCACATACCATGTCTGGCACATGTGCTCAACTTGGTCGTGCAGAGTTTTTTGAGGGACTATCCGGATCTTGATGCACTGCTGCACAAGGTCCGCCTAGAGTGCGCTCACTTGTGATGTTCCAGCATGGCCAGATCGCGCATTACAGCTCTGCAATGCCAATTCCGCCTTCCGGAACATTGCATCATATGTGACCTACCCACCAGGTGGAATTCCACGTTACATATGTTGGAGCAGTTGTGTGAGCAGCAGGCAGCAGTAGAGGAGTACCAGCTGCATCAGACGCAATCAACTCGCAATTTGCGCCGCTCACACTTCACCACCACTGAGTGGGCCTCTATGAAGGACATCTGCCACATTTTGCGTGCGTTTGATGACTCAACGCGGATGGCGAGTGCAGATGATGCACTAGTCAGCATGACTGTCCCCCTTATCTGCCTGCTTCAAAAAACACTGCAAGCACTAAGGGATGAGGTTTTGGAAGAGGTGGAGGATGAGGAGTCACAAATTCCATCACCTTCTGGACAGTCAGCGCAACGTGGTTCCTCACAAAGGCCTAGGCAGGGGACACTTTGTGAGGAGGATGAGGAGGAGTCAATGGAGGAGGAAGTCATCGCTCCAGAGGAGGGAGGTACACAATGCTCTAGTAGTCAGTATGTAGAGCGAGGGTGGGGTGATGCAGAGCAGGCAGAGATGACGCCTCTTGCAGGGGACAGCGTTTCTTGGCCAGTTGGGAGTCAGCAGCACATGGTTGATTTCATGCTGCAGTGCCTGAGAAACGACTGCCGCATCGCCCACATTCTCACCACGTCTGATTATTGGGTGTACACCCTCCTAGACTCTCGCTACCGGGACAACTTACAAAGCCTCATAACACCATTGAACCGGGAGCGTAAAATGCGGGAGTACCAAGACACACTGGTGCAATCCATCATGTTCTCCATTCCAGCCGAGAGCACTGCTACTGCTACTGCTTTACAAAGCAGCTCTGTGCGTCGAGGCAGTGGAGGAAGCTCTGCACCAAGAGGGAGCAGAAGCAGCGCCTCTGCACAGGGCAAGACCAGTATGGCCCAAATGTGGCGAAGTTTTGTGTCACCGCCACAAATGTCTACACCATCACAGACTGCTCCAGGCAGCAGGAGGCAACATTTACGTCAGATGGTGACAGACTACATGTCTTGCCCTCTCAGTGTACTCCTAGACGGATCTTCCCCCTTCAAGTTTTGGGTCTCTAAGCTGGATACATGGCCAGAGCTTAGCCAGTATGCATTGGAGGTGCTGACTTGCCCTGCTGCTAGTGTATTATCAGAGTGCGGCTTTAGTGCCGCAGGTGGTGTACTATCAGACCGTCGCATGTGACTATCCTCCGATAACGTTGACCGGCTTACTTTTCTGAAAATGAACAAGGCATGGATCTCGCCTGAATTTGCCTGTCCGGTTTCCGATTAAATAACTGCTTGGCAACAGTATCCATGTCTCCTGTTCTGTTCATCTTTCTACCACCTGAACTGTACTCCCTGGGCTCAACACTGCCAGTTGCTGCTCAGAGGTGCCATGTGCACAGAGAAAAATACAATCTCCTGTGTTAGTGGGGTTCAGTAACGCCAGCTGTTCCCCTGCTGTGTGTCCGGCAAAAAGTCTCCTGCTCCCTCCACATGCACACAACATCAGATGTCTAACTTGCTCCACATAGGGAAGAGCCGACACCCTGATTGATATGCTCAAAACCAGAAAAACGGCAGCTTTCCAAACCATAAAATGATGAATTTTAGTACCAAATATGTACAAATATACATTTTAAATATAAGCGCATATATGCACATGGCGAGTACAAATGCTAACCAAAAAGCCTACATAGTGTATAGGGGTTGAAATGAATGCATACAAGTACCGTATTTTTCGGGCTATAAGACGCACTTTTTCCCCAAAAAAATTGTGAGGAAAATGGGGGGTGCGTCTTATAGCCCGACCGCAGCTTACCGGGGGGTTGCGGCAGCGGTGTGGCGGTGGCTGTGGCAGAGATGCGGCGTGGCAGAGGCGCGGTGGGCGGCGTGCACCTGAGGAGGGTCCCTTCCTCAGGTGGTGATGTAATTCCGCGGCACCGAGAGCAGACAGGACAGCAGAGCCGGGTTTGCCGGTGGTGGCGGCCATCTTCCTGAGGCGGCGCGTGCGCAGATACAGTACTCTGCTTCCTGTGGCTTCAGGAAAATGGCCGCGGTAGGCCGCGCATGCGCAGATAAAGATCACGGCGGCCATTTTCCTGAAGCCCCAGGAAGCAGAGTACTCTGCGCACGCGCCGCCTCAGGGAGATGGCCGCCACCACCGACAAACCCGGCTCTGCTGTCCTGTCTGCTCTCGGTGCCGCGGCATTACCTCACCACCTGAGGAACCACGCATATCAGGACAGAACAGGGGGAGCCAGCCACGCACACCAGGACAGCGACAGGGGGAGATACGCATAACAGGACAGGATGAGGTGAGCCAGCCACGCATACCAGGACAAGATGGGGGGAGCCAGCCACGCATACCAGGACAAGATGGGGGGAGCCAGCCACGCATACCAGGACAGCGACAGGGGGAGATACGCATAACAGGACAGGATGAGGGGAGCCAGCCACGCATACCAGGACAGCGACAGGGGGAGCCAAGTATAGTAGGACAGGATGGGAGAGCCAGCCATGCATACCAGGACAGCAAGAGGGGGAGCCATGCATACCAGGACAAGACGATGGCCGCCACCACCGACAAACCCGGCTCTGCTGTCCTGTCTGCTCTCCTTGCCGCGGTGTCACCTCACCACCTGAGGAAGGGACCCTGCTCAGGTGCACGCCACCCATCGCGCCTCTGCCACCGCCGCATCTCTGCCACCGCCACACCACTGCCACAAACCCGGCTCTGCTCTCCGTGCCGCAGCGTCACCTCACCTGAGGAAGGTGAGTACAGTATCAGCATCACCGCACCTCTGCCACACCACTGCCGCAACCCCTGCTGTACCACTGCCGGCCCACAGGTACCTTAAAATTCGGACAATAAGACGGACCCTCATATTGTAAAAATCTTTTTTTCTGCTATTTCCACCCCAAAATTTGGGGTGCGTCTTATGGTCCGGTGCGTCTTATAGTCCGAAAAATACGGTACATTTCATAATCCATTATTGCTGCTTAAGGAACGGTATCTATACCTGTAATATACTGCAGACAATGGATGTAGGACTAGTCATCATCATCATCATCATGACATATATGTTACAGTAAAAAATACACAGATTGAGGACAACTGTAAGTTCACACCCATATATGAAAGTTCCTGCATGTAATCCTGATAATAAGGCGCAATAATCATGTATAACCTATAAAAAGTTCATTGTGCATAGTGAAAATACCAAATGCATACCTGCAAGTGCAGGTGAAACAACGCCAACGGATAGAAAAGGTTTATGCTATCTAGGTATCACAGTGCATAGCTATTGATGGACAATGGCGATATAATACTGTACCTCAATAAAGGCCGCGGCACACCTCATGCTTGTTTGGCTTGTAGCTTCTTCAAGAGGGGATGTGCGTGTTTGGTTGCTCATAGTTGCATATTTATACAGGAAATCAGTCATGATGGCGGCTTTGGAGCGGCCCTACCGCTGAAGAAAGCTGCGCAACGTCACTGCAAGTGAGCGTCATATAATGGCCAGACGCTCCCCTACCCAACGCGTCAGAGCAGGAAGGCAGTGTGGGCGGAAAAAACCGTCGCGCAAGCATACATGCACTTCCCCTCTTCAACTTTCTACAAGCAAAAAGCGCATGAGTGCTGCCGCAGACTTTATTGACGTAGAGTATTATATCGCCATTCGCCATCACTGGCTATGCACTCTGTGATACATAGGTGTTGTGAATGTGTTAGAAATGAATTCTGAGCAGAAGCTCCCTCTGGTGGTTACAAACAGTACTGAACCATTCAATGAAGATTGGCAATCAGGAGTTACAGACTGGTCTTATATAAGGGAGGTTCCCTCCCATCATGGTTGCCGGTGATCAATTGTTCTTGTCTCAACTGTGGTTCCTGGTTCACTTGGAAGCTTGCTGAGTCTTGCCTCTTCTCCTGCTCTCAGATAAGATATTTTCTGGGTTTTTTTTTGTGCTTGCTTTTTGCATTTTTCCCTGCACTTCTGTGGAGGTCAGCCAGGTCCCCTCTGGGGGCTTGTGCTCCTCTCAGTTTGTCTGAGCCACTGTTATTTGTTCATTTGCCTTTTCCAGTTTTTTCAGTGGCTGCGGCTTAGTTTTGTTACACCAGAGAACTAATTTAGGTGGTAGAGGTCGTGTGATCTCAGGTGTTTTTGCAATTAGTAGAGTTGGTATTTTTTAGGGTTTTTTTTGGATTGCAGTAAGTGTCCTTCCTATCCTTTTTCTTTCTAGGCAGATTGGGCCCCAACGTTTGCTCTTACTATTTTCTGTCTGTGTCTGTATTTCCTCTTGTCTAACTGCCATTACATGTTTGGGGGCTTCCTATGTTCTTTGGGGATCTTCTCCGGGGCAGATATCTTTCCTCTTTCTATCTTTAGGTGTAGTTAACCTCTCAGGCTGTGACGAGGCGTCTAGGACCAATGTAGGAACGCTCCACGGCTGCCTTTAGTTGTGGTGGTTAGTCAGGGTACTGCAATCCAGTAGATTCCAACCTCTCTGGTATATTGCCGTTTTTGTGCTCTCCTCAGCTACCAAATCATAACACATAGGTTGCATATTCCTTTGCTATCCGTTGGCTTTGTTTCAACTGCACTTGCAGGCACCCACAGCAATTTTCACTATGCATGATGCATTATTTATCGGTTATGCTTGATCATTGATTATTGCGCAATATTATCATGAGTCCATGCTGGACATTTAACCCCTTAGTGACAGAGCCATTTTGCAGCTTAATGACCGGGCCAATTTTTACAATTCTGACCACTGTCACTTTATGAGGTTATAACTCTGGAACGCTTTAACGAATCCCGCTGATTCTGAGATTGTTTTTTCGTGACATATTGTACTTCACGTTACTGGTAAAATTTCTTTGATATGACTTGTGTTTATTTATGAAAAAAACGGAAATATGGCGAAAATTTTGAAAATTTAACAATTTTCAAACTTTAAATTTTTATGCCCTTAAATCAGAGAGATATGTCACACAAATTTCTTAATAAATAACATTGCCCACATGTCTACTTTACATCAGCACAATTTTGGGACCAAAATTTTTTTTTTTTTACAAAGTTATAAGGGTTAAAAGTTGACCAGCGATTTCTCATTTTTACAACACCATTTTGTTTTTAGGGACCACATCACATTTGAAGTCACTTTGAGGGGTCTATATGATAAAGAATACCCAAAAGTGACACCATTCTAAAAACTGCACCCCTCAAGGTGCTCAAAACCACATTCAAAAAGTTTATTAACCCTTTACGTGCTTCACAGGAACTGAAGCAATGTGGAAGGAAAAAATTAACATTTAACTTTTTTTGCAAAAACTTTACTTCGGAACCTATTTTTTTTATTTTCACAAGTGTTAAAAGAAAAAATGAACCACAAAATTTGTTGTGCAATTTCTCCTGAATAAGCCGATACCCCATATGTGGGGGTAAACCACTTTTTGGGCGCACGGCAGAGGTCGCAAGGGAAGGAGCGACATTTGACTTTTTCAACGCAGAATTGGCTGGACGCCATGTCGCGTTTGTAGAGGCCCTGATGTGTCTAAACAGTGGAAACCCATCACAAGTGACCCCATTTTGGAAACTAGACCCCCTAAGGAACTTATCTAGATGTGTGGTGAGCACTTTGAACCTTCAAGTGCTTCACAGAAGTTAATAACATAGAACAGTGAAAATAAAAAATCATATTTTTTCCACAAAAACAATCTTTTCACCCCAATTTTTATTTTTCCAAGGGTAACAAGACCCCAAAAGTTTTTGTGCAATTTGTCCTGAGCATGCTGATACCCCATATGTGGGGGGTAAACCACTGTTTGGGTGCATGGCAGAGCTTGGAAGGGAAGGAGCACCGTTTGACTTTTTCAGGGCAGAATTGGCTGGACGTCATGTCGTGTTTGTAGAGGCCCTGATGTGTCTAAACAGTGGAAACCCCCACAAGTGACCCCATTTTGGAAATTAGACCCCCTAAGGAACTTATCTAGATCTGTGGTGAGCATTTTGAACCTCCAAGTGCTTCACAGAAGTTTATAACATAGAGCCGTGAAAATAAAAAATCATATTTTTTCCACAAAAATGATCTGTTCACCCCAATTTTTATTTTTCCAAAGGTAACAAGACCCCAAAAGTTTTTGTGCAATTTGTCCTGAGCATGCTGATACCCCATATGTGGGGGTAAACCACTGTTTGGGTGCATGGCAGAGCTTGGAAGGGAAGGAGCGCCGTTTGACTTTTTCAACTCAGAATTGGCTGGACGCCATGTCGCGTTTGTAGAGGCCCTAATGTGTCTAAACAGTGGAAACCCCCCACAAGTGACACCATTTTGGAAACTAGAACCCCTAAGGAACTTATATAGATGTGTGGTGAGCACTTTGAACCCCCAAGTACTTCACAGAAGTTTATAACTCCCGGGCATGAAAATAAAAAGTCATATTTTTTCCACAAACCTGATCGTTTAGTCCCCATATTTTTATTTTTCCAAGGGTAACAGGAGAAATTAGACCACAAAAGTTGTTGGCCAATTTGTCCTGAGTACGCTGATACCCATATGTGGGGTGGGACCACTGTTTGGGCGCACGGCAGGGCTTGGAAGGGAAGGAGCGCCGTTTGACTTTTTCAAACCAAAATTGGCTGGAATTGAAATTGGACGCCATGTCGCGTTTGGAGAGCCCCTGATACGCCTAAACAGTCGAAACCCCCCACAAATCACACCATTTTGGAAACTAGACCCCTTAAGGAACTTATCTAGATGTGTGGTGAGCACTTTGAACCCCCAGGTGCTTCACAGAAATTAATAAACGTAGAGCCGTGAAAATAAAAAATCATTTTTTTCCTCAAAAATTATTCTTTAGCCCGCTATTTTTTTTATTTTCCCAAGGGTAACAGGAGAAATTGGACCCAAAAAGTTGTTGTGCAATTTTTCCTGTGTACACTGATACCCCATATGTGGGGTGAAACCACTGTTTGGGCGCATGGGAGTGCTTGGAAGGGAAGGAGCGCCATTTTGTAATGCAGACTTTGATGGAATGTTCTGCAGGCGTCATGTTATGTTTGCAGAGCCCTTGATGTACCTAAACAGTAGAAACCCCCTGCAAGTGACACCATTTTGGAAACTAGACCCCCAAGGAGCTTATCTAGATGTGTGGTGAGCACTTTGAACCCCAAGTGCTTCACAGAAATTTATAAACGCAGAGCCGTGAAAATGAAAAATCATTTTTTTTTCTCAAAAATGATTTTTTAGCCATCTATTTTTTATTTTCCCAAGGGTAACTGGAGAAATTAGAACCCCAAAATTGGTGTGCAATTTGTCCTGAGTACGCTGATACCCCATATGTTGGGGTAAACCACTGTTTGGGCGCACGGCAGGGCTCGGAAGGGAGGGAGCGCCATTTGACTTTTTGAAAGCCACGTCGTGTTTGGAGACCCCCTGATGGGTCTAAACAGTGGAAACCCCCCACAAGTGACCCCATTTTGGAAACTAGACCCCTTAAGGAGCTTATCTAGATGTGTGGTGAGCACTTTGAACCCCCAAATGCTTCACAGAAATTTATAAACGCAGAGCCGTGAAAATGAAAAATATTTTTTTTTCTCAAAAATGATTTTTTTAGCCAGCTATTTTTTATTTTCCCAAGGGTATCCGTAGAAATTAGAACCCGAAAATTGGTGTGCAATTTGTCCTGAGTATGCTGATACCCCATATGTTGGGGTAAACCACTGTTTGGGCGCACGGCAGGGCTCGGAAGGGAGGGAGCGCCATTTGACTTTTTGAAAGCCACGTCGTGTTTGGAGACCCCTGATGTGTCTAAACAGTGGAAACCCCCACAAGTGACCCCATTTTGGAAACTAGACCCCTTAAGGAGCTTATCTAGATGTGTGGTGAGCACTTTGAACCCCCAAGTGCTTCACAGAAATTTATAAACGCAGAGCCGTGAAAATGAAAAATCTTTTTTTTTCTCAAAAATGATTTTTTTAGCCAGCTATTTTTTATTTTCCCAAGGGTAACCGGAGAAATTAGAACCCCAAAATTGGTGTGCAATTTGTCCTGAGTACGCTGATACCCCATATGTTGGGGTAAACCACTGTTTGGGCGCACGGCAGGGCTCGGAAGGGAGGGAGCGCCATTTGACTTTTTGAACGCCACGTCGTGTTTGGAGACCCCCTGATGTGCCTAAATAGTGGAAATCCCTCAATTCTAGCTCCAACCCTAATCCCAACACACCCCTAACCCTAATCCCAACCGTAATCGTAACCTAAATCCCAACCCTAATTCCAACCCTAATTGTAACCCTAACCTTAATTATAACCCTAAGGCCGGAGTCACACTGGCGACAAAATCGGACGACTGCAATGCGATGAAATATCGCATTGCAGTCGGACCTATGTTAATCTATGGAGCAGCTCCAGTATCAGATTTTTTGTGGTCCGTTTTAAACGTCCGTGTACAATCGCAGCATGCTGCGATTGTCACCGATTGTGGGTCGACTATCGCCAATGCAAGTCTATGGGAGCGATGAAAAATCTGATTACAAACGGACCACACTGTGTGACTTGCGATGAAATCGCATCGGTGTCCTTTAGAAAAGCCGGCAATTCATCCCCGGCTATACTGTAAAATCACACTGACAGCTTTAATAAAGACTAGAAAGAATAGATATATACACATAGAACACATATATATATATATACATGTCATTGTGACATGTACATATACATATATTTATAGTTCCTAGACTTCTACATACTGTAATAGCCGCTAATTCAATTGCCGGGTTTTGTGAAATCACAGAAGCCGACATGAAATGATACATTGTTTCCACACATTTAACCATGTAATTTCATGTATTTTTATATATGTTTGAAACATACAATTACATGAGTGTATTTGTGCAAAATTTCAGACATGTAGGGGTTAATTAAAGGTGTAATTTCGTTGAAAAAAAATGCGTGGGCTCCCGCTGTATTTTCTCCACCAGACAGACAAAGCAAAGCGAGTGGGGGCAGATAATAATAGCCCAGGGAGGGTGCATTTTTTTTGTGCCCCCCCTGGCTACTAACATCTGCCCCCAGACACCCCAGAAAGGGCAAATCTATAATTAGATTCGCCCTTTCTGGCACTTTGCCCGTCTATTCCCATTGCCCTGTAGCGGTGGCGAATGGGTTAATCTCACCTTACTGTCACCTTGCAATTGAAAGGTGACCTTAAGGCAGGTTAATAATTGATAGCTGTCAATTAGACAACTATCAATTATTAATCCTATTGAAGTAAATAAAAAACACACACACACTTTAAGACTAAATAATTTTAATGAAATAAAAAAACATTTTTTTGACCATATTTTATTTTACACTTAATCCGTGCGAAGCCATTGATCTCCTAAAATAAAGAAAAAGAAATAAAACAACATTATTCTTACCTATTCCGCCGATCTGTCACGTCCCACGCTGTAATCCTTCACAAAGGGTTAACTAGCTTTGAGCCAAGCAGTGCAAGTAATCCTGCATGCTCAGCTCAAAGCTCCTGAATGAATAAGTTTCCTCTCCTGGCGACAGGAGAGGATGTGTTTCATGAATGAAGCTTAATTGATTGTGTCCCACTTTCCCTTTAGGTCAGGTCACTACAGTTATATTGGCAATAAATCAATTAAGCTCCATTCATGAATCTATTCCTCTACTTTCGCTGGGAGAGGAAGTTATTCATTCAGGGGAATACAGGTCTGAGACAGCATTATTAGCTCTCTGCGACCTGTAACCTGTTAACCCTTTCTGATGGATTACACCGTGGGACCTGACTGTACATCGGATTGGTAAGTATAATTTTGATTTTTTATTTTATTTTTATTACAGGAAATGGTTTTAGCAGGAAAATAAAATATGGTCAAAAACTGTGTGATTATTTAATTAAACTTATTTTTTATTAAACTGTGTGTGTTTGATTTTTCTTTCATACAATAGGATTAATAATTGATAGTTGTCTAATTGACAGCTATCAATTATTAACCTGGCTTAAAGTGACCTTTCAATTGCAAGGTCATTTTAACCCCTTATTAACCCATTCGCCACCGCTACAGGGCAATGGGAATAGACGGGCAAAGTGCCAGAAAGGGTGAATCTAATTATAGATTTGCCCTTTCTGGGGTGTCTGGGGGCAGATGTTAGTAGCCAGGGGGGGGCACAAAAAAAATGTACCCTCCCTAGGCTATTATTATCTGCCCCCACTCGCTTGCTTTGTCTGTCTGGTGGAGAAAATACAGCGGGAGCCCACGCATTTTTTTTCAACGAATTTACACCTTTAATTAACCCCTACATGTCTGAAATTTAGCACACATATACTCATGTAATTGTATGTTTCAAACATATATAAAAATACATGAAATTACATGGTTAAATGTGTGGAAACAATGTATCATTTCATGTCGGCTTCTGTGATTTCACTGAAGCCGGCAATTGAATTAGCGGCTATAACAGTATGTAGAAGTGTAAGAATTATAAATATATGTATATATATATATATGTCACAATGACATATATATATATGTGCTCTATGTGTATATATCTATTCTTTCTTTTGGCATTTAAATACTATTCTTTTGGATCCATTATATGTCAGTTTTGCAAGCCTGCGAGAAAATCTCGCAAGTCGGATGAAAATCGGATGTTACAAGGTACACACACATGCGATTAAATCGCATCTTTGAAGGAAAATCGGATGACAGAAGGATGTGTGATGTTTTTATTTTGATCCGATTGTCGACCGTCTAAAACGGACCGATTTTTTGTGGTTGTGTGTGACTCCAGCCTAACTCTAATTGTAACCCTAACCCTAATTGTAACCCTAACCCTAATTATAACCCTAACCCTAAGGCTGGGTTCATTTTGTGTTTTACCAGCCCGTTCAACACATAGCGTTGACGGGCTGGTAACGGTATAGCATAACGTGATCGCGTTATGCTATACCCGCTAGCGCAGAGGAATCAGCAGATGATTCATCTGCGCTAGCGGTGACGGAGCCCAGACGCTGCAGCCCGCGTCCGAGGCTCCGTCACTGAATGATGGCACGTCGCAAACGCATGCCGCTTTACGGCATGCGTCGCGATGCGCCCTCAAATGGGGGTGAATGGCAGCGTTAACGGACTGCGTTACACCGCGTTATACCGCGGTGTAGCGCAGTCCGTCTAACGGACTGCCATAACGCAGTATGAACCCAGCTTAACCCTAACGCTAATTATAACCCTAATGCTAACCCTAACCCTAATGCTAACCCTAACCCTAATTATAACCCTAACCCTAATTATAACCCTAACCCTAACAGAAAAATGAAAATAAATATAATTTCTATTTTTTATTATATGTCCCTAACTAAGGGGGTGATAATTGGGGGGTTATGTACTGTTTTTTTTATTTTGATCACTGTGATAGTTTATCACAGTGATCAAAATGCACTTTCTGGAGAATGAATGAAACTTTTTTTGAATCTGCCGCCAAGCAGATCGGCGGGCGCACTGCGCATGCGCCCACCATTTTTTTTTTGCAGGAAGAAGACGCCGGGATCCGGGGGCCTGCGGGAGGATGGAGGACACCGGTAAGTATACGGGGGGGCGATCGGGGGACCGGGGGACCCTCATTTTCTCCCCTCTGATGTGCGATCACATCAGAGGGGAGAGAAATCATTTTTTTTTTTTTTTTTGCGATCGCAGCTATGCTTGCATAGCCGCGATCGCAACACCGGGATCGGTGAATACCGACCCGGATCATGTTCTCTGGGTCTCGGCTACCCCCGGTAGCCGAGACCCCAGAGAATATTTGCCCATCCCCCCACCAGCACAGCGGCACATAGCGGCGGGCGCACTGAGCATGCGCCCGCCATTTTCTTAACAGCGCCGGCACCGGGGGACAACGGAGGGCCCGGGGCCACATGGACTGGATCTGGGGCTATATGGGGGTCCTGGGGACCCTTTTTCTCTGTCCCCTGATGTCCGATGACATCAGGGGACAGAGAAATTAAATGGCACATCAGATTTTTTTTTTTTTGTTGCGGTCGCCGTTATAGGGTTAATAACGGCGATCACAACATCGGTGTCGGTAAAAACCGACCCGATTCATGTTCTCTGGGGTCTCGGCTACCCCCGGTAGCCGAGACCCCGGAGAAAATGCGCCTCTGGGGGGCGCTATTCACCTTTTCCACAGCGCCGTTAATTAACGGCGCTGTGGTTTAAGTACCCTTAATGACCGCCGTTAAAAGGCGTATCGGCGGTCGTTAAGGGGTTAATATATGGGGTGTCAAGTAACAGTTTTCCTCAATGAGTCTATTTTTAACTGTCACATATAACTTGTAATGATGATGATGACTAGTACTACATCCATTGTCTGCACTATATTATGGGTGTACATAGCGTTCCTTAGGCAGCATTAATTTCTTCAGAAATGTACTTGTATGCATTCATTTCAACCCCTATAGGTTTGGCTTTTTTTTGGTCGGGTTGCATTTCTTGTTGCCATGTGCATATATGCGTTTATATTTTAAATGTCTTTATTTCAATATTTTTGAATTCAATGCATCATTTTATGGTCCTAGTAAAGCTTACGTTTCTCTTGTTTTGAGTGAATACATTTTGAAGTGCCACGGAACAAGGCAACTACTCTATATGTGATTTCTACACCCTCCTTGACCCTGGGCTTCAACACCGCCAGTTGCTGCTCAGAAGTGCTGTATGTACAGAGAAAAACACTCACTCCTGTGTTTGTGGGGTTCAGTAACGCCAGCTGTTCCCCTGCTGTGTGTCCGGCAATAATTCCTGCTACCTCCAAATAAAAGTTACACCAGAGATTACACTTGCTCATACTAGGCCTCAGCCTACACCCTCCTTGACCCTGGACTTCAACACCGCCAGTTGCTGCTCAGAAGTGCTGTATGCACAGAGGAAACACTCGCTCCTGTGTTTGTGGGGTTCAGTAACGCCAGCTGTTCCCCTGCTGTGTGTCCGGCAATAATTCCTGCTACCTCCACATGCTCAAAACAACATCAGATGTCTAACTTGCTCCACATAGGGATGAGGCTACACCCTGATTGATATGCTCAAAACGAGAAAAACGGCACCTTTCAAACCATAAAATGATTAATCATTGTCCCAAATATGTTCCAAAATACTTTTTAAATATAAGTGCATATATGCACATGTCGAATACAAATGCAAACAAAAAAGCCTAAATATGGTATAGGGCAGTGATGGCGAACCTTGGCGCTCCAGCTGTTGGAGAACTATCACTCCCAGCATGCCTCAACTGCTGCAGGTTGCAAGGGTATGCTGGGAGTTGTAGTTTTACAACAGCTGGGTACCAAGGTTAGCCATAACTGGTATAGGGGTTGAAATGAATGCATACAAGTACATTTCATAATCCATTGTTGCTTAAGGAACGGGATCTACACCTGTAATATAGTGCTAACAATGGATGTAGGAGTACTCTTCATCATCATTACTTATATTTGTGACAGTAAAAAATACACTGATTTAGGCCAACTCTTAGTTCACACCCCATATATGAAAAGTCCAGCATCTAATACTGATAATAAGGAGCAATAATCATGCATAACCTATAAAAAGTGCATCGTTCATACTGACAATTGCAAGTTATACCTGCAAGTGCAGGTGAAACAACGCCAACTGATAGAAAAGGTTTATGCTATCTAGGTATCAGAGTGCATAGCGACTGCTGGACAATGGCGATATAAGACTGTACCTCAATAATGGCTGCGGCACACCTCCCGCGCGTTTTGCTTGTAGCTTCTTCAAGAGGGGACGTGCGTGTATGTTTGCTCATAGGTGCATGTTTAGTGAGTAAAGCAGTCATTACGACGGCTTTGTGTTGTTGCTACGCTAGCGCTGACGAATGCTGCACAACGTGACTGCAAGTCAGCGTCCTATGACGCACAGACGCTCCCCTACCCAACGCGTCAGAGCAGGAAGCCAGTCTGTGCGTCAAAACCAACGCGCAAGCATACATGCACTTCCCCTCTTCAACAAGCTAGAAGCAAAACGAGCGTGAGTGGTGCCACAGCCTTTATTGAGGTAGAGTATTATATCGGCATTAGTGGCTATGCAGTCTGATCACCTGCACTGGCAGGCATACATAGCAATTTTCACTATGCACAATGCACTTTTTCTAGGTTATGCTTGATCAGATCATTGATTATTGCACCATATTATCAGGATTACATGCTGGACCTTTAATATATGTGCTGAGCCTTTTAACTAACATTTTTCCACAATGACTGTATTTTTTACTGTCACATATTACTTGTAATAATGATGATGAGATGTCGTACATTTATTGTCTACACTATATTACAAGTGTACATACCGTTACTTAGGCAGCATTAATGGATTATGAAATGTACTTGTATGCATTCATTTCAACCCCTATACCCTTTATTTTTGTGTTTTTGGTTGCATTTCTTGTCGCCATGTGCATATATGCGTTCATATTTTTAATGTCTTTATTTCTATATTTTTTAATTCAATTCATCATTTTATGGTAGTAATAGTAAAGCTTATCTTTCTCTTGTTTGGAGTATATACATTTTGCAGTGCCACGTAACAAGGCAACTACTCTATATAGGATTTCTACACCCTCCTTGACCCTGGGCTCCAACACCGCCAGTTGCTGCTCGGAAGTGCTGTATGCACAGATAAAAACACTCGCTCTTGTGTTACTGGGGTTCAGTAATGCCAGCTGTTCCCCTGCTGTGTGTCCGGCAAGAAGTCCTGCTGCCTCCAATTTCAAGTTACACCAGATTAGAAAGTTTCTCATACTAGGCCTCAGCCTACACCCTGACTGACCCTGGGCTTCAACACCGCCAGTTGCTGCTCGGAAGTGCCGTCTGCACAGTCAACACTTGCTCCTGTGTTATTGGGTTTCAGTAATGTCAGCTGATCCCCAGCTGTGTAGCTGCCAATCTTTCCTGCTCTGTCCACACTCACCCAAGTTCAGATTTTCAACTTGGTCCAATATGTCCTCTGCTTCCACTCTGATCCCTGGGCTCCAACACCGCCAGTTGCTGCTCGGAAGTGCCGTCTGCACAGTCAACACTTGCTCCTGTGTTATTGGGGTTCAGTAATGCCAGCTGTTCCCCTGCTGTGTGTACGGCAAGAAGTCCTGCTACCTCCAATTTCAAGTTACACCAGATTAGAATGTTGGTCATACTAGGCCTCAGCCTACACCCTGACTGACCCTGGGCTCCAACACCGCCAGTTGCTGCTCGGAAGTGCTGTATGCACAGTCAACACTTGCTCCTGTGTTACTGGGGTTCAGTAATGCCAGCTGTTCCCCTGCTGTGTGTCCGGCAATAAGTCCTGCTACCTCCAATTTCAAGTTACACCAGAGATTAAACTTGCTCATACTAGGCCTCAGCCTACACCCTCCTTGACCCTGGGCTCCAACACCGCCAGTTGCTGCTCGGAAGTGCCGTCTGCACAGTCAACACTTGCTCCTGTGTTATTGGGGTTCATTAATGCCAGCTGTTCCCCTGCTGTGTGTATGGCAAGAAGTCCTGCTACCTCCAATTTCAAGTTACACCAGATTAGAATGTTGGTCATACTAGGCCTCAGCCTACACCCTGACTGACCCTGGGCTCCAACACCGCCAGTTGCTGCTCGGAAGTGCTGTATGCACAGTCAACACTTGCTCCTGTGTTACTGGGGTTCAGTAATGCCAGCTGTTCCCCTGCTGTGTGTCCGGCAATAAGTCCTGCTACCTCCAATTTCAAGTTACACCAGAGATTAAACTTGCTCATACTAGGCCTCAGCCTACACCCTCCTTGACCCTGGGCTCCAACACCGCCAGTTGCTGCTCGGAAGTGCCATCTGCACAGTAAACACTTGCTCCTGTGTTATTGGGTTTCAGTTATGTCAGCTGATCCACAGCTGTGTAGCTGGCAATCTTTCCTGCTCTGTCCACACTCACCCAAGTTCAGATTTTCAACTTGGTCCAATTTGTCCTCTTCCTCCACCCTGTTCTACTCTCATCCCTGGGCTCCAACACTGCCCGTTGCTTCTCAGAAGTGTCTTTGGCACGGGTACTCCCTCCTGCCCAGCCTGGTTACTGCACGCCAGCTGTTTCCGGCAGTGTCAACGTCACTTTGTCTCCAATAAGTTGTCCTGTCGTGTTGCGGTCGGGTTAGCTGACTCTATGGTGCCTGCAGTTTAGGTTCTTCCTATGTGGGCTGCGGGATATGTAACTAAAGGCTGTTTCCGTAGTGCCAATAGGACAAGCACCCCCTGTAGGATTGTGGGATTCGGTAACTGCGGCCGGCTCGCGGCCTTTCAAATTTATTTTTCATGGGTACCTGCAGCTACCCATCTGGGTTCCAGTACTGTCAGCTGTTTCTTGGCAGTGCCTTTGGCCTAGGTTCCTCCATCTCGGTATCCGAGTTCCAGCAATGTCTGCTGGTCCTTGGTAGTGCTTTCTAGCACAGGTACCACCTGCTTAGTAACCGTGTCCCAGTACCGTCAGCTGGTCCTCGGTTGTGCCATTGGCTCTGTTTCTTCTGCTACCCTCCGGGTTCCAGCACAGTCAGCTGGTCCTCGTTACTTCCATTAGCTCTTGTACCTTCTGCTACCTGTCCGGGTTCCAGTACCGTCAGCTGGTTCTCGGCAGTGCATTTGGCCTAGGTGCCTCCATCTCGGTATCCGAGTTTCAGCAACGTCTGCTGGTCCTTGGTAGTGCTTTGTAGCACAGGTACCTCCTGCTTAGTAACCGGGTCCCAGTACCGTCAGCTGGTCCTCGGTAGTGCCTTTGGCTCTTGTTCCTTCTACTACCCATCCGGGTTTCAGGACAGTCAGCTGGTTCTCGGCAGTTACTCAGCCTTCTTGTACCTTCAGCTACATTTCCAAGTTGAAGATTTTTGAAATGTTTTTTTGGTAATCACTCTGGATCTCCCTGACGACGACACTGAAGACTACGACCCTGAAGACCACCCTGAAGAAGATGACGACCCCGAAGACGAGGACCCTGAAAACAACCCTGAAGACCACTCTGAAGAAGACGACCCCAAGGACGACGACCATGAAGACGACGAGCCTGAACACCACCCCAAAGAAGAACAAAAAGATTACCCAGAAGAAGATGATCAAGAGGACAAAGAAGATGAAGACAACCAACAAGATACAGAACAAGAGACAGAAGACCAAGAAGCAGAAGAACAAAAAGCAGAAGAACATTAAGCAGAAGACCAAAAATCAGAGCAAAAGATATGCTCTAAATTATAAGCAGAAGAAGACTAAGCAGTGTATGGGGGTGAGTCCGTTCCTCCTCGTGGTGCCCCTGGAAAATGCCTGCTGCTGCAGGCCAAACTGAACGCGGACAAATACTGTTGTAAATCTTTTGACAGCTTGAACGGAAGGTGTAATCTTCAAACTTTTAGAGATTACAACTACAGGAATGCCTGTCACAAAGAAGATGAATAGGAAGAAGATGAAGAAGTAGAATATGAAGAAGAATAATAGTTGAATAAGAAGAATATGAAGAATGTTAAAAAAAAGAATAACAGGAAGAAGTTGAAGAAGATAAATAAGGTGAAGAATAAGTTGATGAAAAAGATGCTGCTGAGGATCATGAAGGAGAAAGTGTGGGAGAAGTAAAATAGAAGGTGAAGAGCATGGAAGTAGTGAAACATACATATGTGCCAAAATAGAAAAAAGGTTAACAACATAGTCAATTTCTTCGTAACTCCGAACGTCTTAAAAAAAAAATTATTCCTGCTATTCCATTTGATTGGGCTTAACCTCTATGCCTTTAATGTCTCCTCCACCTCCCCCAATACATTCTACATTATTCTTAGTTGTTTTCCTTCATGTACAATTAACCTACAAGGAAATAAAGGGGTTATTTTAATTCCGATATTTTTGTCCCATTGACTTGCATTGATTTCCGGTATCGGAATTGGCGATATCCGATACTTTTTGAGTATCGGACCGATCCAATCCTATCCAATATTTTGCAATATTGGAAAGTATCGCTCAACACTACCAGCCATGAAAAGATTTTTTTCTTGAACTTGGCAGGAGCAAACTCTGTAGAAAAGCAAGCACCACTGCCAGCTTATGAATTTCAGAGTACAGATCAGTGTTAGTGATAGGCGAGATTTAAAATGCTTGGGTGCTCGTTGCTCGGGTTGAGCA
The DNA here is from genome assembly GCA_033576555.1 of Oophaga sylvatica. Taxonomy (NCBI): domain Eukaryota; kingdom Metazoa; phylum Chordata; class Amphibia; order Anura; family Dendrobatidae; genus Oophaga; species Oophaga sylvatica. The sequence goes on from JARQOD010000004.1 coordinate 272,014,869, forward strand.
AATTCGAATACTCGGGCACTTGGACAGAACAACGAGCCCAATGTAAGTCTATGGAAACCCACACATTTTTACCGCAATTTCCCACCCCCAGGGGGGTTCTCTTAAGGTCTATAAACGTCTGAAAATGATGGAAACACTGCTCAAATGACACGCAGAAATCATGGGGATCGCCCCCGGAAGCCTTCCTGACTCCTAGTTCACAGCTTTAAACAACGTTGTCAGTTTCATGCCATTTTTACTTGTGCACCAAAAAACATACCAAAACGGATTGTAATGGGAAATATGTTAAGGCACATCCTTCCCAGGTTAATGACTTGCATATATGGCAAAATAAATAACCCCAGACCAAAATGTTCCTCCACCACTTGGGCTGTGTTCTTTTTGAAGCCTTTTCAAATTTAACATTTCTTTCAACCAAAACTAATGCGTTCACTGGGAAATGTCATTGTAACATTTACTAACCCTACCTGGCCATGTGGTGTATGTGACACATAAGCAGGCATATCTTGTTTCATTTATGAAGGAGGGACTCTTAAAGTCACAGAGCCTATTTTTACAAGGGCATCAGGCAGCATTAATCTGCTTAAAGGGCCATTATTAAACAGTGGGTCTCCTAAATTGTTATAGCCTATGCAGTGAGTTGATGGGCTGCCAAGAATTATGACGCACCCCAATACCCCTTTCACGAGATGTCCAGGATGGCTTCCATAAAAAATGTTGCATTGAATGAAAGGCCTGCCCTGCTACCAAGTCATATGCACCCCAATAAGCCTTTGAACCCAGGTACTGGATTCGCCCAGAAAAATCCACTTCACATTATTCATTTTGTCCTCCCATTCTGTTTTTTAATGCAATGACTGCAAGGCCTGTGTTATGAGCTCGGTTGCAACAACTTTAATATATAATGGATTGCAACCGAACCCGGGGTCCGCGATGCAGTTTATGTCACTGCTGCCGAATACCCTTTGGGTAACAGGGTAACGACTGACAACTAAAGAATTAAATTAGATCTCGCCTGTGTTACTTCACACTAGGGGAGATGTAGAATTGGCACTATCTCCGTTAGCGTCACGGGAGATGTGCTATCGACTGGCGTAGATGTAGCCCTGTTAATGGCACAGAAGCCACTTGCCAGATATTAGGTTTGCACTATGTGCTGCAAGCTGGTATAGACGTAGCCCTGTTGACTGCACAGAAGCTACGTGCCAGCCGCTAGGAAGTGCGTGCGACTAGCGCCAGGCGTACGTGCTACCAGCCGGTGTGAGACCGGACTGAGCAACTCTCTGTTCAGCTTGGCAGGCGATGCCCAGATTACGTGCCCCGCAGTCTGCTCAGGGTGTATAGCTACCCTATATTCGTAGCAAGACTGCGTCACATTGGCTACCTGCCTGGCATAAGCTAAACCTGCCTGAAGGATTAGCTAAGCGAACTCTGGCATAAGCAGGTCCCAGAGAGCAAAGATAGAGAGCATGTGGAGTCCAGATTCTGGTACGTCCACACATGAGCACTGCCTATTTTAGTATGATCTGGCCGCACCGCACTGCGGACAGACAAGCTATTTAAGGGTAAGCTCCGCCCCAGCCATCTCGTCACTTGCATCATCCGTGACATCATCCGTGACCAATCAGGCAGTGCCAGGTCAGAGGATCAGCTGACATTAACCACCAATATTTGCTTGCCATGTCACGGACATGCTCAGTGCAGGCATTTCTGGACTTAGGCTATAACAGCCCTGTCTCCTTCTGTAACCTATGCTTAAGGCTACTATTAACAAAGGCCCTGGAGACAGCTTGTACTCTCTTGTACTGGCTAGGCGTTGGGATCGATGGTGAAGCTAAGCAGTATCTGCCCTGGGTGGGGGACCACCGATGCCTCAGATCCAGGTTCAAATCCAGCTGACGCCTAGCAGCCTGCTCTGCTACCAAGTCATGTGCACTCCAATCCCCCTTTGGAAAAAGCAGGGAGTCGGGCCTCTTAACAAAAAATGTCCCATTTAAAAAGAAGCGGGTCTCCTAGATTTTGGAATGCCCATACTCTTAGTGTATGGGTTGGCAAACATTTTCCCTATGGGATACATCTCAACTTTATTCAGAACAAGTCTTTTATGCACAGCCTAACCACCTACCCTTGTTAATAATGCGACACTGGCTGTAGCTGCATGGAACAAGTAAACCCTTTTGATCTAGTGGCGGTAGATGATCAGATGTGGAGGAAGGCCTGATTAAAAAATAGGCCCAATTTCGAGGAGCGGGTCTTCTAGACTAGGAATGCCCATGCGCTTAGTGTATGGGCTGGCAAATATTTCCCCTTGGGAGTGTACATATTTTTTGAATTTTGGTGATGGGCAACACCCTTGCCAAAACATAGAGTGGCCAGAGCATGACTGAATACGTTCACCCTGATGTTCAAGTGGTGGTGGACGGTTTGGATGAGGAGAAGGAGGAGGACACCAAATAGCCAAAATCAGGAAGTGTATATCCATGATTGGTTGTGAAGAGGTGCATGTGAATGCACATCCCAAAAAACCACTAAAATGGAGTTTATGCTTCGCTGTCATCATTTGGTGGTGTCGAGAAGTCAGGCCCAACCTATCCCTTGTTCATTTTTATAAGAGTCAACCTGTCAGCATTTTCCGTAGAAAGGCAAATGTGCTTATCTGAGATGATGCCAACAGCAGCACTAAAAACCAGCACAAATAAAATGCTAGTGGAAGGCCAGGACCTCCAAGGCTAGAGAGTCAGCTCATGCCACATGTCCAGCTTGGATACCCAATAATTAAAAGGCACAGAGGAATCACGGAGGACGTTGGTACGGTCAGCAAGGTACTCCCTCAGCATCTTAGAGAACAATGCATTCCTTGCGAGATTACCCCGCACCAGTGCATGAGCGATGGGAGGGTCTTAGAAAACTGTCCCAGAACTTTGCCAGTGTTCCCCTGCCTCTGCTGTAGTGGACTTGTTTGTCTCACCTGTCCTGCTTGGTTGGCCAACGAACTGTTATCTCTGCCTCCAGTGTTTTGAGATGGGAATTTTTTTAATAATTCTGCAACAGTGGCCTATAGTACTGCACCATTTTGGTACACTTGTCTGCTTCTGGAGCAAGAGATTGAAAGTTATCCTTATACCATGGGTCTAAAAGTTTCACTAGCCAGTAATGATGGTACCCAATATTTTGACAATTCGAGGGTCACGTGAAGGGCAGCGCAACATAAAGTCAGCAATGCGTGCCAGACTGGTAACAGGCAAGACTTCCGTGTCCTCACCAACGGGACGACTGACCAAGGTGGCCTTCTCCTACTCTTCCTCTTCTTCCCTGTCCTCAGGCCATCTACGCTGAATAGACGGTATGAGAGTTGTGGTTGAAGTCCCATCTATAGACGCATGAAAGTAGCTCCTGTTCTTTCTCCTCCTCCTCTTCCTCATTGTCAACCAATCCATGTTGGGCTGACAGAGGAGGCCGGGCTGTGTGTAATCCCCCTGCATGCTTCCTTGATCCATGTCCTCGTGCTCCGCCTGCAATATCTCCTCTTTCAATGTGAGCAGAGAGCTTTTCAGAATGCAGATGAGCGGGATGGTGACACTAATTATGGCATCATCACCGCTCACCATCTTGGTGGACTCCTCAAAGTTTTGGAGGATGCTACATATGCCTGATATCCATGTCCACTCCAGAGGTCTTATGTGTGGAGTCAAACCTTACAAACGATGGCCTTGTTGATGCTGGTATTCAATAACTGCCCGCTTCTGCTCACAAATCCTTTCTAACATATGCAGTGTAGAATTCCAATGCGTGGGGACATCACACAGCAGTCGGTGAGTTGGAATCAGCAATCGCTGCTGAAGAACGGTAAGGGAGGCGGAAGCTGTAGCTGACTTTCTAAAATGTGCACACAGGTGGCGTACTTTAACCAGCAGATCCGGCAGCTCGTGATAGCTTTTTAGAAAATGTTGAACAACGAGGTTCAGCACATGGGCCAGGCACGGTACGTGTGTCAGTTCGCCTCGCCTCAAAGCCGCCACCAAGTTCCTGCCATTATCACACACAAACATGCCTGGCTGGAGATTAACCGGTGTCAGCCACACATCTGCCTGTTCTTTCAGAGTGGTCAACAACTCTTCAGCATTGTGCGGTTTGTCACCTAAGTAAATTAGCTTCAGAACAGCCTGTTGTCCCTTTGCTTTGGCAGTGCTGCAGTGCTTCCAGCTTGTGACAGATGTGCTCATTTCTGACATGGAGGCTGAAGAGGAGGAGGAGGAGGTGCAGGAACTGTACATAGTGGTTGCAACCCTGATTGACGTAGGGCCCACAATCCTTGGCGTCGGGAGGACGTGTTCCATCCAAAGGTCTGACTGGGTCCCGGCTACCACTATGTTAGCCCAGTGTGCAGTCAGCGAGATGTACCATCCTTGGCCATAAGCCCTTATCCACATGCCCGTGTTTAGGTGTACTTTCCCAGTAACTGCATTGTTGAGGGCACGTGTAATGTTATGGGACACGTGCTTGTGTAATGCCGGGATGGCCCAGCAGGAGAAATAGCAGTAGCTGGGGACAGAGTACCTTGGGACGGCATCAGGTTGCGGAAAGCTTCTGTCTCCACGAGCCTAAAAGGCAAAATTTCGACCGCAAGCAGACGAGAAATATGAGAATTGAGTACTGTGGTCTGTGGGGCATTGGCTGCGTATTTCTGCTTATGCTTCAATGACTGGGGTATAGTGTTGAGCGATACTGTCTGATATCCAGAAATATCGGATCGGATTGGATAGGCCCGATACTCAAAAAGTATCGGGTATCGCCGATCCGGTCCCGGAAACCCAATGCAAGTCAATGGGACAGAAATATCGTAATTAAAAAAACCCCTTTCTTTCCTTGTAAACACTAGATATACACACATAGAATACATATATATACATGTCGTTGTGACATATATATATATATATATATACATGTACAGTACAGACCAAAAGTTTGGACACACCTTCTCATTTAATGATTTTTCTCTATTTTCAGGACTATGAAAATTGTAGAATCACACTGAAGGCATCAAAACTATGAATTAACACATGAGGAATTATACATAACACTTTACAAAAAAGTGTGAAACAACTGAAAATATGTCTTATATTCTAGGTTCTTCAAAGTAGCCACCTTTTGCTTTGATTACTGCTTTGCATGCAGAAAAGGTGAACGAAGCATGGAGGAGGTGGTGTGATGATGTGGGGGCGCTTTGCTGGTGACACTGTTGGGGATTTATTCAAAATTGAAGGCATAATGAACCAGCATGGCTACCACAGCATCTTGCAGCGGCATGCTATTCCATCCGGTTTGCGTTTAGTTGGACCATCATTTATTTTTCAACAGGACAATGACCCCAAACACACCTCCAGGCTGTGTAAGGGCTATTTGACCAAGAAGGAGAGTGATGGGGTGCTACGCCAGATGACCTGGCCTCCACAGTCACCAGACCTGAACCCAATCGAGATGGTTTGGGATGAGCTGGACCGCTCACCGTTTCAATGTTTAATAAATCCCCAACAGTGTCATCAGCAAAGCACCCCCACACCATCACACCACCTCCTCCATGCTTCACGGTGGGAACTAGGCATGTAGAGTCCATCCGTTCACCTTTTCTACGTGCAAAGCAGTAATCAAAGCAAAGCAAAAGGTGGCTACTTTGAAGAACCTAGAATATGAGACATATTTTCAGTTGTTTCACACTTTTTGTAAAGTGTAATGTATAATTCCACATGTGTTAATTCATAGATATGATGCCTTCAGTGTGATTCTACAATTTTCATAGTCCTGAAAATACAGAAAAATCATTGAATGAGAAGGTGTGTCCAAACTTTTGGTCTGTACTGTATTTATAGTTCATACACTTCTACATAGTAAAATATCCTCTGATTCAATTGCCGGGCAATGCCGGCTTTTGTGAAATTACAGAACCACCCGACATGAAATGACACATGGTTTACATAGAGTTAACCATGTCATTTCATGTAGTTTGATATATGGTTTTCACTTACAATTACATGAGTGTATGTGTGCAAAATTTGACACATGTAGGGGTTAATTAAAGGTGTAAATTCATTGTAAAAAAATGCATTTTTTTGCTACGAATTTACACCTTTAATTAACCCCTACATGTGACAAATTTTGCACACATACACTCATGTAATTGTTAGTGAAAACCATATATCAAACTACATAAAAAGAAATGGTTAACTCTATGTAAACCATGTGTCATTTCATGTCGGGTCTGTAATTTCACAAAAGCCGGCAATTGAATTAGCGGCTATTATACTATGTAGAAGTGTATGTACTATAAATATATATATACATATATATATATGTGTCACAAATTCAATGACATGTATATATATATATATATATATATATATATATATATATATATGAGGTGTAAAATTGTTGAAAAAAAATGCGTGGGCTCCTGCCCTATTTTCTCAACCAGACAGACAAAGCCAGCGAGTGGGGGCAAATAATAATAGCCCAGAGAGGGACCATTATTTTTGGCCCCCCTGGCTACTAACATCTGCCCCCAGACACCCCATAAAAGGCAAATCTATAATTCGATTCGCCCTTTCTGGCACTTTGCCCGTCTATTCCCATTGCCCTGTAGCCGTGGCGAATGGGTTAATAAGGGGTTAAAGCCACCTTGCTATTGAAAGGTGACTTTAAGCCAGGTTAATAATTGAGAGCTGTCAATTAGACAACTATTAATTATTAATCCTATTGTATGAAATAAAAATAAAACACACACATTTTAATTAAAAATCATTTTAATGAAATAAACACACAGTTTTTGACCATATTTTATTTTACTGCCATTCGTTGCGAAGCCCTTGTTCACCTGTAATAAAAATAAAATAATAAAGCAGCATTATTCTTACCTATCCGATGTTCAGTCAGGTCCCTCAATGTAATCCTTCTGAAAGGGTTAATGTTTACTGCAGGGACCGCAGCTAATGCTGACAGCCTCGCAGTAAACCCCCAACTGAATCATCTCCTCTCCAGGCTGACAGGAGAGGAAGTGGTTAGCATAATTGATTGCTTCCCACTTTCACTTCAGGCCATCCAGGTACACCGCACTGCATCAGTGACGTCAGAGGGAATCCCGGCTGACCTGAAGTGAACTGATTAACAAAAATAGGGGATCCCCTCGAAAAAAAAATGGCGTATGGTCCCCCCTATTTTTGTTAACCAGCCAGATGAAGCAGACTGCTGAGGCCTGGTTTTTCAGGCTGGTAAGGATCCAATATCCATGAACCTTGCAAGCCTGATAATACCAGGCCACAGCAGTCTGTTTAGCTTGGCTGGTTAACAAAATTAGGGATCCCCTCGAAAAAAAAATGGCATGGGGGTCCCCCTATTTTTGTTAACCAGCCAAGTAAAAAGCAGACTGCTGCGGCCTGGTATTAAAAGACTGATCAAGTCCCATGGATTTTAGCCCTCAACAGCCTAAAAATACCAGGCTGCAGCAGCCCCACAATTGGTGCATCCAAAGATGCGCCAATTGTGGCACTTTACCCGGCTCTTCCCTCTTGCCCTGTAGCGGTAGCAAGCGGGGTAATAAGGGGTTAATGTCACCTTTGATTGACAATAAGCCCGGTTAATAATGGAGAGGCGTCAATAAGACACCGATCCATTATTAATCATAAAGTTTGTAAATATTTAAAAAATGCACAGCCAGAAAAAAGTCTTTTAATGAAATAAAACACCACACAGTTTTCATTATTTTTATTCCACGCTCATCCTGCGACGCCATCGTTCTCCTGTAAAAAAACAAAAATAACAAACCAACACAAATACTCCCTGTCCGACGCAGTCCAAAATCACGAGTGTCCCACGACGAGTCCAGCTCTGCTACATCTGCATGCCACGCCAGATATACATAATGTCTATTTAGGTGTACATATATATGGTAATTAGAAGCATCATAGTCTCAAAAAGAAACCGATCACAATGTGTATGTAAGCAACGATCTCAAATGGTATAAAGATGGAATATAGTGGCTAGCATATATATAGAGAGAATAACAGGGCAAAAATATAATATACACATATAAAGCCCCATATCATACAAAATACAAATAGGAGCACACAACAATAATTATTAAATACATAGACACAACCTCATTGAATGTGGATAACTATATAATATACTACTGACACAAAATACTGACCCTAAAGTTAGACTGAAACGATGCATCAGATGATTCAAGGTAAGTAATATGACACCTCACATATACCCATGTACATACAATAATAAAGCAGATGTATGACACATAATCAATCAATAAGGCCAATCTCAACGTGACAAAAGATCAGAAGTCAATATATACGAACTAAGATAAATCTCCCATAAATGTCGATCATAACTACATTGACAACATCATATCATTAAAGAAATCAAGGCCAGTATCATAATATATGCGTCATAGACTGCATTTGGGGAAGCAGAAGATGCCACATCACAAATATCATAATAGCAAAATGTAAAAAACATCATATTGGTATCATCATAAGTATATGATGATAATGTATATCACATGCAACTCCATATTATACGATCACAGATAGTAAATATATATAGCACAATAGATATACATGAAGAAGCCGACCATTTTGATTGAAGTGTTTTCATACATCCATCAATCGAGGGATCAAATAATTCAAGTAGCACCAAAGGAACCATGGATGGAAATACCACATTCAAGACAACTAAGAAAATAATAAAACACACATAAAATCAATAAAATAAAATAATATATGAATCAAGAGGACACAACAGATGGAATGGGGTGTTAAAGAAAGGGAGAAAAAGAAAGACACTCATTTAATCCGTCCGGGTGGACTGTCCGTAAACGCCAAATCCATTTCGTCTCAAGTCTGGCCAGACGTTTAGATAGCTGACGACCCCGAATGTTAATATGTAAGGCATCTATGCCTCTAACTTTCAAGAGTGTAGCATTGCATCCATGTCTGACTTTAAAATGCCTATGTAATGTTTTTAGGGTGGTCGTGTCCGTGTGGGTGGAGGCCGCCTGAATCTCAAGGACATGTTCACGGATGCGAGCTTTTAATTGTCTGGTGGTAAGGCCAACATATATTAACCCACATGGGCATGTGGTATAATAAATGACGTAATGCGTGGTACATGTAATTCGCTGCCTAATAGAAAATGTTTTGGTACCACTTGAATTAGTAAACGAATTAGATCTCTCAACATTGGGACAGACGATACATCCACCACATGGAACACATCCCGCCCCAGGTGCAAAATTATCGAGAAATGTAGGCTGATGTTGTCCCGTATAATGGCAATGAACCAGTTGATCACGAAGATTCCTAGCCCGTCTAAAAGTCATAGATGGCTTTGCAGGGAGAAATTTCTTAATCACTGCATCAGCTCTCAGGATAGGCCAAGCTTTCTTTAAAATATCTCGCACCTGGCTAGACCGACAATGGAAAGTTGTAATGAACTAAATTTTTTCATTAAAAGATGTCCTAGACCTAGAATCTGCCCTATATAATAATCCGTGGTGGGATGAATGTTTAGCTCTCTGGTAGGCCTTTTTGACTGATCTCCCACTATATCCTCATTCAAGGAATCTAGATCTTAGTTCCCTCGCCCTCTCCTCAAAGTCCCATTCGTTGAGCAGATCCGTCGCAGACGAAGGAACGGTCCCACTGGAATAGATCTAATCATATGCCGGGGATGGCAAGAGGATGCATGTAATAGAGTGTTAGTGGATGTTTCCTTCCGGAAGAGATCAGTGTATATCATTCCAGAGTGGTCTCTCTTAATCGTTACATCCAGATAATCAACAGAATTCATATCAAAAACAAATGTAAGATGAATATTCTGATCATTACTATTCAAGAAAGTCTTAAAAAGCTCAAGGTCGGTGGCCGTGCCCTGCCAGACGAAGAAGATGTCATAGATGTAGCGTGTCCACAACGGGACATGGTCCATCGATCCCTGTTCGTCTGACAGGAAGAGATCCCTCTCCCACAGCCCCAGGAAGAGATTGGCCTACGAGGGCGCATAAGCCACCCCCATAGCGGTCCCCTGGAGCTGCAGGTAAAAGGACCCCTTAAAAGCAAAAAAGTTGTGGGTGAGGGTGAATTCTAATAGTTCCAGCAGAAGCTCCTGCATTCCCACAGATAATACTGACATATCAAGAAAGTATCTGACAGCAGCAATGCCGTCCTTGTGTCTAATGTTGGTATAAAGGGATTCAACGTCTGCTGAAACTAATAGACTGTCACCCTCTAAACACAGACCATCGACCCTGCGCAATAATTCCACTGTATCCTTGAGGAAGGAGGGAAGATTGGCCACAAGTGGTTGAAGATGGAAATCAATCCACTTATTCACATGCTCCAACAGGTTCCCCCTCCCAGATATAATGGGTCTGCCTGGTGGTGTAACGATATTCTTGTGGATCTTGGGGAGTAGATAGAGAGTTGGAATTGTAGGTTCAGTGACAGTCAAGGCCGTGGCAAGATCCTTGGTGATAATGTCGTCCCGCAGCGCACGCTGGACAATGGCATCTAATTGTGCACTGTATGCAGACAAAGGATTGTACGTCAGTTTCTTATAGCATATACCATTATCCTGAAGACCTCCTTCTCATACATAGTTTTTGACCAAAGAACGACGTTACCACCCTTGTCCGCCGGCTTGACTATCAAATCAGGAAGATTTTGCAAAAAATTCCATCTCTCCCTTTCTCCCCTAGTAAGGTTGTCATGTTTAATAGATCCAGAGATCTTAGAAAGTTCATCCGTCACCACACGAACAAAAAGATCGATGTTAGAGCATGAAGACAGAGGGGGGGAACCTGTTGGAGCGAAGACGGATAGTGGGGGAACCTTACCGCCCTCATGTGAGTGTTCCACTGCCAATTCCTCAAGGATCCTTAATGCACCTTGTTCCTCTTCTGTGGGAAAGAGAACATGAAGTTCATTATTATAATAGAATCTCTTGAATAGCAATGATCTAGCAAACAGATGTAAATCCTTTAGAGTAGTAAACATATCAAATCTAGATGTAGGAGAAAAAAAGAGACCCTTCTCTAGTAGTTGGAGATCCATATCAGATAAAATATAATGGCTCAGGTTAATCACCTTATTATCTCTTCCGGAAGGAAAAGATGGCGTGTTCCGTCTTTTGCACGGATGATAGGAGTGATCCCTCAATCTGGTATTTTCCGTCCACTCAAGGATGATAAGGAGATATTAGATGAAGATCTTAATAAATTCTGTTTCTCCCTAGTCCTCCAGAGATATACCCTTTTGGACTGGTAATCCTTAGTATCTCTACTAAATTTAGACATTTGTGTCTCTTGAATTTTCTTAACCAACTGGTCCATAGCTTTATCCAACTCTGTATCAAATGACTGAAGTTTATCTGCGGGACATCCAGCTCTCACCTCTACTTGTGCCGAATCTATTAAATTGTCCAGCTCAGATATACTGGCTGTATTTGAGTTAATTAATAAATGAATAAGAGTAGATGAACAAAGTGTACAAGTCTCCTCCCACTTGGCAATAAATGCCACATCCTCAACTGGGTAGGATGGAATGACACGGACCATTAGTCCCCTCGGGACAATTTTATTCTGAACATATTTTTCAAGGAAGAGTCTGTTCTACCAGATCCTAGAACGTTTAATGAGCATCATTTTAATTGATGACAATTTCTCATCCCATTTTTAGATCACCCGTCTGTTGATTATCAATACCACTGGCACTAAAAACCTTGTCCATATTGTTGAGCCAAGCTTTCTCCTTGGCTCTAATCATATACAGCTGCATGGATAAAGCACGGGGGATGTGGGTCGCACAGCAAAAGTGTGCAACCAAAAAATCACCACTCACAACGACATGATAATACAAAGGAGAAAAACGAGTCTATGGTGACCAAAACATTATATCATAAAGGTAAATATTTATTATACAGACAGTACAAATATAGCACAAAAAGTCATAAAAAACGACAATAGAAACACATATGTGGAACATGTGCAAATACAGGGAGAAAACACTCCTGGAAATATAACAGGTGATCACTTGTGGTAGTAATAAATAGACAAAAAGTAGCCCAGAAAAGATCATGTAAACACCCCCCCACAATGAGGGAAAAGGTAAGGTGCCGTGGCTACATAGTTAAATACCACAAAAACGCCAAGCATACTTCATTAAGTGACAAGCACTTATTTTATGAGGCCAGCAATAGACAGTGCAGCGCTGCCAGGTTTAGCAAGAAGTCATGCTCACCGAAAAACAGAAAATACCACAGGAGGGAAGTCACCCCATAGAAATGATGCCACCCCTTTTTCTCCTTTTTTTCCTTTGTATTATTTATTTTCTCCTTGGCTCTGTAG
>JARQOD010000004.1:272027377-272243123 GCA_033576555.1 Oophaga sylvatica
TTTTTCAGCTTTTTATATTGCGGTGCAATCCATGCTGAGCCTGTAAGCATCTGTGTGTTACTCCGGAAATCTATATGGAGATTTACAATTTACCCCTTTACACCTGTTATCTTCAGATATAGTATCCTTTTTCTGCTTTTTATATTCTGGTCTAATCCATACTGAACAAATCAAAAAAGAAAGATGGGAAGCTTATATCACCATAAAAATACAAATTTTATTCAAAATATTTAAAATACATATACGGATATGAAAATCCGAAAAATGGGGACACAAAATGCAGAAAAATGGCCCAAAAGCAGGTACAAACAAGATAAAAATATTCTAATAGCACATATATCTGTGTTTTTACATTCAAAAGGCTAATGGTTTTCCATATATCTGTGTTTCCACATTCAAAAGCTACATAAGCTAGAGGTAAAAATACCAGACAAAGTTCACCATGCCCATAAGTATATTTGGAGACATCCCTCAAACAGATATATATATGCGCATAAAACAGTCAAAGAAAGTCATAGACTTGCTCTCCCACTAATAGTGCTAGCGTTTGTATTACCAGTGTGCAAATGCAGAGTCTGCAGCAAGTGCTGTAATATATGCGAAAATTCGCTTTCAAATGCACAAAGTGATATAGAACATATGGTGAATAAAACCGCTAGTGGGAGACCATACCTGTTAGGGTTCAAGTTCCGCTGCTGCACAAGGGGAGACTCAAACCCATCCCGCTGCGGTCTCCCATTCATCTCCGGCCGCAGTGGAGCCTGCTCAGCAGAGACGTCGGTCCAGGAGTCTTGCCTGCTCCTCTACTGTGCAGTGACTTGCTGCTGCCTTTCCTGGATCTGCTATTGTAGCCAGTGCTGGAGCAGCCGTCTTTGAGACAAAGTACTGCGTTTTCCCATCTGAGCATGCCCAGAGTGAGATCTCTCATTGGAGATCAGGGGTCACATGTTCAGGTGCTGCAGCGGCTCCTATTGGTCCGCCAGGAAGGTCATGTAGCTACGTGTGTTTGTAACAGCTTCTCATTGGTCCTTGTTCCTGGAAGGTCCTGTAGCTGTTGCTATAACAGGGTAGCATGGCTGGGCCGCCATGCGCTAATATCAACCATTGTATGCTATGCGCCAGTGTGATCATGCGTATGTGTGGTTAGGGACCCGGCTGAAATAAGCCACTAGAATACCGACATAATCGGTGAGGAGTTTGGTATGGTAGCTGGCCAGGGTCGGTGTCCTAGATGCCCTAGATTACCGGCGTAACCGGTGAGGAGTTTTGATTGCCGTATTCAGGGTCTGGCGTTCAGAAGCCATAGATTGCGGGTGACTCCCGCGAGGACATTAGCACATGATCACGCGTTATGTACGCTTAGCACTTAACTGTGTACCTGAGAGCCTTACAGGACACAGCACTTTTCCTCAGCGGCCCTGTGACGTAACAGGGTTTGCTTTCGACGTTAGACAGCGCCCTAGCGTTTTACATTGCGGCTCACTGAAGCTAAGTGAGTTCGCACCTATCTCCATATAGCACTGTGGCATTTCCGTTAGCGGCTCTGGGTATTAACAGAGTTCGCACTTACTGCCACAACGCGCTACGGCGTTTATTTTAGCGACTGCGGGATAACAGAGTTCGCTACTTTTGCCATTTTACTAGCAGCAGGTTACGCCTGCACGGTGGACCCCGGGCTGCGAACGCACCTCTCTACCTCATATATTTGGTGCGTTCCGCAGACCCTAACATAATATTAGCGCCAGGGTCTGGCTGGTAAAATGGCGGATGACCAGCGTCTACTACGGGACATCCAGCAGCTGGAGGGTAGGTTGGCGGCTCTTGAGTGCACAACCTCAGCTGTGGATGTTACCGCAGTCGCTGTTCAGGCTGCTAGCGTGGCTGCAGCCAGTGTGTCCACTGCCATCTCTGCCCCCACAATATCCCACCTCCCGCTTCCAGACAAGTTTACTGGTGACAGCAAGCAATGTCGGGGATTCGTGAGTCAGTGCTCTATACAACTCGAGCTTCTGGCTGCACGTTTCCCCACGGATCGGGCACAAGTGGGCTTTATAATTTCGCTTCTGTCAGGCAGAGCCTTGGAGTGGGCCACCACGCTGTGGGAGCGTGACGACCGTGTGGTGCGGAGTGCTCCTCGTTTTCTGGAGGCTCTAAAAAAGGTCTTTTTAGGACCTCAGGTCACCCATGATACGGCGCTACAACTGCTGGCATTGGCACAGGGTTCGTCTCTGGTCAGTCTGTTTTCCGTACAGTTTCGGACTCTGGCCTCAGAGCTAGATTGGTCGGATAAAGTACTCATTCCAGTCTACTGGCGAGGACTGGCTGATCATGTTAAAGATGCTTTGGCTACCAGGGAGATTCCCGCCACACTGGAGAAGCTTATCGCCATATCTACCCGCATCGACCTCCGATTCACGAGCGGAGGTTGGAGCGGTCCCAGTGTAGCTAGAGGTTCCGGCTGGCTCCCACCTTCGCCAGACCTCTGGAATCTTCCAGCCAGGCGCCCGACTCCCATGAGGCCATGGAGGTTTCTCGAGCGGGACCTAAGTCCCGGGCCGCTTGAGTACCCGTGGTCTGTAACATCTGCCAGCAGTTAGGACACTATGCCAACAAATGTCCACAGCGGTCGGGAAAACGGTCACGTCTAGTGATCTTGGGAGGAGGTTCACTAGACACTGTGGCATTTTTCCACCAAGTTGTCCTTTAAAGGGACAATTACAGTAGGTCCATCCACGCTCTCCACTGAGCTCTGTGTGGATTCCGGAGCCGAGGGGAATTTCATGTCCTCTGCATTTGCTCTCCGCCACACTATACCTCTGGTGATGCTCGCCCAACCGGTGACTGTGCGAGTAGTGAATGGATCAACTCTGCCCTCCCAAATCACCCACCAGACGATCCCTCTCACTTTATCTATGTCCCCGTCCCATCAGGAGAGTATTTCTTTTCTTGTCCTGCCCGAGGGAATAGACGAGGTGTTGCTGGGAGTACCTTGGCTCCGTTACCACTCTCCCCATATTGAGTGGTCCTCTGGGAGGATACTGGGTTGGGGTGATTCATGTAGAGGCAGGTGTATCAGGGAGTGCGTTCAGGTCACCACCACAGAGATACCCGTAGATCTCACTTCTCTTCCTCAGTGTTATTGGGCATATGCAGACGTTTTCTCCAAGAAGGCGGCGGAGACTCTTCCACCTCATCGCCCCTACGACTGTCCTATTGATCTCTTGCCTGGAGCAGAACCTCCTCGGGGGAGAGTATACCCCCTCTCGCTCCCTGAGACGGAGGCCATGTCCCAGTACATTCAGGAGAATCTGGCAAGAGGGTTCATTAGGAAGTCGGTGTCACCAGCAGGGGCAGGGTTCTTCTTTGTGCAAAAGAAGAACGGAGAATTACGTCCATGCATTGACTACAGGGGTCTTAACGCCATCACCGTCAAGAATAAGTACCCGTTGCCCCTAATCTCTGAGCTCTTTGATAGGCTCCGAGGAGCAAGAGTATTTACCAAGCTTGATCTACGTGGTGCCTATAACCTAATTCGCATCCGTGAGGGGGACGAGTGGAAGACAGTTTTTAATACCAGGGATGGGCATTACGAATACCTGGTGATGCCCTTCGGGCTCTGTAATGCTCCCGCTGTTTTCCAAGACTTTGTCAATGATATCTTCCGGGATATGCTCTCCACCTCTGTGGTAGTCTATCTGGATGATATTCTCATCTTTTCACCAGATATAGACTCTCACCGGAGGGATGTCAACAAAGTCTTCGACCTCTTACGGGCAAACTCCCTCTATGCCAAGCTGGAGAAATGTGTGTTTGAGCAGGAGTCCTTACCTTTTCTGGGCTATATCATCTCTGCCCAGGGATTGGCTATGGATCCTGCCAAACTACAGGCTGTAATGGACTGGCAAGAACCCCATTCTCTTAAAGCGGTGCAGCGCTTTATGGGGTTCATTAATTATTATCGCCAGTTCATTCCCCATTTCTCGACTTTGGTAGCTCCCTTGGTAGCCCTCACCAAGAAGGGAGCAAATCCCAAGTTGCGGTCTGAGGAGGTCTCCAAGGCGTTCTCTTCCATCAAGTCGCATTTTGCCAGTGCTCCCATATTACATCGCCCTGATGTTGATAAACCGTTTGTTTTAGAGGTGGACGCCTCTTCTGTTGGTGCTGGAGCAGTCCTATATCAAAAGGATGCTCAAGGTCGAAGCATCCCTGCTTCTTCTTTTCTAAGACCTTTACACCAGCAGAGAGGAATTATTCCATCTGGGACAGGGAGTTGCTGGCTATGAAATTGGCCTTCTCAGAGTGGAGACATCTTCTGGAGGGAGCTCGTTTTCCCTTCCAAGTAGTGTTGAGCGATACGATACCGCAAGTATCGGGTATCGGCCGATATTAGCTCTATCGGACTTTCGATACTTAGTTCCGATTATTTCGTCTTATCGGATACCGGAATCGGATTTGTCACTGTCACTGTCAGTGTCCGTCGGTCGGGTCTGTCAGGAGTCAGCGGCACTTACCTGGCAGAAGATCTCCGGCGGTCACGGGCTGGACTGCTTGATGGCCGCCATCATCTTTCCCTGGCGGTCACATGCAGTTTCTCGCGATAACTGCAGTGACTGCTGGGTAATCCCGGCCGTAAAGCAGTCAGTCCGATGACATCACCGCCGGGGAACCAGGTAATCAGCTGTGCTGCGTCGAGATGACAGGCTCTGCCTGTCATTGCGATGTAGCAGAGCTGGATCGTCGTGGGACCCTCGTTACTATGGACTGCGTCGGACAGGTGGTATACTGTTGGTTTGTTTTTTTTCTTTTTTTACAGGAGATCGATGGCAGTCGCAGGAATGAGAGTATAATAAAAGAAATGAAAACTGTGTTGTCTCTTTTATTTCATTAAAATACTTTTTTCTTGCTGTGTCTTTTTTTTTATACATTTAAAAACTTTGGGATTAATAATGGATCGGTGTCTTATTGACACCTCTCCATTATTAACCGGGCTTATTGTCACCGTGCAATCAACGGTGACATTAACCCCTTATTACCCCACTTGCCACCGCTACAGGGCAGTGGGAAGAGCCGGGTAAAGTGCCACAATTGGCACATCTTTTGATGCGCCAAATGTGGGGCTGCTGTAGCCTGGTATTATCAGGCTGTTGAGGGCCAAAATCCATGGGCCTTGACAGTCTTTTAATACCAGGCCGCAGCAGTCTGCATTTTACTTGGCTGGTTAACAAAAATAGGGGGACCCCTACGCCGTTTTTTTTTTCGAGGGGATCCCCTATTTTTGTTAACCAGCCAAGATATGCAGACTGCTGTGGCCTGGTATTATCAGGCTGGCAAGCAGGGTCGGCCTGAGGCACCGGGACACCGGAGAAACCTACGGTGGGCCCCAGCTCCTGCGTGGTGGGCCCTGATTTGAAAGGATAGGTCGCGGGGCAGAGGGGGTGGTGGCCCGGGGCCCGCGCTCTGAGGGGGCCCACCCGGAGCTATGATACAGTTACATTCTGCGGCAGAGCAGATAGAATCGCTCTCCCTGCTCTGCCGCCCGGAAGCTATGGGGCCTGAACAGGCGTTGGGGGGGCCCCCCACCCGTCATCGGAGGGTCAGCTGTATCAACATCCAGCCGATAAAGCTGACCGCATGGAGAGAGAAGGAGCGAGCGCTCCTACTCTCCCATAATCCCCCTCTCAGCGTATGACAGCGGGCGCAATAACATCACCTGCCGGCGCCCGCTGTCAGACGCTGAGAGGGAGAACAGTGAGCAGCACAGGAGCCGGGAGGTGAGTTTTTTTTTTTTTTTTAAATGGGGGTGCAGTCGAGTCCTGGCTGGAGAAGTCGTCATGTCGGTGTGGGCCAGATGGAAAAGACATGAAAAGTGAACAATTCCATTAGAAAGAACATCAGCGGTAAGTCATTATTTGTACCTGTGCTGTAATCTATTATATGTTCTGTAGGACTGGTATTATTTAACACAGACCATATGGCGGTAATATCAATATTGGTCTTTTTATATATAGATTATTTTGGCCAACAGCGCGGTCATTTGCTGAGGTTCTCTGATGATGGGCCCACTCAGAAGTTTTGCCCCCACTAAACCAAAACCCTAGCTACGCCTATGGCTCTCTCTCTAGTCTTTCTTTCTCGCTCTCTGTTCTTTCCTTCTCGCTCTCTGTTCTTTTTTCTCTCTGTTCTTTCTTTCTCTTTTCTTTCTTTCCTCTCTTTCTTTCTCTGTTTGTTCTTTCTCTCTCGCTGATCTTTCTTTTCCTCAGTACCAGCCACTGTGCCCTCATTACCAGTCAGTGTGATCAGCAGTGCTAAATGGTTACGCTTGGGGCGAGGATATGGGTGTGATTAGCTGTGAAATGGGTGTTGTCGGGGCGTGGCCGCAGCCTTTAATCCTCTTTCCTGTCTTCCAAATTTTGGAGGTATGCTGTATGACCTCCCTACAACTTCTGGCCATGCTCCTGATGAGCGCGACGGATGGTCTCGTGAGGGATCTCCTCCCACACCTGGACTAAAGCATCCACCAACTCCTGGACAGTCTGTGGTGCAACGTGGCATGGCCTAAAATTTTCTGCAGCATGCACAGCGTGCCACAGCCTTTGTCCCTCTTTCCCTTATTCAAAGGTTGAGAAGTATGATGTTGGGCCGCAAGAATATATTTTCTCTGGTGGGCCCAAGGTACTCCAGTCCGACGCTGCTGGCAAGGTCCATGTATGTTGGCTCCTTAACAGCCTTAAATACCATGCCTCAGCAGCAGGGGCGTACATATAAATCATGGGGCCCCATAGCAAAAGTCTGAATGTTCCCACCCCCCCAAAAAAAAAACCCAGATGCATTGTAAATGTAAAGTGCCAGCACAGTGAGGGAAGTTGAGTTGCACAGAGACAGGGGTTTTGGGGGTACTCGACACCGATGACGTCGACTTCTATGGGGGATGTCACGAGTAGCACAGCTCGGTCCGTGACCTGGGCGATCACTGGAATGTGGGATATTTCCAGGGGATGATAGAATGTTCGTGTAGTTTGTCGTGACGCCACCTGTAGTACCTGGTCAGGGTGTCCAGCGCTGCTGTGCAGGTCCTCTGGAAGGGATGGTGTAGTGCAGGTAGGTGAAAAGTCTTCTACAGGTAACACGCTATCCTTCCAGGGCAGATAGATGTGAGATAGAGCAATGGTGCAAAGTGATGTAGCAGAGTGGACTATGCGACGTAGTAAGAAAGCAGGAAACACTTCAAGTTAAATGTTGCATAATAACATTTTTAATAATAACATTACAAAAGTGCAAATGGCTTATATTATGTGACATGTTTTGTTACTGTTCATACCCTTGATATAGAATCATAGAATCATAGAATCATAGAATGGTAGAGTTGGAAGGGACCTCCTGGGCCTTCTGGTCCAACCCCCTGCTCAAAGCAGGATTCTCTAAATCATCCCAGACAGATGTCTATCCAGCCTCTGTTTGAAGACTTCCATTGAAGGAGAACTCACCACCTCTTGTGGCAGCCTGTTCCACTCATTGATCACCCTAACTGTCAAAAAGTTTTTTCTAATATCTAATCTGTGTCTCCTCCCATTCAGTTTCATCCCATTGCTTCTAGTCTTTCCTTGTGCAAATGAGAATAAAGATGATCCTTCTACAATGTGACAGCCCTTGAGATATTTGTAGACAGCTATTAAGTCTCCTCTCAGTCTTCTTTTTTGCAAGCTAAACATTCCCAAATCCTGCAACCGTTCCTCATAGGACATGGTTTGCAGACCGGTCACCATTCTGGTGGCTCTTCTCTGAACTTGCTCCAGTTTGTTGATGTCTTTTTTAAAATGTGGTGCCCAAAACTGGACACAGTATTCCAGATGAGGTCTGACCAAAGAGGAGTAGAGGGCAATAATGACCTCACGTGATCTAGACTGTATGCTTCTGTTGATACATCCTAGAATTGCATTTGCCTTTTTTGCTGCTGCATCACACTGTTGACTCATGTTAAGTCTGTGATCAATTAGTATACCCAAGTCTTTTTCACATGTGCTGTTACTTAGCCCTATTCCTCCCATTTTGTATATGCTTTTTTCATTTTTATTGCCCAGATGTAGTACTTTGCATTTTTCCCTGTTATAATCCATTCTGTTAGATGCTGCCCACTGCTCCAGTTTATGTATATCTTTTTGAATCCTCTCTCTCTCTTCTCTAGTATTAGCTACCCCTCCTAGCTTTGTGTCATCAGCAAATTTGATCAGTTTACCCTCAATTCCTTCATCTAAATCATTGATAAAGATGTTGAACAATACAGGGCCCAAAACAGAGCCTTGTGGTACCCCACTTGAGACATTCTTCCAACTGGATGTGCAGCCATTTACAACCACTCTTTGGGTCCGATCCCTAAGCCAGTTATGAATCCACCTAACAGTTGCCTTGTCCATTCCATACTTAGTCATTTTTTCAATAAGGATTGTGTGAGATACTTTGTCAAATGCTTTGCTGAAGTCAAGATATACTATATCTACAGCATTTCCCTGATCCACCCAGTCAGTGATTCTGTCATAGAAGGAAATTAAGTTAGTCTGACATGACTTATTAGTTACAAACCCATGCTGACTCTGTTTAATCACTTCATTCTTATCCAGGTACTTGCATACATGTTCTTTAATAATTTGTTCAAAGATCTTTCCTGGTATAGAAGTCAGACTCACCGGCCTGTAGTTCCCTGGGTCCACCTTCTTCCCCTTTTTGAAGATAGGAACAACATTTGCTCTTCTCCAGTCTTCTGGGACTTCTCCTGTTCTCCAAGAATTTTCAAAGATTATGGACAGTGGTTCAAGAATTTCTTCTGCTATCTCCTTCAGTACCCTGGGGTGTAATTCATCTGGACCTGGAGACTTGAATTCATTTATGTTAGCTAAGTGTTTCCTCACTGTCTTTCTGTTTATAGATATCCTGGATTCTTCTATTCCTTTAATAGGACAGTGAAGATCAGTTGATGTTACATTTCCTTTCTGAGAGAAAACAGATGCAAAATAGGAATTTAAAAGTTCAGCCTTCTCAACATCCTGACTTACCATTTCATCATTTTCATCCTGTAAAAATCCTATAGCATCTTTGACTTTTCTTTTACTTTTGACGTATCCCCAAAATCCTTTTTTGTTGCTTTTGACGTCACTTGCAAGCCTTAATTCATTGTCAGCTTTAGATAATCTGATTTGTGCCCTGCAGGTTCTGCAGACGGCATTATATTCTTCTTTAGATATGCCTCCCTCTTTCCATTTGATAAACATTTCTTTCTTCCTTTTTAGCATGTGTTTAAGTTCTATGTTCATCCATCCTTAAATGCTTCCCATTCTTCCCTCTTTTCGGAATTGTTAACGATTGTGCTTTGAGAATCTCATTTTTCAAGATTTTCCATCCTTCCTGGACATTTTTGTCCTTAAGGATATCCAGCCATTGGATCCCTCCAATTCTCTTTCTGAGTTCCTTAAAATCTGCCTTTCTGAAATCTAACCTTGACGTCTGAGTCTTCACAGGTCTTCCTCCTCTTGTTATCCAAAATTCTAAAATAGCATGGTCACTACCTCCTAGAGTCCCAGCCACTCTTACCTCCTCCACCATTTCCTCCCTGTTTATGAGGATTAGATCCAAGGTAGCAGATCCCCTTGTTTTCTCCATTACCTTTTGGAAGATAAAGTTGTCAGCAAGAGAGGATAAGAATTTCCTGGACCTGTTAGTTTTGCCTGAGAGAGATTCCCAACAAATGTCTGGATAGTTGAAATCTCCCATGACCACTATGTCATATTTTTTGGAGAACTTGGCCATTTGATGCATAAAGAGTTCATCCATATCTTCAGCTTGCACAGGCGGCCTGTAGTAAATGCCTACAATGGTGTCCTTTCCATTGTTCTGTCCTTGTATTCTTACCCAAACAGTTTCCACAGAACTCCCAGTCTCTGAAGCGTCAATCTCTGTGCAGATATACGCTTTTCTAACATACAATGCAACACCTCCTCCTCGTTTATCAAGTCTGTTTCTTGCAAATAAGTTGTATCCTTCTAGCCTTGTATTCCAATCATGTGTATCGTCCCACCAAGTCTCAGTGATTCCAATGACATCATATTTCTTCTCCTGCGTTAGTAGCTCCAGTTCTCCTTGTTTGTTGCCCATGCTTTGTGCATTCGTATAGAAACACTTTAGTTTGTGATTGGTTTCTCTTCCTTCAATATTTTTATTATGTAAATTTTTTTGTCTTTGTTCTTCCCCTTCACTTCTAATAGCAGAAATCTCAATAGTATTTGTCAAGTGTATGGCTTTTGCTGGCGTTTTGCTTCCCTTCCCACATTGTTCTAGTTTAAAGCTCTCCTGATGAGTGTAGCAAGGCGACTTCCAAATACATGTTTTCCAGTCTTCGTAAGGTGCACCCCATCTCTAGCAAGTAGTCCATCGTATAGGTAATTCACTCCGTGATCCAGAAATCCAAATCTTTGCTGACGGCACCATCGACGTAGCCAGTTGTTCACCTGCAGAATCTTATTCCACCTCCTTGTTCCATGGCCATCCACTGGGAGGATGGAAGAGAAGACCACCTGCGCTCCCAGCTCTTTCACTTTCTTACCTAAGTTTTCAAAGTCACTGCAGATGGTTTCCAGGTCGTTTCTAGCGGTGTCATTTGTCCCCACATGTATTAGCAGGAATGGGTAGTCATCTTTAGGTCTGAAGAGTCCTGATATCCTGTCAGACACATCTTTAATTTTTGCACCTGGAAGACAGCACATTTCTCTTGAGGTTATATCCGGTCTGCAGATAGCGGCCTCTGTTCCTCTCAACAGGGAATCGCCCATGACAACAACTCTCCGTTTCTTCTTCACAACAGTTTTCTTTCTCCATTCAGGAGGACTCTGAGGGCGTAGAAGGTTGTTTGTGGGCAAAGTCTTATCCTGATGTATTTCTTCATCGTTCTCCTGTGTAAGAGCCTGGTATTGGTTCCTGAGCAGAATTGGTGCTGACTGCCTCCTGATCCTCCTGCTTCTCTGGGTCACATGCTTCCATTCCTCTGTTTCTTCAGTTGCACTTCGAATTTCTTCTCTTTCTGTGCCATGAAGAGATAATTCTGCTCTGTCTAAGAACTCTTCACCTTCCTTAATGGTCTTCAATGTAAATAACCTCTCTTCCAGATTTTGCAACTTTTCCTCCAACAGGGACACAAGCTTGCATTTCTGGCATGTGAAGTTTGGCTTTTCCACTGGTAAGTCTATGAACATGTAGCAAGAAATGCAGCTCACCACATGGCTCTTAGCCTCTTCCATGTTCTTATTGTTCAAGAGATAATCAAGCGGTGAAATATAAGCCAAAACTCTGCGCGGCCTCTAGGCGCCGCGCGGTTTTATCCTGATGATCCTCCTTTCAGCTGCAACAGCCAAAATCCAGTGTTCCTTGAGCTCGCGGAGACTCTTGTGTTATACATGTGTGTTAATAAATACATATTCAACAAAAGTGCAAATAGCATTAGTGCCGAAGTTCGTGGAGACTTCTTAGGACTACCCCCACCGGGGTAACTTCACAGTGTCCTTTACTTGTGCTTGTGGAGGACCCGCTCCAAACCTCCAACTGTGGTCTTGGGTGGGCTGCAAGACTTTCCTTGAGCAGACCTCACTTTCGGCCACACCAAACGGGTTTTTAGTTTCTGAGGTAGTTGAAAATAGTGCACAGTAAAGTTTTTTGTAAAACCAAGATGGAGCACCGAAGTGCCAACTATTTACAGAAAAGTTTGTGAGCCAGTACAGTTCATGGCTTCAAAGTTCAACATTTTCATTACAGTGAAACACCATTACCCAACCTGGGTATATTAAGGCAACAATAAACTTGTTCTTCTGAACATTCACCCGTCCGGGTACATCAAACCATTACCCAACCTGGGTATATTAAGGCAATAAACTTCTTTTTATGAACATTCACCCGTCCGGGTACATCAATAATTTAACTATTTACATACAGAGACCCTGTCCGGGTTATTTAGACTTCTTTGGCTGGCCTCTTCCAGGTACCACCTGGTACTCTTCTGGAGCTTGCCAAACATCCGTGACAGGAGGGTCCACCCAGACCTGATGACGTCGTGTGGCCAGTACAGTGACGTCGTGACCCGCTATATGGGTCTGTGTGGCCACCTCTTTCATCTCCCTCCGGGTCTGGACCCCTATGTCCCGGACTGAACGAACCCCAGGGGGCCTAACAGGCGCCGGGTACGGGCCAGCTATCATTATCATGTCCATAGCTGGGGTTGCTGAGGAGACCACTGAGGGAGGCTGGGGAGATTTACGGCGTGGGGTGGGCACTTGTGCAGAGGCCTGGTTGGGGGAGGCTGAAGGCTCGTAGGGTCTGTCAGTTTCCTGACACTCTGGGGAGTAGGGTCGCACCTGGTAACATTTAGGGCGTACCATCCATTGTAACCCCAGTGTCGGGTGTAAGTCACCAAGTCTCCTGGCAACAGGTCCCTCCCCGGGTGTCCTTCTGGGAGGTGAGCCTCCACGTCCCGCCGGGTTACAAAAATTTCTAAATAAAGTCCAGGCTCCTGGATGAAGCCCCAACCACCTTTTAACTTAAAGTTCCGTACTGCACCCTTACGCCGCGGCTCCCTCACCATACTTTTATCCTTTCTCATACGTGCCTTCTCTGCCAGGTCCTTCTCCAGGTGACGTTGCCGAAGCTTTTGGGATTCTCGCTGCTCCCTTTGTCGCTCTGCTTCCCGCTCCCGACTTCTCCACTCTTCCTCCTGACGCCGGTTGTAATTCTCCTCCACCAGCAGCTCCATGTCTCCACCATCAAACGCCAGCTTACGATGTACGGTTTTCGGCAGCTCTCCTGGCGCCCGCCAGTCCTGGCGGCGCTCACCTGCGGCGGAAGCAGCCGGCTCTGGAACAGATGACGGTCGGGGCTCCGGTACAGGCAGGTAGAGCTCTGGTGCCTGCACGGCCTCCTCCATGAGGACGGGTGTTCGCTTCTTCTGCCTCAGCGACAGGGGCAGACAGCGGGATCTGGGGTGCTGGTGCGGCGTTTTCTGCAGGAACGGGTGCCTCCACTGTGATACTGGCAACCTGTTCAGATTGCAAGGGCTGGGATGCCCGCACGGCCTCCTGTACTGGAACGGGTGCCTCCACTGAGATACTGGCAACCGGTTCAGATTGCAAGGGCTGGGATGCCCGCACGGCCTCCTCTACTGGAACGGGTGCCTCCACTGAGATACTGGCAACCGGTTCAGATTGCAAGGGCTGGATGCCCGCACGGCCTCCTCTACTGGAACGGGTGCCTCACCTTACGGTACAGACACTTCAGGGGGTAAGAGGGATTGGCGCCGCTCCAATTGTAGTTTTAGGGCCCGCCAGCTCGCTTCCATCCTGGCGACCTCCTCCCGGTGCCGGGCCAGGTCTCTCAGGGTATCCTCCGCTTCTTCCAGCGTAGGAGGGTTTCCAGGCCGGGTGCCAAACGGTGGCTCCGTGGCGATCGGGTCGCTTCCGTGGGGGGAGAGCTCTGACTCCTCCATCCCTTCCCACTTCTGCTCACGTCCATTCGCCATCTCAGCAAAGTCACATGTGTCATTAGCATCAGGAGAGGCGACATCTTTTGTAGGGAGGCGGGACCTTCGCGTTCGTTTACGCCCACTGAGGAGGATGAGGAGGCGGAACTCCAGAGCTGTGGGGCACGATCTTACATTGCAGTAACATTTAGAGTGTGCGGACATCGTTTTCGCACCACGGAGTGAGTGTACGCCCACGAGAGCACGCCCTTATTCTTCACCTGTGCCTCGTGGCGCAGATATGACGGAAAAATGGCAAATACAGTCTATGATGATTTTTGCAATTCTCAAGCAAAAAAACAGTTCAATTAAGGCACACAGGACTCGCTTATAGCGAGCTTCTTAATCCTGTTCGCTGGGTGCGATGCAACATCTCTGTGGCAACTGGACCCTCGGTTGCTTCTGTCTTTTCACAAATGCCGGCTTTACCCGGCAATTGAATCAGAGGCTATTTTACTATGTAGAAGTGAATAAACTATAAATATATGTATATATATATGTCACAATGACATGTATATATATATATATATATATATATATATATATGTATTCTAAGTGTGTATATTTTGTGTTTACAAGGAAAGAAAGTGTTTTTTTAGTTGCGATATTTTGTTCCCATAGACTTACATGGGACTTCCGGTATCGGAATCGGATATCGCCGATATTTAGTGATATCGGCGATACCATTCCGATCCGATATTTTTAGATATCGAGCAGTATCGCTCAACACTACTTCCAAGTCTTCACCGACCACAAGAACTTGGTATATTTGCAAACGGCTCAGCGGCTAAATTCTCGCCATCCCAGATGGTCCCTATTCTTCTCTCGGTTCCATTTCACCCTCCATTTTCTCTCCGGTGAGAAGAATGTTTGGGCCGACGCTCTCTCTCGCTCCTTAGTGTCATCAGAGGAGGAGGATGAGGAGCCTCGGCTTATTGTCCCTGAAGAAAGCCTGAGAACTGTAGCCCCGGTTTCGCTAGAGTCTGTGCCTCCCGGCAAGACTTTTGTGCCCTCTAATTTGCGACCGGAGGTACTCTCTTGGGCACACTCGTCCAGGGTGGGTGGACACTTTGGGGGCAAAGAGGACAACTGAGCTATTGGCGAGGACATACTGGTGGCCACATATGGTCCGTGACGTCAGGGAGTATGTTCTGTTGTGAATGGGTTTGAGATGAGTTCTGAGTAGAGGCTTCCTCTGGTGGTTACAAGCGGTGCTGGTCTGTCCAGTGAAGATTGTGAGGACTGGGAATCAGGTGTTACTGACTGGTCTTATATAAGGGAGTCACCTTCCCATCAGGGTTGCCGGTGATCAATTGTTCTGGTCTGAATCCTTCATTCCTGTTTCCCTTGTAGCCTGCTGTGTCATGTCTGCATCTCCTGCTAACAGATAAGACATTTTTTTCTTTTTTTTTGTGCTATATTTTTGCATTTTTGTCCTGCACTTCTGTGGGGGCCTTCAGGGTCCCCTCCGGGGGCTTTTGCCCTCTCAGTTTAGTTCAGCCACTTATGTATGTACTTTTGCTTTTTCCAGTTTTTTCAGTGGCTGCTGTTTTGATTTTGGTTACACCAGAGAACTAATTTAGGTGGTAGAGGTCGTGTGATCTCAGGTGTTTTTGAAATTAGTGGTGTTGGTGCTTTTCAGGGTTTTCTGGGATTGCAGTAAGTACCCTTCCTATCCTTTTCTATTTAGTTAGTTTGGGTCCCAGTGTTTGCTCATACTAATTTCTTTCTGTGTCAGTATTTCATCTTGTCTAACCGCCATTACATGTTTGGGGGCTTTCTATTATCTTTGGGGTTCTGCTCCGGGGCAGATAGCTTTCCTATATCTATCTTTAGGTGTAGTTAGTTTCTCAGGCTGTGACGAGGCGTCTAGGACCAACGTAGGAATGCTCCACGACTGCCTCTAGTTGTGGTGGTTAGTCAGGGTACTGCAATCTCATAGTTTCCAACTGCTCTGGTGTATTGCCTTTTTTTACCTGCACTCCTCAGCTACCAAATCATAACAATGTTCAGGCGTGTGTCTCCTGCGCCAGGAACAAGTCCCCTCGACAACGGCCAGCTGGGTTACTTTTTCCTTTGCCGGTGGCAGACAGGCCCTGGGAGATGGTCGGGATGGACTTTGTGGTGGGCTTACCCAAGTCTCGGGGTTGCACTATCATTTGGGTGATCACCGACCACTTCTCCAAAATGGTGCACTTAGTGCCGCTACCACGGTTACCTTCCGCACGGGCCTTGGCAGCATTATTTATCAGACACATCTTCCGTCTACACGGTATGCCAGACAAGATTGTCAGCGATCGAGGTCCCCAATTTGCGTCTCGGTTCTGGAGAGAGTTGTGTCATCTACTCTGCATTGAATTGAACCTCTCCTCTGCATATCATCCCGAGACGAATGGGTTGGTAGAGAGGGCCAACCAGACCTTGGTCACCTACTTGCGACATTTTGTCTCTGCCAGGCAGGATGACTGGGCATATCTGCTTCCGTGGGCGGAGTTTGCGCTAAACAATGCTGTGGCTGACTCCACCGGACAGACCCCATTCCTCTTAAATTACGGCCAGCATCCGCGGGTACCGGTGCCCATGGCCGTTGCTTCGGCTGACTCCAGGGTGGCAGACTGGGCTGTGGAAGCATGGGACATATGGGACCGCACCCAGGATGCCATTCAGGCTTCCAAGGAAAGGATGAGGTCTTCTGCCGATGCTCATCGGCGTCCCGCTCCGACATTTTCTCCTGGCGACCTAGTGTGGCTCTCCGCCCGAAACATCAGGCTACGGGTGGAATCCATTAAATTGGCACCCCGCTATTTGGGTCCCTTCAAGGTTCTCGAGCAGGTGAACCCTGTGGTTTACCGTTTGGCCCTTCCGCCTCGCCTTAGTATCTCCGACACCTTCCATGTATCCCTCCTAAAACCCGTGGTCATCTCCCGGTTGCCTGAGTCATCTGCCGGGACGTCGGGTTCGTCTTCGGATGACTACGAGGTGAATGCCATTGTTGGGTGCAAAGTGGTACGAGGCAAAAAATTTTATTTGGTGGATTATGGGCCTGAGGATAGGTCCTGGGAGCCTGCCGAGCATGTTCACGCTCCGCAGCTCATCGCTGCCTTTGAACGCAGCGAGGCCCAGAGAAGGGGGGCCCTAGGAGGGAGGGTAATGTTAGGGTTCGAGTTCCCGCTGCTGCACAAGGGGAGTCTTTGAACCCGTCCCGCTGCGGTCTCCCATTCATCTCCGGCCGCAGTGGAGCCTGCTCAGCAGAGACGTCGGTCCAGGCGTCTTGCCCGCTCCTCTACTGTGCAGTGACTTGCTGCTGCCTTTCCTGGATCTGCTATTGTAGCCAGTGCTGGAGCAGCCGTCTTTGAGACAAAGTCCTGCGTTTTCCCATCTGATCATGCCCAGAGTGAGATCTCTCATTGGAGATCAGGGGTCACATGTTCAGGTGCTGCAGCGGCTCCTATTGGTCCGCCAGGAAGGTCATGTAGCTACGTGTGTTTGTAACAGCTTCTCATTGGTCCTTGTTCCTGGAAGGTCCTGTAGCTGTTGCTATAAAAGTGTAGCATGGCTGGGCCGCCATGCGCTTATATCAACCATTGTATGCTATGCGCCAGTGTGATCATGCGTATGTGTGGTTAGGGACCCGGCTGAAATAAGCCACTAGAATACCGACTTAATCGGTGAGGAGTTTGGTATGGTAGCTGGCCAGGGTCGGTGTCCTAGATGCCCTAGATTACCGGCGTAACCGGTGAGGAGTTTTGATTGCCGTATTCAGGGTCTGGCGTTCAGACGCCATAGATTGCGGGTGACTCCCGCGAGGACATTAGCACATGATCACGCATTATGTACGCTTAGCACTTAACTGTGTACCTGAGAGCCTTACAGGACACAGCACTTTTCCTCAGCGGCCCTGTGACGTAACAGGGTTTGCTTTCGACGCTAGACGGGCGCCCTAGCGTTTTACTTTGCGGCTCTCTGAAGCTAAGTGAGTTCGCACCTATCGCCATATAGCACTGTGGCATTTCCGTTAGCGGCTCTGGGTATTAACAGAGTTCGCACTTACTGCCACAACGCGCTACGGCGTTTATTTTAGCGACTCTGCGGGATAACAGAGTTCGCTACTTTTGCCATTTTACTAGCAGCAGGTTCCGCCTGCACGGTGGACCCTGGGCTGCGAACGCATCTCTCTACCTCATATATTTGGTGCGTTCCGCAGACCCTAACAATACCTGCCAGTAGCCTGGGCACCCCTGACGCGCGTTTCGCGTTAGCTTGTTCACAAGGGAGCGTTGCATACATGTGCTCTTTGTTACAGATATATATAGAGAGCCCGGTGTATTCAATTGCAGCGCTTCCTCTGACTCACCGCTCGACGTCAGCATGGACTGGCGTCACCTGACACCCAAGCCCAACTGTCACGCTGTCTAATGATATGTATACAATGTCAGTAAACTATTAATACAGGAACAACACTCTATACAACAACTAGTATAGCAACATCAGCATGTAAGTATAGAATAGATTTACCTGACACGATATCTGCTGAACTCAGGGTTAATCTTGAGGACTTGATGAGCTGAAACAGGAAAGAGGTGGACCGGGATCTAACCTGACCCTAAACTGGGGTCCTAACTAATCCCTCACCTTGGAGGTACTGATAATGGTTCAGAGGTCCAAGTCTCCAACCTAACCCTGTCTCCTATCAGACCCTGAACCCTGTAATCAGTCCTAAGAAGGATCCTGACTACCACCAAAGGGATATGGGCTGATCTCAACTAAATACACAGATTAGACATATAAGACAGACAGGATAACACTCGCTTGCATACACACTCAAACACCAAAGGAACATAAATGGTCTGGGAAATCAACTCTAACCAAGTTGAGCTTAGAACAACTAAGGAGCTCACAACTAAAGTCTATACAGATTCATTCCTATCTGTGGTCTGCATGAAGGTTTCACTGGCAACTCCCCAAACAGACAACCAGGAATTTAAAGGAAACCAATCAACAAATAATCAATTGCAGCCGGGAGAAACTGCACCCAGTCCCAGCACCGAGCACAGACAGAATTAACTCCCTAGCTGCCAAACACAAAGAAACAGCAGATCAGCTGTGAGAAGTCAAAATGTGCAACCGCGACGATCTTCGTGGCAATGCACACATGACAGTACCCCCCCTTCTACGAGGGGCCTCCGGACCCTCAGGGCCAGGCCTGCCCGGGTGAGTTCTGTGGAAGGTCCGAACCAAACGATCTGCGTTAACATCAGACGCAGGGACCCACGTCCTCTCCTCTGGACCATACCCCTTCCAATGCACCAAGTACTGAAGGGACCGGCGATTCAGACGTGAGTCAATGATCTTTGATACTTGAAATTCCAAGTTACCATTGACCAACACAGGAGGAGGAGGTAGAGGTGACGGTATGACTGGTGCCACATACCTTTTAAGTAATGACTTGTGGAACACATTATGAATTTTAAACGTAGGAGGGAGGTCCAGACGAAATGCCACAGGATTAATTATGGAACTGATCCTGTACGGCCCGATGAATCTGGGACCCAGTTTCCAGGAGGGCACCTTAAGTTTTATATTCCTGGTAGACAACCATACCAGATCGTTCACATTCAGATCTGGACCAGAAACTCTCCTCCTATCAGCCATACGTTTGTAACGGTTCCCCATCGCACTCAGATTATTCAATACACCTCTCCACACAGAAGCAAGTGACGACGAGAAACGCTCCTCCTCAGGAACCCCAGAAGGGCCCCCCCCATTGAAAGTACAAAACTGGGGATGGAAACCATATGCCCCAAAAAACGGGGACTTACCAGTGGACTCGCTCCGCCTGTTGTTAAGAGCGAACTCTGCCAGAGGCAAGAAAGAAGACCAGTCCTCTTGGTTCTCTGAAACAAAACACCGGAGATATGTCTCTAAACTCTGATTCAGACGCTCTGTCTGACCATTGGTCTGCGGATGAAAAGCCGAGGAAAATGACAATTGCATCCCCCGACGTAAACAAAATGCCCTCCAAAATTTGGACACAAACTGAGACCCCCTATCTGACACCACATCAGAAGGCAACCCATGAAGTCTAACATCTCCCTAATGAACACCTGCGCCAGAGTTTTAGCATTAGGGAGTGCAGGAAGAGCAACGAAATGTGCCATCTTACTGAACCTGTCAACAACCACCAGTATGACAGTATTCCCTGACGACGGAGGAAGGTCCGTAATGAAGTCCATAGATAAATGAGTCCATGGACGCTCCGGAAGTTTCAAGGGTAAAAGGGTCCCAGACGGACGGGTATGAGGGGTTTTAGAGCGAGCACAACCCCACATGACGCGACAAAAGTTATAACATCTTTATTAGCATTAGGCCACCAAAACCGGCGAGAAAGGAGATCTAAAGTAGCCTTACTCCCTGGATGTCCTGCTAGAGCAGAATTATGATGTGCCTCAATAACCTTTTGTCTCAACAGATTTGGGACAAACAGTCTCCCTGGAGGTCCTGCAGGGGCGTCCCCCTGAGCCTCTAACACCTCCTCCTCAAGCTCAGAAAATACAGCCGACACTACCACCCCCTCCTGAAGGATAGGACTCGGGTCATCCGTTTTCCCGGCCCCTGGGAAACTGCGAGACAAGGCATCAGCCTTTACATTCTTAGACCCCGGGCGATAAGTGACGACAAAATTAAACCTGGTAAAAAACAACGACCATCGAGCTTGTCTGGAATTCAGACGCTTAGCGGATTCCAAATACAACAGGTTCTTGTGATCAGTAATAACGGTAACCGGGTGGACTGCCCCCTCCAAAAAGTGACGCCATTCTTCAAAAGCTAACTTAATGGCCAAAAGTTCCCTATTGCCGATATCATAATTCCTTTCGGCGGACGACAATTTCTTAGAAAAGAAAGCGCACGGATGCCATTTACCAAGGGACGGACCCTGGGACAATATAGCATCCACCTCCACAATGAACAGCTGAGATGCATCTGGTTGGATGAGAACGGGTGCCGAAGCAAAACATTTCTTCAAAGAGGAAAAGGCTTGGCAAGCTTTGTCCGACCATTTAGAAAAATCTGTCCCTTTTCTTGTCATGTCAGTGAGAGGTTTGACGACAGATGAGAAATTACAAATAAATTTCCGGTAGTAGTTAGCAAACCCCAAAAAACGCTGCAGAGCCTTAAGATCCCCTGGCTGATCCCATTCAAGCACTGCTCTCACCTTTTCAGGGTCCATACGGAAACCGGAGGCTGACACGAAAAAACCCAAAAACTGAAGTTCCTGTACGGCAAATACACACTTCTCCAGTTTGGCGTATAGTTTATTGTCTCGCAAGATCTGCAACACCTGTCTCACATGCTCCTGATGAGACACAAGATCTGGCGAGTAAATTAAAATGTCGTCCAAATATACAACCACAAACAGCCCCACAAGGTGACGAAAAATGTCATTAACAAAATGTTGGAATACTGCTGGTGCAGTAGTCAGACCAAAAGGCATGACTAGGCTCTCATAATGTCCCTCCGGCGTGTTAAACGCCGTTTTCCACTCATCCCCCTCTTTTATCCTAATCAGATTATACGCCCCCCTGAGATCCAATTTAGAGAACCATTTGGCGCCAACAATTTGATTGAAGAGATCAGGAATAAGAGGGAGTGGATACGGATCTCGAACAGTAATCCGATTAAGTTCGCGGAAATCCAAGCAAGGGCGTAGGCCTCCATCTTTCTTCTTCACAAAGAAGAACCCCGCGGCTACTGGGGAAGATGAAGGTCTAATATGCCCTTTGGCCAGACTTTCAGAAAATAATCTTTCATAGCCTGCCTCTCAGGACCAGAAAGATTATACAACCTAGCTTTAGGCAACTTAGCATCAGGAAGGAGATTAATAGAGCAGTCATACACGCGATGAGGAGGCAACTCCTGACACCCCTCCTCAGAGAAAACATCCCCAAAATCCTCCAAAAAAGGAGGCAATGTACTAGGCACGACCGCACTGATGACTGTGTTCATGCAGTTGCTTTTGCAAAACTCACCCCATTGGCTTATTTCTCTGGACTGCCAATTAATCACAGGGTTATGTTTAACCAACCAAGGAAGTCCCAACACAATGGGAGTAGGTAGACCCTCCAACACATAACAAGATAATTGTTCCCTATGTATTGCCCCTACCCGAAGGTCAATGTTATGAACCTCATGAACAAAGCTACCTTGGCCGAGAGGCCTGGCGTCAATGGAGAATATAGGGATCGGTTTGACCAATACACTCAGATGCATACCTTGAGCCTGAGCAAACTGAGCATCAACCAGATTAGCCCCGGAACCACTATCAAAAAGAACAGACAATCTCTCCACTCTCGTACCAACTACCACCTCCACTGGTACAAGGAACTGAGAAGAACTGGCAGATGAAATACATACTCCCAGGTTGTCATCCACCACACAACCTGGGATTAACAGTTTTCCGGTGACTTTTGGCTCAACAAGGCACGGGATGGACATTCTCCAACAAAATGTCCCTCTTTCCCGCAGAAAAAACATCTTTTAGTCCTGCGGCGTACCGCCAATCCCCTCCTACGAAATGATGTCCCTCCCAACTGCATAGGCTCATCCGAACAGACAAGGGGAACCTCAACATAAGGGACTTTAGTGGTAGGTGGAGAAACAACAGGGAGTGGGGTTACCTCACCCCTCTCCCGAAGCCGTCTATCAGTACGGATAGCTAAGGCCATAGCAGCCTCCAGTGAATGAGGAGACTCATACTGAGCCAAAACGTCTTTTAATTTATCAGAAAGCCCATGACAAAACTGGCTCCTAAGAGCTGGGTCATTCCATTGAGTATCTGTGGCCCATCTACGAAACTCAGAAGCAAATTCCTCTGCAGGACGATCTCCCTGCTGTATCTTACGTAATTTTGTCTCAGCAAGAGAGACCCGATCTGGGTCATCATATACCAATCCCAGGGCAGTAAAAAATTGATCTACAGACAGTAGAGCCGGGGATCCCGGAGGAAGGGAAAATGCCCAGGATTGAGGGTCCCCTTGCAGAAGTGAGATAACAATTCCCACTCTCTGCTCATCACTCCCTGATGATCGAGGCCGAAGCCGAAAATACAATTTACATGCCTCCCGGAAGGTGAAAAATTTGTCTCGCCCACCAGTGAACCTGTCCGGGAGAGCTACTTTAGGTTCAACTCTGGTTTGATCCAGGGGAGACAAAACTTTGGACTTAATGTCCGTCAGCTCCATGGATAATCCCTGCAACTGCAGAGCCAGCTGGGCTACTGGATCCATGGTAACTGGAGATAATTTTTATGGCCAGTGAAAATGTCACGCTGTCTAATGATATGTATACAATGTCAGTAAACTATTAATACAGGAACAACACTCTATACAACAACTCTAACCAAGTTGAGCTTAGAACAACTAAGGAGCTCACAACTAAAGTCTATACAGATTCATTCCTATCTGTGGTCTGCATGAAGGTTTCACTGGCAACTCCCCAAACAGACAACCAGGAATTTAAAGGAAACCAATCAACAAATAATCAATTGCAGCCGGGAGAAACTGCACCCAGTCCCAGCACCGAGCACAGACAGAATTAACTCCCTAGCTGCCAAACACAAAGAAACAGCAGATCAGCTGTGAGAAGTCAAAATGTGCAACCGCGACGATCTTCGTGGCAATGCAAACATGACACCAACCCTCTGCTCCACGCGTCAGAGCAGGGGAGAGCACGGGCGCCAGCAAGGACGCGCTGCCATGGCGACCGTTGGAACAGGAAGTCAGGTGAAGCGTTCATCACCGTTATTAGGAATCATGCTAAATAATTGCAGATTGCACATTGGTAAATATCGCTGTCATCTATAAAACCATACTATGTGTCTAACATACTATAATATATAAGAGGCAAAATTAATAATCCAGCGTATAGTGTGTATATCTCTGCATCTGCATGTAGTTACAGGCATCATAAAGACGGAAAGACAAACTATACTGCATGTGTATTTACTATTAATAGGAGACATAAATCAATATATAGTATAAATATAGCCCTACATTAAATAATAAAACAGAAAGAACAGATGAAAATATGTATATATGAAGTTATAAAATACGTGAATACCAGAGAAGCCAAATAAGCGAAAGAAGAACCAAAAATTAGAAAATTAATAAAAAATTATAATTAAACAAACGTGAAAAAATGTGAAAGAGGAATATACGTATATTTAAATAGTGGTTTAATAAACACGAATGAGGTAAATGAAAAGTGTGTGTGTGCATGGCTGCCAGTGGCACTGGGTCACTAGTGTTTATTGATGATGTGACACAGGACAGAAGCAGCCGAAAGAATTCTGAGGTATTCAGAGCCATACTGTGTGCTCAGATCCAGCCAAATGCAGCCAAACTGATTGGTCGTCGTTTCATACTACAGATGGACAATGACCCAAAACATAAAGCCAAAGCAACCCAGGAGTTTATTAAAGCAAAGAAGTGGAATATTCTTGAATGGCCAAGTCAGTCACCTGATCTCAACCCAATTGAACATGCATTTCACTTGTTAAAGACTAAACTTCAGACATAAAGGCCCACAAACAAACAACAACTGGAAACCACCGCGTTGAAGGCCTGGCAGAGCATCAAAAAGAAGGAAACACAGTGTCTGGTGATGTCCATGAGTTCAAGACTTCAGGCAGTCATTGCTAACAAAGGGTTTTCAACCAAGTACTAGAAATGAACATTTTATTTACAATTATTTAATCTGTCCAATTACTTTTGGTCCCTTTAAAAACAGGGTGGCACATGTTAAGGAGCTGAAACTCCTAAACCCTTCATCCAATTTTAATGTGGATACCCTCAAATGAAAGCTGAAAGTCTGAACTTCAACTGCATCTGATTTATTTTGTTTCAAATTCATTGTGGTAATGTCTAGAACCAAAATTAGATAAATGTTGTCTCTGTCCAAATATTTATGGACCTAACTGTATATCTCTGCATCTGCATGTAGTTACAGGCATCATAAAGACGGAAAGACAAACTATACTGCATGTGTATTTACTATTAATAGGAGACATAAATCAATATATAGTATAAATATAGCCCTACATTAAATAATAAAACAGAAAGAACAGATGAAAATATGTATATATGAAGTTATAAAATATGTGAATACCAGAGAAGCCAAATAAGCGAAAGAAGAACCAAAAATTAGAAAATTAATAAAAAATTATAATTAAACAAACGTGAAAAAATGTGAAAGAGGAATATACGTATATTTAAATAGTGGTTTAATAAACACGAATGAGGTAAATGAAAAGTGTGTGTAGTGGTAATCAATGAAATAAGTGACCTCATAGTGTATAAATCATATGTGCATGCGTTATGACATACAAATGTATAGTGCAATACTAAAAGTGCATATAAGAAGCATGTATAATGGTAGTCAATAAAACCAATGACCACATTAGGTATAGATCATATAAACATATATATACATGCATAGTATAATACCAAAGGAGCATATATATCATAAAGTGTCCAATATATAAACAGAAGTGAATAATAAAAGTGAAAATCAAATAATAAGTAATAAAAAGAAGAATAAAAATAAAAAGTCAGATAATAAGTAGGTATATTCAAATTATTCTTCTTTCTTTTCGTGCTTCTCAGTGATGTCATCCGTCAGTGATATCATGGACAACAGGGCAGAGTCACCATCTTAGATCTTCTCTCAAGGGATCCACCGAGTTTGAAGGAGTGAAACATCAACAGGTATATATCAATCTAAAATAATGCATAAAAACATATGTTAAAAAAAGATTCAAAAACAAAGAACAAAAGAACTATAAGAATGGGGCATAACTCAGAATTTCATTCAGACCCGCTGGCTGTACAGATTGTATATTAGAGATCCAGCGGGCCTCCATTTGAGCCAGTGTTTTCCTCCAATTTCCTCCCCTCAGATCAATGTGCACCCTGTCAATTCCCGTGACCCTCAATAGCGTGGCATCACAATCATGATATTTTTTGAAATGCTTGGGTATCGGTTTCATGGAAGTCCAATCATCATCATCCAAGACTTTCAGGATATCATGATAATGCTCCCGGACTCTAATTTTTAAAGGCCTAGAGGTAAGCCCAAAGTAAATTTTGGGGCATGGACATACAGCATAATATATTACGCCTATGGTGTCACAAGTAATATGCTGTGTGATATTAAATCTCCTCTTACCGTCACTGGACGGGAAATCTAAAGCTCGTGCCATGTTCGGGCAGGCTATGCACTTCCACAGGGGTAAAATCCCCACTTAGGGCCATCAGATCCAAAAGATTTATTCACCTGTGGCTCAGCATAATGGCTGTGAACCAATATATCCTTCAGGTTGGGAGAGCGCCTATAAGTGATGGATGGTTGCAGCGTGGTATATTTTGCAGTGGTACGGTCCATCCGAAGGATAGGCCAGTATTGATTTAATACGTTCCTCATTTTCATCCATTGATGGTTATAGGTAGAAATAAATCTCACTTTCGATTCCTTATTAATCTTTTCCCTGGGCTGTAGCAGTTGATTTCTATTCGCCCTTCTGGCCCTGCTGAAACCCTTTTTAATGCTCCTTTTCGAATAACCTCTTTCCTCAAATCTGTTAGATAGAAGCTGCGCTTGTTCAGTAAAATTGTGCTCCGTGGAACAAATCCTTCTGGCCCGCAAAAATTGGCCTGTTGGTATACCGTTCACTAGTGGCAGTGGGTGCGATGATTTGGCATGTAATATAGAATTTACCGCCGTTTCCTTTCTAAAAACATCCGTTTCCAGAATGCCACAGTTACCCTTAGATATTAGTATGTCCAGAAAGTCTATACTGGACTGAATGTATTTGCAGGTCAATTTAATGTTTAAATTGTTGTCATTTAGAATGTTGACGAAAGCAAGAAGATCCTGTTCATTGCCTTGCCAGATAAGCAGGACATCATCGATATAACGGGCCCATAGCAAGGCTCCCTCGATGTAAGCTATTGGGTTATTGAAAAAGATGGATTGCTCCCATTCACCCAAAAAGAGATTTGCATATGATGATGCATACGCCGCCCCCATTGCTGTACCCTGCTTTTGGAGATAGATATTCCCCTTAAAAGTGAAGAAGTTGTGCTCCAGGGCAAATTTGAGGAGTTTCAAGAGAAAACTGATGAATCTGGAGTCATAATTAG
Source organism: Oophaga sylvatica (assembly GCA_033576555.1). Lineage (NCBI taxonomy): Eukaryota > Metazoa > Chordata > Amphibia > Anura > Dendrobatidae > Oophaga > Oophaga sylvatica. Next base: position 272,054,120 of record JARQOD010000004.1, read on the forward strand.
ATTGACGCAAGAAAATCTCAACCGCTACAAGGCCATCTCTGTGTTGAATTGAGGTATACAATGATTCCACGTCCATTGTGACCAGCCACATGTCATCATCTAGTGGTATTCCTTCTATTTTTTTCAAAACATCCACTGTATCCTTAACATAGGATGGAAGGGTACTTACCAGTGGCTTGAGGTAAAAATCCAGATATTGACTGATTATCTCACAGAGGTTACTGTTTCCTGAAACAATCGGACGTCCGGGCGGGTTAACCGCATCCTTGTGTATTTTAGGGGTGAAATAGATGCACGCCATTTTTGGATATTCCTGGATTAGATGCTTTTGTAGATCTTTTGTAATAATGCCCTCAATAAAAGCCTCATCAAGAATATCCTGCAGCTCTCGCTGAAATTTATGAGTGGGATTGAAGGTTAATTTCTGATAACATCTAGTGTCCCTCAATTGACGAAAAGCTTCTTTCTCGTATGCTTCGTGTGGCCAGATCACCACATTTCCCCCTTTATCTGCAGGCTTTATTGTTACTCCCTTAAGCTTTTTCAAATCCCTGAGCGCTATTCTCTGATCTCTAGTGAGATTATCCTGTGTAATTCTACCTGCAATGTTCTCAAAGCCCTGCGTTACTAATTTCACAAAAATTTCAATGTCGGATATAAATACATTGGTGGAAATTTCTTAGGGACAGGTGGATTAAATTTACCTACCCCAATATTGTCCTCCTGTTCCTCCTGAAGCTCCTCTAGATTAGCTATTGCTTGCAATTCTTGCTCCGTCCACTGCTCCTCTGTGCTAGGTTTCTCATGCAATTTCTTTAAAACTAATTTGCGTGCAAATAGATGTAAGTCCTTTACCGCTGCAAAGGAATCAAAAGGAGCGGTTGGTGAAAATGACAGACCCAATTTAAGTACCTCAATCTGGGATGCGGTTAACTCAATCTTAGAAAGATTAATCACCTGCAATTTTGGATTGGCTGGGGCATTAAAGCGTCTATCATGCCTCCTAGGGGTATCATTCCTTCTTCTATAATTCCTGCGTAGATTATAGCCTCGCTGCTGATTGTCCTCATCTTCTCTGGATGATAACGATGAGAGAGAAACGGATCTAGCACTAGCGTATCCATTTGTGGCAGGCAATTGCCACCTATATACAGTGCCATTTTTGAAATCCATTAGGTCCCTTTGGAATTTTTTAGCCTTTGTTTCTTTAATCTCCTTCTCCCAGATTAATGACTGTGAGTCTATATCCTTATTAAGTATCTCCATTTCAGCAGCTGATAAATTTTGTTGAAGTTTAAGACGCATATTTTCTATTTCCAAATCCACCTTATCCAAACTTTTTTTATTATTGCCAATAAGCAATTCCATCAAAGATTTTGAGCATGTATTGCAAGCTTCCTCCCATCTAGTTCTGAAGGTGCTGTCTTCAACTGGAAAAGATGGCATAATACGTACACGCAGACCTCTAGGAATTAACCCTTTATAAAGGTAATTTTCCAAGGAGGCTTTGTTCCACCAGGTGCGAGCCCTTTTCTTGAGGGAGGATTTAATAGAACTTTTTAACACTGTTTTCTGCCCATTCTCAGTAGTTTCAGCCTGCATAGTGCCCCCATTAAATACAGTGTCTAGGCATGATAACCAATCCTGATCTTTAGCCTTAGTATCCATCTGACAAAAAGAGAAAAACTGTAAACTAGGTACAGAAAAAATTCATGAGCATCACAATAAATGTATTGCCTAGATTATGTGGTACTTCCAAACATCAACAAATCAAAAAAGAAAGATGGGAAGCTTATATCACCATAAAAATACAAATTTTATTCAAAATATTTAAAATACATATACGGATATGAAAATCCGAAAAATGGGGACACAAAATGCAGAAAAATGGCCCAAAAGCAGGTACAAACAAGATAAAGATATTCTAATAGCACATATATCTGTGTTTTTACATTCAAAAGGCTAATGGTTTTCCATATATCTGTGTTTCCACATTCAAAAGCTACATAAGCTAGAGGTAAAAATACCAGACAAAGTTCACCATGCCCATAAGTATATTTGGAGACATCCCTCAAACAGATATATATATGCGCATAAAACAGTCAAAGAAAGTCATAGACTTGCTCTCCCACTAATAGTGCTAGCGTTTGTATTACCAGTGTGCAAATGCAGAGTCTGCAGCAAGTGCTGTAATATATGCGAAAATTCGCTTTCAAATGCACAAAGTGATATAGAACATATGGTGAATAAAACCGCTAGTGGGAGACCATACCTGCCAGTAGCCTGGGCACCCCTGACGCGCGTTTCGCATTAGCTTGTTCACAAGGGAGCGTTGCATACATGTGCTCTTTGTTACGGATATATATAGAGAGCCCGGTGTATTTAATTACAGCGCTTCCGCTGACTCACCGCCCGACGTCAGCATGGACTGGCGTCACCTGACACCCAAGCCCAACCCTCTGCTCCACGCGTCAGAGCAGGGGAGAGCACGGGCATCACAATAAATGTATTGCCTAGATTATATGGTACTTCCAAACATTAACAAATCAAAAAAGAAAGATGGAAAGCTTATATCACCATAAAAATACAAATTTTATTCAAAATAGTAAATACACATGCAGTATAGTTTGTCTTTCCGTCTTTATGATGCCTGTAACTACATGCAGATGCAGAGGTATACACACTATACGCTGGATTATTAATTTTGCCTCTTATATATTATAGTATGTTAGACACATAGTATGGTTTTATAGATGACAGCGATATTTACCAATGTGCAATCTGCAATTATTTAGCATGATTCCTAATAATGGTGATGAACGCTTCACCTGACTTCCTGCTCCAACGGTCGCCATGGCAGCGCGTCCTTGCTGGCGCCCGTGCTCTCCCCTGCTCTGACGTGTGGAGCAGAGGGTTGGGCTTGGGTGTCAGGTGACGCCAGTCCATGCTGACGTCGAGCGGTGAGTCAGAGGAAGCGCTGCAATTAAATACACCGGGCTCTCTATATATATCCGTAACAAAGAGCACATGTATGCAACGCTCCCTTGTGAACAAGCTAACGCGAAATGCGCGTCAGGGGTGCCCAGGCTACTGGCAGGTATGGTCTCCCACTAGCGGTTTTATTCACCATATGTTCTATATCACTTTGTGCATTTGAAAGCGAATTTTCGCATATATTACAGCACTTGCTGCAGACTCTGCATTTGCACACTGGTAATACAAACGCTAGCACTATTAGTGGGAGAGCAAGTCTATGACTTTCTTTGACTGTTTTATGCGCATATATATATCTGTTTGAGGGATGTCTCCAAATATACTTATGGGCATGGTGAACTTTGTCTGGTATTTTTACCTCTAGCTTATGTAGCTTTTGAATGTGGAAACACAGATATATGGAAAACCATTAGCCTTTTGAATGTAAAAACACAGATATATGTGCTATTAGAATATCTTTATCTTGTTTGTACCTGCTTTTGGGCCATTTTTCTGCATTTTGTGTCACCATTTTTCGGATTTTCATATCCGTATATGTATTTTAAATATTTTGAATAAAATTTGTATTTTTATGGTGATATAAGCTTCCCATCTTTCTTTTTTGATTTGTTGATGTTTGGAAGTACCACATAATCTAGGCAATACATTTATTGTGATGCTAATCCATACTGAGCCTGAGAGCGTCTGTGTGTGACTCCTCAAATATACACAGAGATTGAAATTTTCCCCTTCACCATCTACAGCTGTACACTTGAGATACAGTACCATATATCTGCTTGTATTTTGGGTACATTTTCCCAAACATGAGAAAGTATGGTGGTAGAGGCTGCGGACGTGGGTGGTAAGGGCCAGCTGGTACTGATTGATGGTGGTGGTGCATCTGCTGGTAGTGCAGAAAGCACAGTAGCACCTAAGGCAGGAGGTGTTGAGCCTGCGTCATCGTCTGGCTCCAGAAGACCTGGAAGGCTCCCTTTTCTGAGATTAGGTAAACCGCTTTAAAGACGGAGCATCAGGAACAGGTTTTGGCTTACATTGCCGAAAAAGCCTCCAGCTCTATCGCCTCCTCTTCTGAAGTTTCAAAAACTGCAAGCACTAAGTCATCAGTGCAGGCTCCTTGTCAGGAACAACACCTTTCCTTGTGTCCTTCACCCCCACCAAAAGTGAAGGATGCGGCAGCCCACACTTCTGATTACTCTATGGAGCTCTTTTCACATACCATGCCTGGGTTATCAAGTCAAATCCTGAATTCACCAGTCCAAGATGAATCTGACATGGAGTGCAATGATGCACAGCCACTACTAGATGATTGTGCTGGCACATTCAACCACAGCACTACATTGCCCTTGCAGTCTACTGAGCTAGAATGTGACCCTGATGAAACTCAGGTGCCCCTTCCCACATACTATACCACCTTACACGGTGACACAGAGGAAGGTGCACCTGAAATTGAAGAGGAGGTGATGGATGACCCAGTTGTTGACCCGGATTGGCATCCATTGAGCGAAGAGGGTGTAGCTGGCAGTAGCTCAGAAGAGGAGGAGGATCCACAGCAGGCATCGACATCGCAGCTGCAGTTATCTGGCAGGCCCATAGCAGTCCAAAAACGTGTTAAAACAACTAAAAGAGTTGCAGGACAGCATGGCAAGATGGTCAAATTAGCACAGCGTGCAAGCCCTGAAAATTTGTACCATACTAGGAAGAGTGCAGTGTGGAACTTTTTTGACCAAAATCCTATTGATGAGGCAAAGGTTATCTGTAAGAAGTGTGGAAGGACCTTGAGCCGCGGGAAAAATCTCCAAAATTTGAATACCAGTTGCATGCTTAGACATTTAAACACCATGCACTTGCAAGCGTGGAAGGACTACAAAACCTCAGGTAGCACATGTGCACCTGCTCCGACTGAAGGTAACCAGCAACGCTACATCGCTTCCTCCACTGTAAGCCCACCGGTTAGCACACCACCATAAAAAAATGTTGAGGGGTCGTCGCAAGGCCAAATCAGTCACGGAGTCACAATGTTTATGCACCGAAAGACTGAATCTAGGCCATCAGCACCACCACCACCATCACCATCCCATGGCTGTTCAGTCTACATCTTGAGCAAGGCATGGTAGTCAGTGATAACGGCTGTAATTTTGTGGCGGCCATAGCCCTGACCAAACTCAGACATATACCTTGCCTGGCTCACACCTTGAACCTGGTGGTGCAGTGCTTCCTAAATAATTATCTGGAGTTAACAGCCCTGCTCCATAAGGTGCGAAGAATGTGCTCGCACATCCGTCCAGCCTACACCTCAATATATGCCAGTTTTTGCACCTCCCTAACTGGGCTTTACCCCCCTCCCCAGGGTCGGTGTCAGCACCTGGCGCACTCGGGCAAGTTGCCCTGAGCAGGTGGGGGGGCCCACTCGTGGGCTACGGCACTGGCACAGGGCCCCTAAAAGTATGCCTATGTCTCTGACGGTGGGGGAGCCCACTCGCCATCAGAGACACCCTGGCGTACTATGAGGGTCCTGTGCCAGTGCTGTCGCCCACGAGTGGGCCCCCCTGCTTTCTCAGGACCCCAGCACTTGCAATACTTATCTCTCCCTGCTCCACCGCTGTGACGTCTACCACGTTTCCTGACAGTGACATTCATGTCAGAGAGTGCGATGACGTGTATAAAGATAAATCGTGTGCACAGCCTGAAAGGTGCCAGAGTAGGTTCCTACACCGTGAAGATAATGAAAAGAGAACTCGGCACTCAACTTAGCGAAAAGGGTAAATATTTATTGTAGTCCACGGTAGTGAAACGTTTCGGTCCTAAATTTCGGACCTTCATCAGCCACATTAAGTACCGGGAGGGGTAGAAATACCCAATTCAGAGGTAAGCCGTAGATACTGTTGGGATCAGGTAGATCTCCAAAGTAAGGGTTAAAAGGTGAGTATCTGGGTGAGAGTTTTTAAGTCAGGCACAAGGACCAGCGGCGGATACCGCGTCCCTCCCACGGCATGCAGCGGAGACCTGACTTAAAACTCTCACCCAGATACTCACCTTTAACCCTTACTTTGGAGATCTACCTGATCCCAACAGTATCTACGGCTTACCTCTGAATTGGGTATTTCTACCCCCTCCCGGTACTTAATGTGGCTGATGAAGGTCCGAAATTTAGGACCGAAACGTTTCACTACCGTGGACTACAATAAATATTTACCCTTTTCTCTAGAGAGTGCGATGACGTCACGTCTGTGCGCGCTCTGCCTGAACAGTCCAAGTGCAGAGAGCTGGAGGATGGCAACGCTCTGAAGAGTCCAGAGTAGAGAAGTGCCCAGCCAGGAGAGGTATTTCATTTTTTTGGGCAAATCAAGTTTATTTAGGTATTTATACACATCAATCAATAATTTCAGGAACAGAAAAGAACATACATCTTCTACTATCACTTGCAAAAAAAATTAGATAGCAACTATAACTTTTCCCCAGAAAGTCATACAAATAAAACAAATGTTGGATGAGTGCCAAAGGTGTTTGCTCATGTAGGCAATTAACATCAGTCTGACTTTGTTTATACATTTTAAAGAAGAAGGTACCTAGACTAAGACTCTAGGTCTACAGTCATGGCCAAAAGTTTTGAGAATGACACAAATATTAATTTTTATAAAGTCTACTGCTTCACTTTTTCTAATGGCAATTTGCATATACTCCAGAATGATATAAAGAGTGATCAGCTTAACAGCAATTACTTGCAAAGTCAATATTTGGCTAGAAAATGAACTTTATCCCCTAAAACACATTTCAACATCATTGCAGCCCTGCCTTAAAAGGACCAGCTAACCTCTTTTCAGTGATTGCTCCATTAACACAGGTGTGGGTGTTGATGAGGACATGGCTGGAGATCAATCTATCATGAATAAATAAGAATGACACCACTGGACACTTTAAAAGGAGACTGGTGCTTGGCATCATTGTTTCTCTTCTGTTAACCATGGTTATCTCTAAAGAAACACGTGCAGTCATCATTGCAATGCACAAAAATGGCCTAACAGGGAAGAGTATCGCAGCTAGAAAGATTTCACCTCAGTTAGCAATCTATCGCATCATCAAGAACTTCAAGGAGAGAGGTTCCATTGTTGCCAAAAAGGCTCCAGGGCGCCCAAGAAAGACCAGAAAGCGCCAGAACCGTCTCTTAAAAGTGTTTCAGCTGCGGGATCGGGCTACCAGCAGTGCAGAGCTTGCTCAGGAATGGCAGCAGGCAGGTGTGAGTGCATCTGCACGCATTGTTAGGCGGAGACTCTTGGAGCAAGGCCTGGGCTCAAGGAGGGCAGAAAAGAAGGCACTTCTCTCCAGAAAAAACATCATGGACAGACTGATATTCTGCAAAAGGTACAGGTAGTGGACTGCTGAGGACTGGGGTAAAGTTATTTTCTCTGATGAATCCCCTTTTCGATTGTTTGGGACATCAGGAAAATGCCTCATTCGGAGAAGACAAGGTGAGCGTTACCACCAGTCTTGTCTCATGCCAACTGTTAAGCATCCTGAAACCATTCATGTGTGGGGTTGCTTCTCAGCCAAGGGAATTGGCTCTCTCACAGTCTTGCCTAAAAACACAGCCATGAATAAAGAATGGTACCAGAATGTCCTCCAAGAGCAACTTCTCCCAACCCTCCAAGAGCAGTTTGGCGATCAACAATGCCTTTTCCAGCATTATGGAGCACCTTGCCATAAAGCAAAGGTGATAACTAAATGGCTCAGGGAACAAAACATAGAGATTTTGGGTCCATGGCCTGGAAACTCCCCAGATTTTAATCCCATTGAGAACTTGTGATCAATCATCAAGAGACGTGTGGACAAACAAAAACCTAAAAATTCTGACAAAATGAAAGCATTGATTGTGCAAGAATGGACTGCTATCAGTCAGGATTTGGTCCAGAAGTTGATTGAGAGCATGCCAGGGAGAATTGCAGAGGTCCTGAAGTAGAAGGGTCAACACTGCAAATATTGACTTGCTGCATTTAACTCATTCTAACTGTCAATATAAGCTTTTATTACTCATATGTTTGCAATTATATTTCTGTCTGTGATAAAAACATCTGTCAAACACACACATAAAAACCAGAGGGCAGCAGATCATGTGAAAATATAATATTTGTGTCATTCTCAAAACTTTTGGCCATGACTGTACAAATGAAAAGAAGATACAGTAGAAACAAGGGGGAAAGAAGAAAAAAGAATAAAAAAAAAAAAAAAAGGGGGAGGGGGAAGGATTTTAAGGAGTGGGGTAGGAAATGTGGCTACATCCAGTAGGTTAACTCATATGACCCATCATCTATGGGTCTATCAACCAAGAGTCCAATTCTGATGATTCTCTAAACATAGCAGGGGGCCCAAGTGTTATATACCTTTCTTGTGATACCGTTCAGTTGTCCTATCAGCTGTTCCATTCTATATATGTCATTGAGTTCCATCACCAAATCAGAACGCAAGAGTACCTTTTACTCTTTCCAAAATCTAGTAATCCCGTTCCTGGTAGCAGTGAGAATATGTCTAAGAAGACCTTTCTTAAAATCGATGCGCTACACAAGGCCAGCAAGGCCACCTCCATTGTGGGTGTAATTTTGGTTATAGACAGCTTGTTACAGAGATCAAAGGATGCTAACCACAGTTTCTGTATGAGTGGGCAGTGCCATCAAATGTGTACAAATGAACCTATATCTCTTAAGCGTCTCCAGCACGTATCCGGTGTTGTTAGATAAATTAAGTTTAAATCTGATGGGCATCTGTACCACCTAGACAAGATTTTGTAGCTCCTCTCCAGTGACGTCGAACAGAGCTATGACCTGAATGTGCATAAGCGTTCTTTCTTCAAATGATAAGGCTTTACCCAAAGCAATCTCCCATTTTGAAAAAATACCTGGGAAATCTCTTGATGGGGTCTGCCCTTCTTTGAAGATTTTGTATAATAAAGAGATAGTGTGATCTATAGAGTTTGTTGATAAACAAACAGTCTCAAACGGAGATAATATTCAGTATGCATCAGGTTGTTTGGCTAATTTATTAATAAACCTCTTTATTTGTTCATAAAAGAACCATGCACCAGTTGGTGGCTCCTTGTCCCAAAAAATGTCCTGGAGAGACCTCATCCCTGTCCTTGTAACATAATCATGGACTATGGGGCATGAAGCTCTATTTTTATGTAGATAAGTGTCTCTTTTTAATCCTGCAGGAAAGGATGGATTGTCATATATAGGAGTTAGGGGGCCAGGAGACAAAGAGACTCCCAGCTCTCGACTCCCTCTTTTGATAAATGATATCATGTTTTTGGTGAGGAAGGGTAAAGGTATATCCCGTTCTTCCATCAGGGAACAAATAACTTTACGGGAGTCCCGTCCATTAAGATCATTTTCTAATGTAACCCATTTTTTGGTGTTTTTATTATGAAACAACTCTAAAATACATGTACCAATTGCTGCTTGACTATACATAGCAAAATCTGGCAGACCTATTCCCCCTTCTTGCTTTGATCTACTTCACAAAAAGTATGAAATATGTGCTTGTTTTGTGACAAAATTAAACGAGTATTAGCTTTTTTAAGACGTGAGAAAAAGGAGACAGGTTAATACAAGGGGATTGTTTGGAAATAATATAGGAGAAGGGGTAATAGATTCATTTTAATAGCGCTCACTCTTCCAAACAAAGATAAAGGTAGTTTATGCCATTTTTCTAAGTCTAACTCAGCTTTATGTAAAGCTGTCTTAAAGTTTGCTTCACAAAAATTAGATACTTTGGCAGTGATTTTTATTCATAGATAGGTAAGAGAATCTGAACACCACTTAAAGGGAAATGAAGCTGCCAAACTCTCTACACCTCAGTTGGTTGGATTGAGATATTGAGAATCTCAGATTTGTGGGTATTAATTTTGAAATTGCTCAGACGACCAAATCTATGTAATTCTGAGATAATATTTGGGACACTAAGGCTAAGTGCACACGTCAGGAATGTTTGCAGAATATTCCTGAGCAAAACCGGACTTTTTTCGCGGTAAAAACACGGATTTTTTGTGCGGATTTTACGCGTTTTTACCTCGATTTTTTCCTGAACTTTCTAGGTTAAAAATATAGCGGAAAAAATGCTAGAATTCCGCAAAATTAATGAACATGTTGGTTCTTTTTCCGAGATGCGTTTTTTTTTCGCGGAAAAAAATGCACCATGTGCACAAAAATTGCGGAATTCATTCTAAATGATAGGATGCTTAATTCATGCGTTTTTGACGCGTTTTTTCCAGCGAAAAAAATGCGAAAAAAACGCAAATAATCCTGAACGTGTGCACATAGCCTTATAGTTGGTGAAGTGACATACAATAGGACATCATCTGCAAAAAATGCCACTTTGTGCTCTTCCGATTGGGCTTTTATGCCTCTAATGGAGGGATTATTCTGTATCGCGGTTGCTAGATGTTCCATCGTGAGTATATAAAGCAAGGGTGAAAGAGGACAGCCTTGACTCGTGCCGTTCCTAATTAAAAATGTGTTTCAAAGTGCGACATTCATTTTAACTTGAGCACTGGGAGATGAGTACAGGGCATAAATTCTATGGAGCATACTTTCTTTTAAGCCAATTCCTTGTAACGTTTGAAATATAAAATCCCAGTGCACCCTGTTGAAAGTTTTTTCTGCATCAATCGACAGAATGCACATGGGTTCCTCTTTCTTGACCGCCCCATAAATCAAAGAAATATTTCTGATGATGGTATTTCATTTTTTTAAATGTTTGGAGCAATATATGGGGATCATTATACACTGGAAAATTATATATGGGGCCCATCATACACTTGAGCATCATAGATAGGGCCCCTTAGAAACTGTAGCATTATATATGGGACCCATCATACACTGTAGCATTATAAATGTGGCCCATCATGCACTGGAGCATCAGCCATGGGGCCCATCATATACTGGAGCATCATATGGGGCCCATCATACACTGTAGCATTATAAATGGTGCCAATCATACACTGCAGCATCATCCATGGGGCCCATCATATACTAGAGAATCATATGGGGTTCATTATTTTTGGGCATAATAGAGGGTATGGAGCATCATATGGAGCACATCATGCCACAAGAGAACCTAGAGCTAATATTGGCAAACAAACAAGCAACTTTGGTAAACCGTTTGTTAGAGGCATTCCTAGCACACAGCAGTGGTGCAGGTTCTACCACGAGCCATACTGGGCCAAAGAGAAGAGGTGTTCATGGTGCACACAGTTGAAGTGGCATTGGAGACAGGGGTTTCATGACCATGTTGTGGACTGATTTCTCGAGTAACGCTCACACGACTGGTAATAGTGAATCGATTGCAACAGACAGGAGACAGCAGTTGTCAACTATGATTCAAAATTACCTCTCCTCCCCTATCGATGTTCTCCCTCACAGTTCATTCCCCTTTGACTACTGGGCCTGTAAACTGGACACCTGGCCTGAATTGACCCAATATGCTTTACAGGAGCTCGCTTGCCCTGCTGGTAGTGTGCTATCAGAAAGAGTCTTCAGTGCAGCGGGATCAATACTGACAGAAAGCAGGACACGGCTGTCGACCCAAAATGTTGGTGATCTCACCTTCATAAAAATGAACCATGCCTGAGTTTCAAAGGATTTTGTACCACCTTCCCCTGATGACACATAGGTGGCCATCAAAATGGCTCGCTTTGTCCTCCTCTTCCTTCGACTTCTCCAATTCCTCCTTTTGCAGCTGCTGAACATCCAGCCTACACCTCAGCATATGCCAGTTTTTCCACCTCCCTAACTGGGCTGCACCCCCCCAGGGCCGGCGTCAGCATCTGGCGCACAAGTGCTGGTTCCCTGAGCAGGTGGGGGGCCCACTCGTGGGCGATGGCCCCCATAGTACTCAAAAGTGTCTCTGACGGTGGAGGGCCCACACCGGCATACTATGAGGGGCACTGTGCCAGTGCCGTCATCAACGAGTGGGCCCCCCCTGCTTGCTCAGGTCCCCAGCATTTGCAATACTTACCTCTCCCTGCTCCACCCGTTGTGACGTCTTCCGCGATGACGTCACGTCTGTACGCCCTCTGACTGAACAGTCCAAGTGCAGAGAGCTGGAAGATGGCGACGCTGAATAGTCCAGAGTAGAGCAGTGCTCAGGGAGGAGAGGTATTTCATTTTTTTAATGTTTGGAGCAATATATGGGGAGCATTATACACTGGAGAATTATATATGGGGCCCATCAGACACTGGAGCAGCATTTACGGGGCCCATTATGCACTGGAGCATTATTAATGGGGCCCATTATATATGGAGCATTATATTGGCCCATCATACACTGAAGCATCATCCATGGGGCCCGTCATATACTGGAGCATTATAAATGAGGCCCATCAGACACTGGAGCAGCATATATGGGGCCCATCATATACTGGAGCATTAAAATGGGGCCCATCAGACACTGGAGCAGCATATACGGGGCCCATTATACACTGGAGCATTATTAATGGGGCCCATTATATATGGAGCATTATATTGGCCCATCACACACTGGTGCATCATCCATGGGGCCAATCATATACTGGAGCATTCTAAATGTGGCCCATCAGACACTGGAGCAGCATATACAGGGCCCATTATACACTGGAGCATTATAAACGGGGCCCATTATATATGGAGCATTATAAAGGCCCATCATACACTGGAGCATCATCCATTGGGCCCATCATATACTGAAGCATCATATGGGGCCCATTATATATGGAGCATTATATTGGCCCATCATACACTGGAGCATCATCCATGGGGCCCATCGTATACTGGAGCATCATATGGGGTTCATTATTTATGGGACATCATATAGGGTATGGAGCATCATATGGAGCACATATGGAGCCCATTCTGCATGGAGCAATTTATAAGGCCCATCATATACTGTATGGAGCTTTATATGCGACTCATCATACTGTATGGAGCAATATATGGGGCTCATTCTACTCTATGGGGACCGTCCTATACTGTATGGCACTTTATATGGGGACCATCATATACTGTAGCATTATGTGGAGCTCATCATATACTGTATGGAACATTATATGGGACCAATTATGTATGGAGCAATATATGGGGCTCATTATTCTGTATGGAGCACTATGTGGTAGCCATAATACTGTATGGAGTAATATACTGTCCGTTTTTTGAGCTATTGTAGATTTTAAAATAGATATCAGTCATGTAAATAGTGAAGTATTTGGCATTGTACTATACCTATATTTCTGTGCCGTATCGGAGCATCAGGAATTGTGGTATGTGTTAAAGGGGCCCACTGACACTCTTTCGCCCGGGGCACACGAAAACCTGGAGCCAGCCCTACCCCCCCACAACTTTAGCCAAATAACCCACAGTTTTCAATGCGTAACTATTATTATAAAGTAAATTAAGGTTGCCAAGCTTAATAATAAGAATTGATGTCGTTGGCATTGAAATGGGCACTGTAGGTGTGTTTACTGTCCTCCACTCCCTGCCGACTTTGCTTCCCCATTGACTTGCATTGGGTTTCGTGTTTCGGTCAGACCCCCAACTTTCCCCGATAGTCGGCCAATTTCGTTCGACTCGACTTTTGAGAATGTCGGGTTTCATGAAACCCGACTCGACCCTAAAAAAGGCAAAGTCGCTCATCTCTACTAAGCAGACATTCATTGAGCAAAAATGAAATAGCTCTACTCGGCAAAGGTCTCAAGTATGCTCCATCCAGCAAGTTTGATAAATTTCAGGCATTTATAGGCATCAAAATCTTTATGAGGAAATTAGCCATTAAAAGACACTTCCTGTAACCAGGCAATAATACACACCAAGATATTACCCCTCCAGAGCCATACGTTCACACCACTTTGCACAAGAAATCCAACTTCCATCCTCTCAAAGAGTATTCAGAACCTATGGAAGCCTTTCAAAAAAATGTAATTAACGATATTAAAAGTTTAAGTGAACATAGGTGCACCAAATTTAAATACAATCTAACATTTAATGAAATAAAGGCTATGAGATCCTTGCAAAACAATAAACAACTTGTGATCCGTCCTGCAGAGAAGGGAGGAAGTATTGTTTTACTTAATCAAGATGATTATGACAAAGAAGCTCTCCGCCTCCTTAGCGACACATGCACTTATAAGCAATTAAACACAGACCCCACTGAACAATACATTGCAGAGATGAAGAATATGATCTCAATCGGATTAAACAAAGGTTTTATTAACAAAAAGGAATTTGATTTTATCAATATCCCTTTACCTAGGTTGGCCACCTTCTATTGCCTACCTAAGATACATAAAAGTATGTCCAACCCACCTGGACATCCGATAATATCTGGCATACAATGCCTTACTGCAAACCTGTCACGATTTGTGGATACTCATCTTCAACCACTGGTATCCTTACTCCCAGCCCACCTTAAGGACACCACCCATGCCCTTACCCTACTTCAAGAGATCCAATGGCAGGAGCATTACATTCTGGGTACCCTTGACATCACCTCACAATATACTGTCATTGATCACAATAAAGGCGTGTTGAGCATTCTGATACTGCAAATATCGGGTATCGGCCGATATTTGCTGTATCGGAATTCCGATTCAGAGTTCCAATATTTTTGTCATATCGGATACCGGAATCGGAATGTTCCTGTCACTGTCAGTGTCCGTCGGTCGGGTCTGTCAGGAGTCAGCAGCACTTACCCAGCAGAAGATCCCCGGTGGTCACATCCTGGACTGCTTGATGGCCGCCATCATCTTCTCCCTGGCGGTCACGTGCAGTTTCTCGCGATAACTGCACGTGCTGCCGAGTAATCGCAGCCGTAAAGCAGTCCGATGACGTCACCGCCGTGGAAGCTGGTAAGCAGCTGTGCTGAGTCGGGATGTCAGGCTCTTCCTGACATTCCGATGTAGCAGAGCTGGATCGTCGTGGGACACTCGTTACTATGGACTGCGTCGGACAGGTGGTATACTGTTGGTTTGTTTTTTGTTTTTTTTCCAGGAGATCGATGGTGTCGCAGGAATGAGAGTGTAATAAAAGAAATGAAAACTGTGTTGTCTCTTTTATTTCATTAAAATACTTTTTACTTGCTGTGTCTTTTTTTTTAAACATTTAAAAACTTTGGGATTAATAATGGATCGGTGTCTTATTGACGCCTCTCCATTATTAACCGGGCTTATTGTCACCGTGCAATCAACGGTGACATTAACCCCTTATTACCCCGCTTGCCACCGCTACAGGGCAAGTGGGAAGAGCCGGGTAAAGTGCCACAATTGGCACATCTTTTGATGCGCCAAATGTGGGGCTGCTGTAGCCTGGTATTATCAGGCTGTTGAGGGCCAAAATTCATGGGCCTTGACAGTCTTTTAATACCAGGCCGCAGCAGTCTGTATTTTACTTGGCTGGTTAACAAAAATAGGGGATCCTCACGCCATTTTTTTTTCAAGGGAATCCCCTATTTTTGTTAACCAGCCAAGCCAAGCAGACTGCTGTGGCCTGGTATTATCAAGCTTGCAAGGCCCATGGATCTTGGATCCTTACCAGCCTGAAAAACCAGGCCTCAGTAGTCTGCTTCATCTGGCTGATTAACAAAAATAGGGGGGACCCCACACCATTTTTTTTCGAGGGGATCCCCTATTTTTGTTAACCAGCCAAGATAAACAGACTGCTGTGGCCTGGTATTATCAGGCTGGCAAGGTCCACGGATCTTGGTTCCTTAACAGCCTGAAAATCCAGGCCTCTGCTTCATCAGGCTGGTTAACAAAAATAGGGGGGACCCCACGCCATTTTTTTTTTAGAGGGGATACCCTATTTTTGTTAATCAGTTCCCTCTGACATCACTGATGGTGTCCCTGGCTGACCTGAAGTGAAAGTGGGGAGCATTCAATTAAGCTTTCCACTTCCTCTCCTGTCAGCCAGGGAGGAGAAGATTCATTCGGGTGTTTACTGTGAGGCTATAGCATTAGCTGCTGTCCCTGCAGTAAACATTAACCCTTTCTGATGGATTATACCGTGGGACCTGACTGTGCATCGGAAAGGTAAGAATAATTTTTCTTTTTTATTTTATTTTTATTACAGGAAATGGTTTTTGCAGTAAAATAAAAGATGGTCAAAAACATGTCTTTATTTCATTAAAATTATTTTTTATTAAAGTGTGTGTGTTTTATTTTTATTTCATGCAATAGGATTAATAATTGATAGTTGTCTAATTAACGGCTCTCAATTATTAACCTGGCTTAAGGTCACCTTTCAATAGCAAGGTGGCTTTAACCTCTTATTAACCCATTCGCCACCGCTACAGGGCAATGGGAATAGACGGGCAAAGTGCCAGAAAGGGCGAATCTAATTATAGATTTGTCTTTTCTGGGGTGTCTGGGGGCAGATGTTAGTAGCCAGGGGGGACAAAAATAATGGTCCCTCTCTGGGCTATTATTATCTGCCCCCACTCACTGGCTTTGTCTGTCTGGTTGAGAAAATAGGGCGGGAGCCCACGCATTTTTTTTCAACAATTTTACACCTCATATATATATATATATATATACATGTCATTGAATTTGTGACACATATATATATTTATATTTATAGTTCATACACTTCTACATAGTATAATAGCCGCTAATTCAATTGCCGGCTTTTGTGAAAATACAGAAGCCGACATGAAATGACACATGGTTTACATAGAGTTAACCATGTCATTTCAAGTTATTTGATATATTGTTTTCACAAACAATTACATGAGTGTATGTGTGCAAAATTTCACACCTGTAGGGGTTAATTAAAGGTGTAAACTCGTAGCAAAAAAGTCTGTTTT
This sequence comes from Oophaga sylvatica, assembly GCA_033576555.1. Taxonomy (NCBI): domain Eukaryota; kingdom Metazoa; phylum Chordata; class Amphibia; order Anura; family Dendrobatidae; genus Oophaga; species Oophaga sylvatica. The sequence continues at coordinate 272,070,929 of JARQOD010000004.1, forward strand.
TTTTACAACGAATTTACACCTTTAATTAACCCCTACAGGTGTGAAATTTTGCACACATACACTCATGTAATTGTTTGTGAAAACCAGATATCAAACTACATGAAAAGACATGGTTAACTCTATGTAAACCATGTGTCATTTCATGTCGGGTGCTTCTGTATTTTCACAAAAGCCGGCATTACCCGGCAATTGAATCAGAGGCTATTTTACTATGTAGAAGTGTATGAACTATAAATATATGTATATATATATATGTCACAATGACATGTATATATATATATATATATATATATATATATATGTATTCTATGTGTGTATATTTAGTGTTTACAAGGAAAGAAAGGGTTTTTGTTAGTTCCGATATTTCTGTCCCATAGACTTGTATTGGATTTCCGGTATCGGAACCGGTTATCGCCGATACCTTTTGGGTATCGGCGATACCCATTCCGATCCGATACTTCTTGATATCGGGAAGTATCGCTCAACTCTAATTCTGACCCATAATTATTTTAAATTCATGGCGCACTACTACACCAAGCAATGGGGTACTGCTATGGGGACCAGGTTGCTCCCAGCTATGCTAATTTATATGTAGGCCGTTGGGAAGATGACTTCATCTTCCCGGGGGGGCTTTGCATGAGAACCTGGTCCTCTGGTGCCGTTTTATTGATGACGTGATTTTTATTTGGTCAAGGGGTCCACAGTCCTTTGAACAGTTTTTAATAAATATTAATAAAAATTATTTCTTTTTAAAATTCACTGCTAATACCAGCACTCAGTCCATTTATTTTTAGATCTCAAGATTTTTATTGACAATTTTTCTATTCATAACTTCACTTTTAACAAACCTACAGATGTCAACAGTTTTATTCCTATGGAGAGCTGCCATCTGCCCATCTGGCTGTTGAACGTACCAAAAAGTCAGTATATGAGTGTACCACAATTGTTCTAAACTCGTAGATTTCAATAGGGAGGCGGAATCACTGACATCCAAATTTTTAGAGAAAGGCTATCCTAGAGATGTCCTGGAAACATCCAAGAAAACAGTTTCCAATATGTCCCATCAGGACATTCTGAAAGGGAAACTGGACAGGCGAAAAGCTGGTGACTTGGAATTTACTCCAATAATTACACAATATAATTCCAATTCACACATTCTCAGAAAATTAGTAAATAAACACTGGGGTTTACTTAAAGAGGATAAAATCTTAGGAGGAATAATTCCAGCAGCCCCCGGTTTATATACAAAAAATCCTGCAATCTTGGTAACGTCATTGCACCTACTGTACAGAACAGTAAGGGTGAAAAATCATCATCTAATTCTCTTTCTGATCACCCAAAAGGTTTTTTTTCCCTGTCGGAAATGCACTATGTGCAAGCTGACATGCACCACTAAACAAGTGGGCATTTCAACAAACGGCCAGAACTACAAGATTAAGGACTTTATAGCTTGCTCCTCCACTGGGGTCATATACATAATCAAATGCCCATGCAGCAAATTATATGTGGACCGCACCAAATGCCCACTTAAAACTAGGATAAGGGAGCATATCAAAAACACCACAACAGCAATACCGATGTATGGAAGTTATGGGGTTTGTAATTGTTCCACCACCATGGAGAAAGGGGAATTATATAGCCCTCATGTCTCGCTCAGAAACAAAATGGATTTTCATAAAATGGATTTGTATCCATCTTTGGGTGGATACAAAAGGACTAGCATGCCAGAAAGGACCATCCCTAATGAAGGAAACTGGGTTTAACGAAATGCGTAGGAACTTTGTGGTCCTTTCTGCTATCCGTATCAATCCAGCCATCGCCGGTCACTTAGTGCCACGTGATCTCCAACGTCACGGCAGGTACTGTTCCTACTACTGCTAGTAGCAAGAACACAGCCACCAACCACTGCCATCTAGCTCCCTGGACTTCTTGTTTTTCACAACGGCCACCGGAGGCCAAAGGAATATTGCTTGCTGCTTCTTACCCATCCGGGTACCAGGTAAACAACTGCGGATGCAGGCCTTGCATCAGTATATTTCCACAACTGACTTTGCTACAGCACTTGAGCTGTCACCTGCATCTACGATATATGAAGGATTTTTTCATTCAAGTGGAAACTTTTCAATTCGTCGTTTGCCTGGCATCTCTGCTTTATAGGACTATATAGTGACTCATGTAGTGTTCTATTGACATTCTTATTTATTTTGCTCTGCTTTAAGTCTTGTTTACATACATCGGGTATCCAGTGATTCGGTTCGCATCATATATTACTGACATATTTTCTCCTCCCTTGGTATGCTATATACATTCTTCCCCCCATCAGGCTTAGTGCAATATTATGCCTGGGCAAGTGCAATATATATTTACACATATAGGATACATTTCTCTTATCACTAGTGTTGAGCATTCCGATACCGCAAGTATCGGGTATCGGCCGATATTCGCTGTATCGGAATTCCGATACTTAGTTCCGATATTTTTCCAATATCGTATACCGGAATCGGAAGTTCCCATAATTCTTTGAGAGGCAATGTGATTTTAGTCAGCCAATGAGGAATCTTATGAAGTATGGGCACATCCTGTAATGCTGCGGTCATCTTAACTAATGGCATGGCTGTGATTGGCTGCTGAAATGATGTCAGAATGCACTATAAAAGGCGCCGCCGCCATTTTAGCATCACTGTGCTGTGAACTCAGTTAGGGACAGAACGCTGTTCTGCTGACTTTGAGGGACAGTTAGACATTGCGATTTTGTGTACTGTGCTTTAGGCAGGCTAGTTTACCAACCGCTGTGTAAAGCTTCCTTTTGCCAGTGTTGTTTTAACAGCTCTGTGCAAGGTGTGTGTGAGAGTGCAGGTGACGCTGCAGTTTGCTCTGCATCCACCGCTGTTTGTAGGCATCTGCACGTGTCACTCACTGACTCTTTTTTTTATTTTATTTTGTGGAATTGGTGCAGCTCCATTATATTTGAAAAAAATCTAATCTATTAGTGTGACGCGCTTCCATCCGTATACAATACATTGGTTGCAAACACTATAGAAGTACAGAAAGGAGCCTTTCACAGATAGTGAACAGTTGTGTTTCAGTGTTCACTGCAGTCTGTGAGGTTTTGATTTTTTGAGTGCAGATCACGCTCCAGTTAGTTCTTCAACCACTGCTGGTTGTAGTCTGCTGAGCGTGTGTCACTGGCTCATCCTTCACATTTTTCTCTAATTGGTGCTGCTCCATTATATTTGAAAAAAATCTAATCTATTAGTGTGACGCGCTTCCATCCGTATACAATACATTGGTTGCAAACACTATAGAAGTACAGAAAGGAGCCTTTCACAGATAGTGAACAGTTGTGTTTCAGTGTTCACTGCAGTCTGTGAGGTTTTGATTTTTTGAGTGCAGATCACGCTCCAGTTAGTTCTTCAACCACTGCTGGTTGTAGTCTGCTGAGCGTGTGTCACTGCCTCATCCTTCACATTTTTCTCTAATTGGTGCTGCTCCATTATATTTGAAAAAAATCTAATCTATTAGTGTGACGCGCTTCCATCGTATACAATACATTGGTTGCAAACACTATAGAAGTACACAAAGGGGCCTTTCACAGCTACTGAACAGTTGTCTGCAGTGTTCACTGTAGTCTGTGAGCTTTTCATTTTTTAAGTGCAGATTACGCTCCAGTTAGTTCTTCAACCACTGCTGGTTGTAGTCTGCTGAGCGTGTGTCACTGCCTCATCCTTCACATTTTTCTCTAATTGGTGCTGCTCCATTATATTTGAAAAAAATCTAATCTATTAGTGTGACGCGCTTCCATCCGTATACAATACATTGGTTGCAAACACTATAGAAGTACAGAAAGGAGCCTTTCACAGATAGTGAACAGTTGTGTTTCAGTGTTCACTGCAGTCTGTGAGGTTTTGATTTTTTGAGTGCATATCACGCTCCAGTTAGTTCTTCAACCACTGCTGGTTGTAGTCTGCTGAGCGAGTGTCACTGCCTCATCCTTCACATTTTTCTCTAATTGGTGCTGCTCCATTATATTTGAAAAAATTCTAATCTATTAGTGTGACGCGCTTCCATCCGTATACAATACATTGGTTGCAAACACTATAGAAGTACACAAAGGGGCCTTTCACAGCTACTGAACAGTTGTCTGCAGTGTTCACTGTAGTCTGTGAGCTTTTCATTTTTTGAGTGCAGATTACGCTCCAGTTAGTTCTTCAACCACTGCTGGTTGTAGTCTGCTGAGCGTGTGTCACTGCCTCATCCTTCACATCTTTCTCTAATTGGTGCTGCTCCATTATATTTGAAAAAAATCTAATCTATTAGTGTGACGCGCTTCCATCCGTATACAATACATTGGTTGCAAACACTATAGAAGTACACAAAGGGGCCTTTCACAGCTACTGAACAGTTGTCTGCAGTGTTCACTGCAGTCTCTGAGGAATAACCACACTTAGGCCTTATAACTTTTCTGACTTTCTTTATCAATCTACCAAGATGAAGAAGGCAGGGAGTAAGGCACGTGGTCGTGGCCGTGGAGTTTCAGCAGGGAGAGGACGTGGGGATTCTGTGGCTGCTGCCGCACCCAGTGACACAGCATCCACCAGTTTTCCCCGTGAGCGTTCCTTTATGCGCACTTTTGTAGGAGCTCAGCGTACCCACCTGCTGCGGGAAGAACAAATTGAAGCCGTTGTTGGTTGGATGGCAGCCAATGCATCGACTTCAATTGCTTCCACCTCCTCTCAGGACCACAGCACTGTTGAACAACCATCTGTCTCTTCACCGCCTGCCAAATTGCCCAGGCAGTCAGAGAGTTCTGAACTGGAGTCAGCTGAGTCTCTGCTTCTGTTCTCAGAATCTGTTGGCTTGCAAACAGGGGCCCAGCCAAGCAGCATTCTGGAATGTGAAGAAGAGGCAGTATGCAGTGATGCGCAACAGCTGTGCCTCTCTGAATGTGAAGAGGCGGGTGAGCCAGTGCCGATGGTCAGCACACCGCAGAACGCATCTGATGATGATATGACTCAGGTGCCAGTTTCTGTTGAGCATGGTGCTGGCCAGACCACCCAACAGCAGCAGGTGTTGGAAGAGGGTAGTGGAGATGATGAGGTCCAAGACCCAACATGGCGTGAGGAACAGGAAGGTGGTGGTAGCAGCTCTGAGGAAGAGATTGCCCCAACGGTCCAAACAGTAGGGAGAGGTAGGCTGCAGACTCGGTTGCCTGTAGCCTCCAGTTTGGCACCCGTTCGTAGCAGTTCTCTTCCAACAGCCAAAACGGGCGCTCCCAGGACTTGCACTGCGTGGTCCTTTTTTGACACACTTGCAGATGATATTTGCTATGTCAAATGCAAGCTGTGTAATCAAAAAGTAAAAAGAGGTAAAAGTGTCAGTAACCTTAATACCACAAATATGTGGAAACATGTGCGGTCAAAGCACGTGGTTGAGTTACAAAGACACACTGGAGATGTAGGCCAACCTACAGCAGCACCTACATCTTCAGCTCATGTTGGAGCCTCTTCCTCCAGCTCACACACAGCTGGTTCGGCTTCCTCACAGGATCGCCATGGAAGAACCTCTGTCACTGTTGTCCAGAGACCCAGTGTTATTCCACCCACAGCTGCAAGTTCCCTGTCATCCTCACACTCCCAGGCCACAAAACAGCCATCGGTAGCACAGGCATGGGATAAAAGACGGCCATACTCGGCAAACCATCCACGAGCACAGACTCTGAATGCTGGCATTGCAAAACTCCTGTCCCTTGAAATGCTGTCATTCAGGCTGGTGGAGACTGACAGTTTCCGTAACTTAATGGCATTGGCAGTCCCACAATACAATGTGCCCAGCCGATTTTATTTCAGCAGGCAAGCCATCCCTGGTCTGCAAAAGCATGTTGAGGGAAAAATTAAACATGCGCTACTAAACGCCGTCAGTAGCAAGGTCCACCTGACCACCGATGCGTGGACCAGTACCCATGGCCAGGGACGATACCTTTCCCTCACTGCCCATTGGGTCAATGTTGTGGAGCCGGGTACAGATCTTGCGAGTGGCGCTGTACGTGTTCTGCCAACTCCAAGGATTGCAGGAATCAAGTCTGTCCACATTGACTCCTCCTCCTACTCCAGTTCCTCAGAATCATCGCTGCAGGAGCCGTCACGGTCTACCTCCACATGGACCCGTGAACGCTTAGGCCTCTTTCACACTTCCGTTGTGTGACGTCCGCCCATCCGTGAAAATGGCGGATCCGTCAGAAAAGTAAAAAAACGGATGCAAAACTGGTCAGTTTTCTGAGAGAGAGAGAGAGAGAGAGAGAGGAGAGAGAGAGAAGAGAGGAGAGAGAGAGAGAGAGAGAGAGAGAGAGAGAGAGAGAGAGAGAGAGAGAGAGAGAGAGAGAGAGAGGACCCCGGACACTGTTTTCTGCATTTTACTATGGTTTTCAATAGAGGCGACGGATCCGCCGGCGGATTCCGTCAAAAATGGATGCTGGCGGATCCGCCGCCCATAGGTGGCCATTATACAAAATGGCGGATGCGGCGGATCCGCCGTTGTCCGCCATTTTGGCGGTCAAAAAAAAACGTTGCATTGGACGTTTTTTTAAAATGACGGACGGCAATTTTTTGGCGGATCCGTCCAAAAACGGACCTAACGGACGACCATCCGTCAAAATCCGTCACTAATGCAAGTCTATGGGAAAAAAACGGATCCGCCAAAAAAAAATGGCGGATCCGTTTTTTTCACATTTTGACGGATTTTGACTGACGTCGCACGACTGAAGTGTGAAAGAGGCCTTACCTGATGCGACCGATATGAGCACAGCCGTGGCCAAACGTCAACAGGCCGTCCTGAAATTAATTTCCATGGGGAATCGAAGCCACACAGCGCAGGAGCTCTGGAATGCCATCAAGCAGGAGAGCGACGTGTGGTTTTTGCCAGCGAATCTCCAGTCAGGCTTGGTAGTGTGTGACAATGGCCGAAATCTGGTGGCAGCTCTGGGCCTTGGCAACCTCACTCACATACCATGTCTGGCACATGTGCTCAACTTGGTCGTGCAGAGTTTTTTGAGGGACTATCCGGATCTTGATGCACTGCTGCACAAGGTCCGCCTAGAGTACGCTCACTTGCGACGTTCCAGCATCGCCAGATCGCGCATTGCAGCTCTGCAACGCAGATTTCGCCTTCCTGAACATCGCATCATATGTGACGTACCCACCAGGTGGAATTCCACGTTACATATGTTGGAGCGGTTGTGTGAGCAGCAGCCAGCAGTAATGGAGTATCAGCTGCATCAGGCGCAATCAACTCGCAATTTGCGCCGTTCACACTTCACCACTACTGAGTGGGCCTCTATGAAGGACATCTGCCACGTTTTGCGTGCGTTTGATGAGTCAACGCGGATGGCGAGTGCAGATGATGCACTAGTCAGCCTGACTGTCCCCCTTATCTGCCTGCTTCAAAAAACACTGCAAGCACTAAGGGATGAGGTTTTGGAAGAGGTGGAGGATGAGGAGTCACAAATTCCATCACCTTCTGGACAGTCAGCGCAACGTGGTTCCTCACAAAGGGCTGGGCAGGGCTCACTTTGTGAGGAGGATGAGGAGGAGTCAATGGAGGAGGAAGACATCGCTCCAGAGGGAGGTACACAACGCTCTAGTCAGTATGTAGAGCGAGGGTGGGGTGATGCAGAGCAGGCAGAGATGACGCCTCTTGCAGGGGACAGCGTTTCTTGGCCAGTTGGGAGTCTGCAGCACATGGTTGATTTCATGCTGCAGTGCCTGAGAAACGACCGCCGCATCGCCCACATTCTCACCACGTCTGATTATTGGGTGTACACCCTCCTAGACCCTCGCTACCGGGACAACTTACAAAGCCTCATCACACCGTTGAACCGGGAGCGTAAAATGCGGGAGTACCAAGACACACTGGTGCAATCCATAATGTTCTCCATTCCAGCCGAGAGCACTGCTGCTGCTGCTACTGCTTTACAAAGCAGCTCTGTGCGTCGAGGCAGTGGAGACAGCTCTGCAACAAGAGGGAGCACAAGCAGCGCCTCTTCAAAAGGCAAGACCAGTATGTTCCAAATGTGGCGAAGTTTTGTGGCAGCGCCACAAATGTCTACACCATCCGAGACGGCTCCTGTTGTGAATGGGTTTGAGATGAGTTCTGAGCAGAGGCTCGCTCTGGTGGTTACAAGCGGTACTAGTGAAGATTGTGAGGACTGGGAATCAGGTGTTACTGACTGGTCTTATATAAGGGAGTCATTTTCCCATCAGGGTTGCCGGTGATCAATTGTTCTGGTCTGAATCCTTCATTCCAGTTTCCCTTGTAGCCTGCTGTGTCGTGTCTGCATCTCCTGCTACCAGATAAGAATTTTTCTTCTTTTGTGTTCTTGCTATATTTTTGCATTTTGTCCTGCACTTCTTTGGGGGCCTTCTGGGTCCCCTCCGGGGGCTTCTGCCTTCTCAGTTTAGTTCAGCCACTGAGTTTTGTTCTTTTGTTTTTTCCAGTTTTTTCAGTGGCTGCTGTTTTGATTTTGTTACACCAGAGAGCTAATTTAGGTAGTAGAGGTCGTGTGATCTCAGGTGATTTTGAAATTAGTAGAGTTGGTGTTTTTCAGGGTTTTCTGGGATTGCAGTAAGTACCCTTTCTGTCCTTTTCTATTTAGATAGTTTGGGCCCCAGCATTTGCTCATTCTATTTTCTTTCTGTGTCAGTATTTCTCTTGTCTAACCGCCATTACATGTTTGGGGGCTTTCTATTATCTTTGGGGTTCTGCTCCGGGGCAGATAGCTTTCCTATTTCTATCTTTAGGTGTAGTTAGTTTCTCAGGCTGTGACGAGGCGTCTAGGACCAACGTAGGAACGCTCCACGGCTGCCTCTAGTTGTGGTGGTTAGTCAGGGTACTGCAATCCCATAGATTCCAACTGCTCTGGTGTATTGCCTTTTTTACCTGCACTCCTCAGCTACCGAAACATAACAGTATCACCGGCCTAAAAATTGAAAATTGTATGGTACTCACAGAAGGGAAAAAATATTGTGATAGAAAAAAAGGTTGTCAGAGTTGTCAGAGATATTTTTCTGTTTGTTGCATTTTTTTTTTTTTCCCCTCTGTATCTCTGGGTGCTGGGGAGGATCTTTTCTCCCAATGGAGTTTGTACAGTTGTCTGGCCGTGTGGATCAGCTTGCCACTGAGGTTCAGAGTATTGCTGCATATCTTGCTAGGTTGCCTGTTGTGGAACCTAGGATCCCCATGCCAGATTTGTTTTTAGGGGATCGAGCTAAGTTTCAGAATTTCAAAAATAATTGTAAATTGTTTTTTGCCTTAAAATCTAAGTCCTCAGGAAACGCAGCGCAGCAGGTTCAAATTATCATCTCTCTCCTGCGCGGCGATCCTCAGGATTGGGCTTTTTCCCTGATACCTGGGGATCCTGTTTTGAGTGATGTTGATGCGTTTTTTCAGGCTTTGGGGTTATTGTACGATGAGCCTAATGTCACTGATCAAGCTGAAAAAGCCTTGTTGGCATTAAATCAGGGGCTTGATGACGCTGAGTTATACTGTCAGAGATTCCGTAGGTGGGCAGTCCTGACCAAATGGAATGACGACGCTTTGGCGGCCCTTTTCCGGAAGGGTCTGTCAGATAATGTAAAGGATGTTATGGTGGGATTCCCTGTCCCCTCTGGTCTCAATGATTCTATGTCATTAGCGATTCAAATTGACAGACGTTTGCGTGAGCGGAGAAGTATGCGTGGAGTGGTGTTGCCTTGTGAGCCAGCTTCTGAGCCCATGCAGTGTGATGGAGTGGTGTCTGGGGCACAGCGTCATGAGTTTCGAAAGCGCAATAGGTTATGTTTCTACTGTGGTGATGCCTCTCATGCTATTTCAGTCTGCCCTAAGCGGGGAAGACGTTTTGCACGCTCAGTTGTCTTGGGTAGTGTTCAGACTAAGTTTTTATTAACTGTCACTCTGATATGCTCTCTGTCCTCATTTTCTGCTCAGGCTTTTGTTGATTCTGGAACAGCTATTAACCTGATGGATTATGATTTTGCTAAACGTTGTGGGTTTCCCTTGATCCCCCTACAGAAGTCTATTCCCCTACTGGGGATCGATTCTACCCTTTGGCTGAGAATAAACCCCAGTTTTCTACTCAGGTGATAATGAGGGTTGAACCTGATCACCAGGAGTGCTGCAAATTTTTGGTTCTGTATAATCTGCATGACATTATCGTGCTGGGTTTCCCTTGGATACAGTTTCATAATCCTGTTTTGGATTGGAAGTCTGTGTCTGTAACCAGTTGGGGCTGCCAATGTGTTAATACCAACACTCCTGTTTTTTCTGCCTCCCCCAAGCTCAGGATGTTCCTGACTTTTTGTTTGATTTTTCTGATGTGTTTAGCGAAAGTAAATCTGCATCCTTACCTCCCCATAGGAGCTATGACTGCGCTATTGAATTAGTGCCGGGTAGTAAATTCCCTAAAGGTCGCCTTTTTAACTTGTCTGTACCTGAACATGACGCTATGCGGTCTTATATCAAGGAATCATTGGAGAAGGGTCATATCAGACCATCCTCTTCACCCTTAGGTGCCGGTTTTTTCTTTGTGGCCAAAAAAGATGGTTCATTAAGGCCGTGTATTGATTATCGTCTCTTGAACAATATTACTGTGAAATATCAATACCCGTTACCCTTGATTTCTGACCTGTTTTCCAGGGTGAAAAACGCTACTTGGTTTACCAAGCTTGACCTCAGGGGGGCGTATAACCTTATTCGCATTAAGCACGGGGATGAATGGAAGACGGCATTCAATACCCCTGAAGGGCATTTTGAGTACCTAGTGATGCCCTTTGGGCTCACTAATGCCCCTTCCGTCTTCCAGTCCTTCATGAATGACATTTTCAGGGATTTTGTGGACAAATTTCTGATTGTTTATTTGGATGATATCTTGATTTTTTCTAATGACTGGGACTCTCATGTGAAACATGTTCGGACTGTGTTCCAGATTTTGAGGGATAATGCTCTGTATGTGAAGGGATCAAAGTGTCTTTTTGGCGTACAGAAGATCTCATTTCTGGGATTCATTTTGTCCCCATCTGTTATTGAAATGGACCCGGTCAAGGTTCAGGCCATCTGTGATTGGGTCCAACCTACTTCATTAAAGGCTCTTCAGAGATTTTTGGGTTTTGCCAATTTTTATCGTAAATTTATTGGTAATTTCTCGGTTATTGTTAAACCATTAACTGATTTGACCAGAAAAGGTTCTGATGTGGTGAATTGGCCTCCTGAGGCAGTCTCTGCATTTCAGGAACTTAAGCAGAGATTCACTTCTGCTCCTGTTCTACGGCAGCCTGATGTTTCTCTGCCATTTCAGGTGGAGGTTGATGCCTCTGAAATTGGGGCAGGTGCCGTTTTGTCCCAAAAAGATCCAGAGACCTCTAAAAGTAACCCTTGTGCCTTTTTCTCTCGAAAATTTTCTCCTACTGAACGTAATTATGACGTGGGTAATCGGGAGTTATTGGCCATGAAGTGGGCTTTTGAAGAGTGGAGACATTGGCTGGAGGGAGCCAAACATCAGGTGGTGGTCCTTACGGACCATAAGAATCTGGTCTATCTGGAATCTGCCATGCGACTCAATCCTAGACAGGCCAGGTGGGCCTTGTTTTTCACACGTTTTAATTTTGTGGTTTCCTTTCTTCCTGGCACTAAGAATGTTAAGGCGGATGCCCTCTCGAGGAGTTTCCTTGCGGACTCTCCTGAGTTATCTGATCCTTCTGTTATTTTGAAAGAGGGTGTAGTTCTTTCCGCCATCTCGCCCAATTTGAGACTTGCTCTGGAGGGGTGTCAGGAGGATAGGCCCGAGCGCTGCCCTGTTTTAAAATTGTTTGTCCCGGACCAATGGAAAAAGAGTGTGATGTCTGAGATTCATTGTTCCGCATTGGCTGGGCATCCCGGAATTTTTGGTACCAGAGACTTGGTTAGTCGGTCCTTTTGGTGGCCTACCTTGTCTCGCGATGTCAGGGAATTTGTGCAGTCCTGCGGGACTTGCTCTCGCTCCAAGCCTTGCTCTCGCTCTAGTGGTTTGTTGATGCCATTGCCTGTGCCCAAGAGACCATGGACCCATATCTCTATGGATTTCATTTCCGATCTTCCTGTTTCTCAGAGAATGACCACCATCTGGGTAATTTGTGATAGGTTTTCCAAAATGATACATCTTGTGCCATTACCTAAGTTGCCTTCCTCCTCTGAATTGGTGCCGTTGTTTCTTCAGCACGTGGTTCGTTTACACGGCATTCCTGAGAACATTGTGTCTGACAGAGGAGTTCAGTTTGTTTCCAGATTTTGGAGGACTTTTTGTTCTAAACTGGGTGTTCAATTGTCTTTCTCCTCGGCATTTCATCCTCAGACCAATGGTCAAACTGAGAGAATAAACCAGACATTAGAGACTTATCTAAGATGCTTTGTGTCTGCTGATCAGGATGACTGGGTCTCTTTTTTGCCTTTGGCTGAGTTTGCTCTTAATAATAGGGCTAGCTCTGCCACTTTGATGTCTCCGTTTTTCTGTAATTCTGGTTTTCACCCTCGATTTTCTTCAGGACAGACGGAAGCTTCTGTCTGTCCAGGTGTTGACTCTGTTGTTGAGCGTATGCAACAGATTTGGGACCAGGTAGTGGAGAGGTTGTCCCTCTCTCAGGTGAAGGCCCAGCGGTTTGCTAACCGGCATAGGACTGATGGTCCTCGGTTTAAAGTGGGGGACTTGGTCTGGTTGTCCTCAAAGAATATTCCTATGAGAGTAGCATCTCCTAAATTTAAGCCTAGGTTCATTGGACCTTATAAGATCATGGAGATTATTAATCCTGTTTCTTTTCGTTTGCTTCTTCCAGGGACATTTAAGATCCATAACGTGTTCCACAAGTCCTTGTTGAAGAGGTTTGTTGAGCCAGTGGTTCCTGCTACTGTGCCTCCTGACCCTGTTTTGGTTGAGGGCAATCTGGAGTATGTGGTTGAGAAAATATTGGATTCTCGTTTTTCTAGACGAAGACTCCAGTATTTGGTTAAATGGAGAGGTTATGGTCAGGAAGACAATTCTTGGGTGTTTGCTTCGGACATCCATGCTAGGAGACTTATCCGTGCGTATCATAGAACTCATGCTGACCGACCTGGTTGCTCAAATGAGGGTTCGGTGACCCCTCCTCAAGGGGGGGGTACTGTTGTGAATGGGTTTGAGATGAGTTCTGAGCAGAGGCTCCCTCTGGTGGTTACCAGCGGTACTAGTGAAGATTGTGAGGACTGGGAATCAGGTGTTACTGACTGGTCTTATATAAGGGAGTCATTTTCCCATCAGGGTTGCCGGTGATCAATTGTTCTGGTCTGAATCCTTCATTCCAGTTTCCCTTGTAGCCTGCTGTGTCGTGTCTGCATCTCCTGCTACCAGATAAGAATTTTTCTTCTTTTGTGTTCTTGCTATATTTTTGCATTTTGTCCTGCACTTCTTTGGGGGCCTTCTGGGTCCCCTCCGGGGGCTTCTGCCTTCTCAGTTTAGTTCAGCCACTGAGTTTTGTTCTTTTGTTTTTTCCAGTTTTTTCAGTGGCTGCTGTTTTGATTTTTTTACACCAGAGAGCTAATTTAGGTGGTAGAGGTCGTGTGATCTCAGGTGATTTTGAAATTAGTAGAGTTGGTGTTTTTCAGGGTTTTCTGGGATTGCAGTAAGTACCCTTCCTGTCCTTTTCTATTTAGATAGTTTGGGCCCCAGCATTTGCTCATTCTATTTTCTTTCTGTGTCAGTATTTCCTCTTGTCTAACCGCCATTACATGTTTGGGGGCTTTCTATTATCTTTGGGGTTCTGCTCCGGGGCAGATAGCTTTCCTATTTCTATCTTTAGGTGGTTAGTTTCTCAGGCTGTGACGAGGCGTCTAGGACCAACGTAGGAACGCTCCACGGCTGCCTCTAGTTGTGGTGGTTAGTCAGGGTACTGCAATCCCATAGATTCCAACTGCTCTGGTGTATTGCCTTTTTTACCTGCACTCCTCAGCTACCGAAACATAACAGGCTCCAGTCAGCAGGAGGCAACGTTTCCGTAAGATGGTGACAGACTACATGTCTTTCCCTCTCAGTGTACTCCCAGATGGCTCTTCCCCATTCAAGTTTTGGGTCTCTAAGCTGGATACATGGCCAGAGCTTAGCCAGTATGCATTGGAGGTGCTGGCTTGCCCTGCTGCCAGTGTATTATCGGAGCGCGTCTTTACTGCTGCAGGTGGTGTACTAACAGACCGTCGCATGCGACTATCCTCCGAAAATGTAGACCGGCTTACTTTTCTGAAAATGAACAAGGCATGGATCTCGCCAGAATTTGTCTGTCCGTTTTCAGATTAAATAACTGGTTCGCAACGTTATCGATGTCTCCTGTTATGTTCATCTTTCTACCACCTGAACTCTACTCCCTGGGCTACAACACTGCCAGTTGCTGCTCAGAAGTGTCGTGTCCACAGACCAATACACAAGCTATAGTGTTAGTGGGGTTCAGTAACGCCAGCTGTTCCCCTGCTGTGTGTCCGGCAAGAAGTCTCCTGTTCCCTACACATGCACAGAAAAACCCATGTCGAACATGCTCCAAATAGGGAAGAGCCGTCACCCTGATTGTTATGCTTAAAACATGAAATTGTGAAGTTTTCCAGGCCTAGAATGATAAATTTTTATGACAAATATGGACAAATAATAATTTGTCATCACAGCGCATATCTGCACATGTCTATTAGAAATGGTAACAAAAACTAAAACATAGTGTTCACTTTTTGAAATTAATGCATAAAAGTACATTTCATACTTATCAATTAATGCTTTTTAAGGAACTTTATCTGTACCTGTAAGATAATGCAGTCAATGGATGTACGAATCATAAAATCCTCATCATCATCATCACGAGTTTTATTTATGACAGACATTATAAAATACACATACTGATGCCAACTGTAACTTCACACACCATATATGAAATGGCCAGCATGTAAACCTGGTAATAATGTACAATAATAAATTATTACATCTAGAAAGTGCATCATGCATACTGACAATAGGTAGTTATACCTGCAAGTGCTGTTGAAACAACCACAACAGATATAAATTAATAATGGTATATAGGTATCACAGTGCATAGTTACTCATGGACAATGTCGATGTAATACTGTACCTCAATAAAGTCAGCGTCAACTATTATGCTTGTTAGTCTTGTAGATTGTTAAAGAGGGAACGTTCTTTTTTTGTTGGTCATAGGTGGAGTATTAGACAGTAAATGATTACTGCTGTCGTATTTTTGGCGTCCCTAGGGCGCAATAACGCTGCGTAACGTCGCATTTTATAGAGTCATCTAATTGACACACGCTACCCTACCCTACGCGTGACAGTAGGAAGGTAGTGTTGACGGATAAAGCCTTGCGCAAACAAGCCAAAAATGCATGATTGCAGCCGCAGACTTTATTGACGTACAGTATAACATCGCCATTACCCATCAGAGGCTGTCCACTGTCTGATACAGACATAGAATATACCTTTGCTATCCGTAGCCTTTGTTTCACCTACACTTGCAGGCACACACTTAAATTGTGACAATGCATTATGTTTTTTTAAATGGTTATTTTTTATCGTACATTATTGTGTCATCACATTGAAAGTCCATGCTGGACATGTCATACATGCTGTACAAAGTAACGATTTTATTAACTTAAATAATTGAAATGTCTGTGACTGTCACATCTAAATTGCAATGATGATGATGATGAGTGACTATTACAAAATCCATTGTCTTCACTATGTTATGGTTTAACATAGCGTTCCTTAAGCATTATTCATAAATACAAAAATGGACTTTTATTCTTAAATTTACAACACTATATTTTGTAACCAATTTTTGGGTGGTGTGTTGTTCCATTTCTTGTTGGCATGTGCATATATGCGTTTATATTTGCAGTGTCTTTATTTTTATTTTTGAAGTTAGGAAACATGTGTATCTTCGTACCGTGTTAGCCAGTAGATAGAAAAATATTTAGACTTGAGAGTCCGCAGTGGTTGTTACCTTTTAATGGATAACTGAAAAGATGGTAACAAATTGAAAGCTTTCGAGGCTACTCACGTCTCTTCATCAGGCAAAGACTAAAACAAAAAATGAAGCATCACATATTTCTATACACAACAGGACACAGGAATAGTGAAATAGGTAAGACAAGTAAGTGACGTGTAGCAGAACTGTCATTATCACAGAGGGATGAACATAAATATTGGAACAGTTCCTAGATAAGGATAGAAAGTTTTATTGCCCTCTGATTGGGGTCTGGTTTTGTGTTTTCATGCCCCTGGAAGGGCAGAGACGCAGATTCCTTAATTGATATAGAATGACATAAATCCGTGTGATCTATTCATTCCATCACTAACAGTGTCAAAGGTCATGATGAGCTTATATTCTGAAACCTTTGTATCTTTCTCATATTTGAAGTTATATTTTAATACCAGTAATTCCATATCCATCATGCTATGACCGGGCATACAAAATTGTTTTGCCACAGGTAAATCCATTATTTTTTCTCTTATTGTGTGGCGCTGATAATTCATCCTTGTTCTCATTTTTTGGCCGGTCTCCCCTCACTTGTCCCTCCCTCACTTGTCTTACCTATTCCTGTGTCCTGTTGTGTGTAGAAATATGTGATTCTTCATTTTTTGTTTTAGTCTCAGCCTGATGAAGAGACCTGAGTAGTCTCGAAAGCTTGGAATTTGTTACCATATTTTCAGTTAGCCATTAAACGGTATCAACCACAGAGGACTCTCAAGTATAAATATTTTTCTATTCTTGGAATTGAAATTCATCATTTTATTGTCGTAGTAAAACTTCATTTATTCTTGTTTGAAGTACATACATTTGCAATGGCCACGTAACAAGGCAATAACTCAATATTTTATGCCTACACCCTCCTTGACCCTGGGCTTCAACACCGCCAGTTGCTGCTCAGAAGTGTTAGATGCACAGATGAAAACAATCGCTGATGTGTTTGTGGGGTTCAGTAACGCCTGCTGTTCCCCTGCTGTGTGTCTGGCAAAAATTACTGCTGCTAACTACAACTTCATCTTCAAACATCTCATACTAGGCCTCTGCCTACACCCTCCTTGACCCTGGGCTTCAACACCGCCAGTTGCTGCTCAGAAGTGTTAGATGCACAGATGAAAACAATCGCTGATGTGTTTGTGGGGTTCAGTAACGCCTGCTGTTCCCCTGCTGTGTGTATGGAAAAAATTACTGCTGCTAACTACAACTTCAACTTCAAACATCTCATACTAGGCCTCTGCCTACACCCTCCTTGACCCTGGGCTTCAACACCGCCAGTTGCTGCTCAGAAGTGTTAGATGCACAGATGAAAACAATCGCTGATGTGTTTGTGGGGTTCAGTAACGCCTGCTGTTCCCCTGCTGTGTGTCTGGCAAAAATTACTGCTGCTAACTACAACTTCAACTTCAAACATCTCATACTAGGCCTCTGCCTACACCCTCCTTGACCCTGGGCTTCAACACCGCCAGTTGCTGCTCAGAAGTGTTAGATGCACAGATGAAAACAATCGCTGATGTGTTTGTGGGGTTCAGTAACGCCTGCTGTTCCCCTGCTGTGTGTCTGGCAAAAATTACTGCTAGCTACCTAATCATGGTGAAAAAAACATGACATGTCAAAGTGTCTAGTGCTACACATAGATATGAGGCTACACCCTGATTTCTAAGCTGTAAACATTTGAAACGTCAACTTTAAAACCATAAAATGATAGTCTTTGTCACAAATCTGTTACAAAATAATTGTGACATATTATTACAGATATGCACATGTCGAAAACAAATGCAAACACAAAAGCCTACTTATGCTATAGGATACTGATGGTCAACCTTGTCACTCCATAGCTTAGCACAAATCCAACTCACATCATGACTCAAATTCTGCAATGTTGGAAGTGCATAATGTGGGTTGAACTTTGACAACTGCTGCAGTGCGAAGGTTATACTTCAGTGTTCTTGCCTTTTAAATAAAAGCATACAAGTAAATATAATAATCCAATGTTGATTAAGGGACGTGATGTACACCTGTAATATTGTGCAAACAATGCATGTAGGAATAGTCCTCTTCAACATTACTTATATTTGTGTCATTTTAAAAAATACATATTTAATTAGAAAGTTAACAGCCCATATCATAAAGGTCCTTCATGTAAACATGATAATCGCTAACAAAAATCATGCATTACCTTGGTAAAGTCAATAGTGCATAGTCACAATAGCAAAATATATACCTGTAAGTGGTGCTGAAAGAACGACAACTGATAGAATAGGTGAATGATATCTATTTATCAGACTGAATAGCGACACCTGTACAATGTCGATATAATACTGTACCTTAACAAAACAGCTGTGTCACACCTCACACTCGTTTTTCTTGTAGCTTGTTATGTAATAGGGCACATGCGTGTATGTTTCATCATAGGTGCATGTTTACTGAGTAAAGCAGTCATGACAACGCCTTTGTGTTGTCGGTACGCTTGCGATGATGAACGATGCGCACCGTGAATGTTAGTCTGCGTCATAAGACGTACAGACGCTCCAATACCCAACGCGTCACAGCAGGAAGCCAGTCTGTGCGTCCAAACAAAGGCGCAACCATACATGCACGTAACCTTTTATAAAGCTATATAAAAAAAAGGATGTAGTAGTAACGCACACTTTATTGAGGTACAGTATTACATCGCCATTCACCATCTGTGGCTATGCAGTCTCATCTATATATACCTTATCTATCCGTTGTCATGCTTGCAAGTCCACAGTCAGGCATAAATATCTGTTTTCACTCTGCACTATGCACTTTTTAAATTTTTTGTTTGTTAATATAAATGATTGGCACATATCAGTATTACATGATGGAAATTTTAGATTTTTAAAAAATTTTTAGTGATATTATTCACCAAATGTAAAGTTTTATGAATGTCAAAGATAACTTGTAATGCTGATTATGTTTTTAAGTCAGCCATTCATTGTCTACACAATAAAAATGGTGTACATACTGTTACTTAGCCATCATTAATGGATTCTGATATGTACTTGTATGCTTTTATTTTAAACCGTATAGCAGATTATTTAACCTATTTTAATTGTGGTTTGCATTGCTTTTCAACATGTTAATGTATGCGTTTATGTTTGTAAATTATTAATTTACATAGATTTTTTTAAGTAAAATCATCATCTTATGGTACTAAAGGTTGTATTTCTCTTGTTTGGAGTATAGACATTTTTAATTGACACGTAACAAGGAAAATACTTGATATAGTATTTAAACATCCTCCTTGACCCTGGGCTCCAACACCGCCAGTTGTTGCTCGGAAGTGCTGTTAGCGCAGTGAACACTTGCTCCTGTGTTACTGGGGTTCAGTAATGTCAGCTGTTCCCCTGCTGTGTGAACGGCAAAAAGTCCTGCTGCCTCCACCATGTTCTCTTCTCATTCCTGGGCTACAACACCGCCAGTTGTTGCTCGGAAGTGCTGTTAGCACAGTCAACACTTGCTCCTGTGTTACTGGGGTTCAGTAATGTCAGCTGTTCCCCTGCTGTGTGAACGGCAAAAAGTCCTGCTGCCTCCACCATGTTCTCTTCTCATCCCTGGGCTACAACACCGCCAGTTGTTGCTCGGAAGTGCTGTTAGCACAGTGAACACTTGCTCCTGTGTTACTGGGGTTCAGTAATGTCAGCTGTTCCCCTGCTGTGTGAACGGCAAAAAGTCCTGCTGCCTCCACCATGTTCTCTTCTCATCCCTGGGCTACAACACCGCCAGTTGTTGCTCGGAAGTGCTGTTAGCACAGTGAACACTTGCTCCTGTGTTACTGGGGTTCAGTAATGTCAGCTGTTCCCCTGCTGCGTGAACGGCAAAAAGTCCTGCTGCCTCCACCATGTTCTCTTCTCATCCCTGGGTACAACACCGCCAGTTGTTGCTCGGAAGTGCTGTTAGCACAGTGAACACTTGCTCCTGTGTTACTGGGGTTCAGTAATGTCAGCTGTTCCCCTGCTGTGTGAACGGCAAAAAGTCCTGCTGCCTCCACCATGTTCTCTTCTCATCCCTGGGCTACACACCGCCAGTTGTTGCTCGGAAGTGCTGTTAGCACAGTGAACACTTGCTCCTGTGTTACTGGGGTTCAGTAATGTCAGCTATTCCCCTGCTGTGTGAACGGCAAAAAGTCCTGCTGCCTCCACCATGTTCTCTTCTCATTCCTGGGCTACAACACCGCCAGTTGTTGCTCGGAAGTGCTGTTAGCACAGTCAACACTTGCTCCTGTGTTACTGGGGTTCAGTAATGTCAGCTGTTCCCCTGCTGTGTGAACGGCAAAAAGTCCTGCTGCCTCCACCATGTTCTCTTCTCATTCCTGGGCTACAACACCGCCAGTTGTTGCTCGGAAGTGCTGTTAGCACAGTGAACACTTGCTCCTGTGTTACTGGGGTTCAGTAATGTCAGCTGTTCCCCTGCTGTGTGAACGGCAAAAAGTCCTGCTGCCTCCACCATGTTCTCTTCTCATTCCTGGGCTACAACACCGCCAGTTGTTGCTCGGAAGTGCTGTTAGCACAGTCAACACTTGCTCCTGTGTTACTGGGGTTCAGTAATGTCAGCTGTTCCCCTGCTGTGTGAATGGCAAAAAGTCCTGCTGCCTCCACCATGTTCTCTTCTCATCCCTGGCTACAACACCGCCAGTTGTTGCTCGGAAGTGCTGTTAGCACAGTGAACACTTGCTCCTGTGTTACTGGGGTTCAGTAATGTCAGCTGTTCCCCTGCTGTGTGAACGGCAAAAAGTCCTGCTGCCTCCACCATGTTCTCTTCTCATCCCTGGGCTACAACACCGCCAGTTGTTGCTCGGAAGTGCTGTTAGCACAGTGAACACTTGCTCCTGTGTTACTGGGGTTCAGTAATGTCAGCTGTTCCCCTGCTGTGTGAACGGCAAAAAGTCCTGCTGCCTCCACTATGTTCTCTTCTCATCCCTGGGCTACAACACCGCCAGTTGTTGCTCGGAAGTGCTGTTAGCACAGTGAACACTTGCTCCTGTGTTACTGGGGTTCAGTAATGTCAGCTGTTCCCCTGCTGTGTGAACGGCAAAAAGTCCTGCTGCCTCCACCATGTTCTCTTCTCATTCCTGGGCTACAACACCGCCAGTTGTTGCTCGGAAGTGCTGTTAGCACAGTGAACACTTGCTCCTGTGTTACTGGGGTTCAGTAATGTCAGCTGTTCCCCTGCTGTGTGAACGGCAAAAAGTCATGCTGCCTCCACCCTGTTGTCTTCTCATCCCTGGGCTTCAACACCGCCAGTTGTTGCTCGGAAGTGTCATTGGCACGGGTACTCACTCCTGCCCAGACTGGTTACAGCACGCCATCTGTTTCCTGTCAGTGTAAACGTCACTTAGCCTCCAATAAGTTGTCCTGTCGTGTTGCGGTCGGGTTAGCCGACTCTATGGTGCTTGGAGTTTAGGTGCTTCCTATGTGTGCTGCGGGATATGCAAATAAAGGTTGTTTCCGTTGTGACAATAGGACAATCACCCACTGTAGTACTGTGGGATTCGGTAACTGCGGCCGGCTCGCGGCCTGTCAACTTAAATTTCCATGGGTACCTTCTGCTACCCGTCCGGGTTCCAGTACCGTCAGCTGGTTCTCCGCAGTGCCTTTGGCCTAGGTGCCTCCATCTCGGTATCCGAGTTCCAGCAACGTCTGCTGGTCCTTGGTAGTGCTTTGGAGCACAGGTACCTACTGCTTAGTAACCGTGTCCCAGTAACGTCAGCTGGTCCTCGGTTGTGCCATTGGCTCTTTTCCTTCTGCTGCCCCTCCGGGTTCCAGCACAGTCAGCTGGTCCTCGTTACTTGCATTGGCTCTTGTACCTTCTGCTACCCGTCCGGGTTCCAGTACCGTCAGCTGGTTCTCCGCAGTGCCTTTGGCCTAGGTGCCTCATCTCGGTATCCGAGTTCCAGCAACATCTGCTGGTCCTTGGTAGTGCTTTGGAGCACAGGTACCTCCTGCTTAGTAACCGTGTCCCAGTAACGTCAGCTGGTCCTCGGTTGTGCCATTGGCTCTTTTCCTTCTGCTGCCCCTCCGGGTTCCAGCACAGTCAGCTGGTCCTCGTTACTTGCATTGGCTCTTGTACCTTCTGCTACCCGTCCTGGTTCCAGTACCGTCAGCTGGTTCTCCGCAGTGCCTTTGGCCTAGGTGCCTCCATCTCGGTATCCGAGTTCCAGCAACGTCTGCTGGTCCTTGGTAGTGCTTTGGAGCACAGGTACCTCCTGCTTAGTAACCGTGTCCCAGTAACGTCAGCTGGTCCTCGTTTGTGCCATTGGTTCTTTTCCTTCTGCTGCCCCTCCGGGTTCCAGCACAGTCAGCTGGTCCTCGTTACTTGCATTGGCTCTTGTACCTTCTGCTACCCGTCCGGGTTCCAGTACCGTCAGCTGGTTCTCCGCAGTGCCTTTGGCCTAGGTGCCTCCATCTCAGTATCCGAGTTCCAGCAACGTCTGCTGGTCCTTGGTAGTGCTTTGGAGCACAGGTACCTCCTGCTTAGTAACCGTGTCCCAGTAACGTCAGCTGGTCCTCGGTTGTGCCATTGGCTCTTTTCCTTCTGCTGCCCCTCCGGGTTCCAGCATAGTCAGCTGGTCCTCGTTACTTGCATTGGCTCTTGTACCTTCTGCTACCCGTCCGGGTTCCAGTACCGTCAGCTGGTTCTCCGCAGTGCCTTTGGCCTAGGTGCCTCCATCTCGGTATCCGAGTTCCAGCAACGTCTGCTGGTCCTTGGTAGTGCTTTGGAGCACAGGTACCTCCTGCTTAGTAACCGTGTCCCAGTAACGTCAGCTGGTCCTCGGTTGTGCCATTGGCTCTTTTCCTTCTGCTGCCCCTCTGGGTTCCAGCACAGTCAGCTGGTCCTCGTTACTTGCATTGACTCTTGTACCTTCTGCTACATTTACAAATTGAAGATTTTTTCAATGCTTTTTTGGGTAATCACTCTGGATCTCCAACAATTAAGACGACGACCCTGATGACCACCCCGAAGAAGATGACGACCACAAGGACGACGAGCATCAAGCCAACCAGCCTAAACACCATCACAAAGAAGAAATAAAAGATTACCAAACAGGACTAAGAAGGTTAAGACAAACTACAAGATACAGAACAAGAGACTTAAGAACAGTAAGCAGAAGATCAAAAAGCAGAAGAACATGAAGTATAAGACCAAAATGAAGAGCAAAATATATGCTCTAAATTATAAGCAGAAGAAGACTAAGCAGTGTATGGGGGTGAGTCCGTTCCTCCTCGTGGTGCCCCTGGAAAATGCCTGCTGCTGCAGGCTAAACTGAACACGGACAAATACTGTTGTAATTTAAATCTTTTGTGACAGCAAGAACGGAAGGATGAAAAATTCATACTTTGACAGATTACAAGTACAGGATTCTCTGTCACAAATAAGAATATGATGAAGAAGATGAAGTACAATATGAATAAGAATAATAGTTTAATAAGAAGAATATGAGTAATGTTAACAAAAAGATGAATAGCAAGAAGTTTAAGAAGAAGATAAAGAAGGTGAAGATGAAGAATAATTTGATGAAAAAGATGATGCTGCTGAAGATTATGAAGGAGAAAGTGTGTCAAAAGTTAAAAAGGTGAAGAGCATGGAAGTTGTGAAATATACATATTTGCCAAAATAGAAAAAACGTTAACAACATTGTCAATTTCTTCGTCAATCCGAACATCTTTAAAAAAAAAAATATTTATGCTATTCCATTTGATTGGGTTAAACATCTATGCCTTTAATGTCTCCTCAACCTTCCCCAATACATTCTACATTACTCTTTGTTGTTTTCCTTCATGTACAATTAACCAACAAGGCAAGAATGTTTTTTTTTTAATTCCGATATTTTGTTCCCATAGACTTACATTGGATTTCCGGTATCGGGTATCGCCGATATTTTTTGGGTATCGGCGATACCATTCCGATTCCGATACTTTTGGATATCGGAAAGTATCGCTCAACTCTACTTATCACTCATCTGGCTAATTATGCACAATTAACATAGATTTCTGTTTCTTAGTGTATCCTTGTGTGCATCATCTTGTTTAATTATATTTTTCCCTGTTGTTATGCAAATCCTTGTCTCTAAGTTTTTTATGTGCGCGAACTTACTAATATTCCTACTCTAACTAATTATTTGGCATTTATCATGGGTAGTGCCTGAGTTTGCAGCACTTTTAAACACTCAAGACTAGAGCGCTGAATTTTTTCCTATTCAGAAAAATGTATTCAATATAACTTGCGTTTATTTATGAAAAAATGGAAACTTGGCCAAAATTTTGTACATTTTGCAATTTTCAAATTTTAATTTTTGTACCCTTAAATCAGTCATATTGGACAAAATAGTAAATAATATTTCCCACACTTCAACTTTACATCAGCACAATTTTGGAAACATAATTTTTTTTGTTAGGACGTTATAAGGGTTAAAAGTTGACCAGCGAATTCTCACTTTTCCAAGAAAATTTACCATTTTTTTAGGGACCACCTCACATTTGAAGTCAGTTTGGGTGGTCAATATAACAGAAATTACCCAAAACTGACACCATTCTAAAAACTGCACCCCTCAAAGTGGCCAAACCACATTCAAGAAGTTTATTAACATTTCAAGTGTTTGACGAGAACTAAAGCAATGTGGAAGGAAAAAATTAACATTTTTCTTTTTTCACAAAACATTTACTTTGGAACCAATTTTTTTCAGGAGAAAATGTTGTCAAAGCTCAAGTTGCAGTTCAAATGAAGGTCTGGGGTGCTGGGTTTCTTTTTATACACACCCACTAATTAACCTATTGTTTACTGAGCAAGGTGAGGATGTAAAGAGTGCTTTATATGACCAGGCGACAAAACTTTTCTCTTGCCAAAATCTGACCATTCTGTGTCCATTAAATGATCAATATTTCTGCATTGATGCCAATTTATTTTCTTAACCTAAACCACATTTTGGAGGGTTTCAGCTTTCAAAAGAATACTTTATACAACCAAAGGATGAATTTAATGTCAGGTTATAAGCTTTTATTTATATAACATGGATAAGAGACATAACTTCTGTCAGAGAGTGTATACAGGACTTATCAACAGGCCCAGAAAAAATTCTTCTGTTACTAAGGTAATACAGTAGGGGACATGTCACTTTGAAATTGTTTGTAGCATCTAGTCAATGTTATAGAGGCCTTATCAACAGGCCCTAAAATATTATTCTGTTACTAACGTCATACAGTAGAGGGGACATCTCACTTTGAAATTGTTTGGAGCATCTAGACATTGTTATACAAGACTTATCGACAGGCCCAAAAAAATTCTTCAGTTATTAACGTCATACAGTAGAGGACATCTCACTTTGAAATTGTTTGTAGCATCTAGTCAATGTTATACAGGCTGTAACATCTATACCTTCGCGGGGCTCAGGTCGGGGTCACAGCTCGCGGTCTGCACCCCCTGCCTGGCTTCTGCTCCTGGTCCCTCTCCAGTTCCTGCTTCCTGGCGCGCGGCCAGAAGATCTCTGGGTATGGCGCTGAGGTTCCGTGTGCACTCCCAGACTCTTAAAGTGACAGCGTGCATTTTTCAAAAAATGCTCCCAACCAATGGTGTAATAGCGAGTACTATTTCTGGCTCCTCTGCCATAGAGGAGGCACCGGAAGAACGAGTGTTTCCTGGAATTAGTCTAACTGGAGGTAGCACCTGCGTCAATTGGACATTCCAATCTAACCCTGTTCGAGGGGTTTACTATGGGTGTCTGGGGCTCGCATAGTCATGCCCCCTTCAGAGCCCCCCAGTTTGTGGTTCCACAATAATAGAAATAAATGAATGTACACTGCAACATCTGTGTCTCCGTTTCCATTCGTTACAGCATCTTCGGCTGTAGAGTTATGCCAAGGGGTTACCTCCTTGACAGACCAGCAGGAGAAAGTTACAACCTATCTGTGCAACTTGTCTACATGCATGGACTCAGTGATATCCTCATCATCTTCTGTCTCTGCCCAGGCTGCAAATACCACTGTGGCAGGATTCCAGGCTGCCTGTTGTATGGCAGGTAAAGGACTTCGTTTGGCGGCTTCAGTTCTTTTTGAGGGCGATCCCGCTCAGTGTCAAGGGTTCATTAATCAGTGTACTCTGCACTTTGAGCTTTTGGGGCATATGTTTGCTTCTGATCGGGCTAAGGTGGACTTCATTATGTCGCACCTTGCTGAAGATGCTCTCAACTGGCTGAATCTATTATGGGAGAGAGGGGATCCTCTGGTTAATTATCTTCATTTTTTTCTTGAGGCATTCCGCAGGACTTTTGATGAGCCAGGCCGTGCCGCCTCAACAGCTTCCTCTCTTCTTCGTCTACGCCAGGAGGACCTCATGGTGGCTCAGTATGTGGTTTGGTTCCATACCCTTTCCTCTGAGTTATCCTGGAACAACGATGCCTTGGTGTCCACCTTCTGGAAAGGACTGTCTGGGAGAATACAGGACAAGCTGGCGGGTCGGGCTACTCCAGCAGCTCTGGATGAATTGATATCCCTGGCGACCCGGATTGACCTTCGGTTTCAAGAACGATCCAAGGAATCTAAGAGGGAGAGGAGACCTTGTCGCTTGGCTCCTAGTTTCAAAAAAACATTTGTCCCTCCATCTTTAACGTTTCTTCCAGAAGCTATGCAAGTGGACCAAGTTAACTTGGCCAGACAGCACCACTAGGAGCGCTGGTCGGAGGGCAGGTGTTTCCATTCCAGCAGTTCAGAGCATCTGATTTGCTTCTATCTGGAGAGGTTGGGAAACTCCAGAGCCTAGGGTGGGTAGCAGAGGCCTCCCTGGGTGAGGATCCCTCTCCTTCGCTACAGACGACTGTGTCTTTATCCTTTGGTTCAGTCAGTTTTTCGGAGTCTGGCTACATGGATTCCGGGGCAGCGAGGAACTTCATTCAGCAAGCAGTGGTGGACCGTTGCTGGATTCCAGTACAGCATTTTCCAAATCCCTTGTGGGTTGCTTCTGTGGATGTCAAACCCTTCTGCAAGCTCATTCAGTTCCAGATTGTGCCCGAGGAACTTCGAGTAGGTCTGACGCATTCTGAGAGAATCTGTTTTTATGTTTTGCCTGGTTTGTCTCTCCCCTTGCTCTTAGGGTTACCTTGGCTTAAAACACATGAGCCCATCTTAAACTGGAGGACTGGGGAGGTGATGCACTGGGGAAACTCTTGTTCCGATTGATGTATCGCTTCCGTCCATCCTGCTCTTCCATCAGTGGAGCCAACTGCCCAACTGGGTTTACCATCCTCTTACTGGTCCTTCTCAGATGTCTTTGGAAAAAAGGAAGCAGAGATGCTGCTTCCACACAGGTCATATAACTGTCCCATTGATCTGCTTCCTGGAACGTCTCCTCTTCGTGGGCGAATCTATCCTCTTTATCAGGCTGAGACCCAGGTCATGTCGGAGTACATCTGGGAGAACCTGACTAGAGGATTTATTTGGAAATCATCTTCTCCAGCGGGTGCAGGATTCTTCTTTGTCAAGAAGAAGGATGGGTCTCTACAGCCCTGTATCAATTACAGGGGATTAAACTAAATCTGGATGGAAAAACAGGTACTCATTGCAGCTTATTTCAGAGTTGTTTGATCATTTCAGGGGAGCTATGATCTTCACCAAGTTGGATCTCATAGGAGCTTACAACCTGATCCACATAGGTCAACGAGACGAATGGAAAACTGCCTTCAACACTTGAGATGGGCACTAGAAATACCTGGTCATGCCATTTGGCTTCAGTAATACTCCTGCGGTCTTTCTGGAGTTCGTAAATTACATTTTTAGAGATATTCTTTATTCATGTGTTGTTGTCTACTCGAATGACATCTTAATTTACTCCGCAGACTAAGCCACTCATTGGAGACATGTTCGTCTGGTTTTGCAGAGGCTCAGGGAGAACAGACTGTATGCCAAGTTTGAGAAGTGCATTTTCGAGCAATCCTCTCTGCCTTTTCTCGCTCATCCACAGTTTAAAAGATGGATCCGGAGAAGTTATCTGCTATCCTCAAATGGTCTCGGCCATCCAGGCTTAAAGCAATACAGCGGTTCCTGGAATTCACCAACTATTACCGTCAATTTATTCCACACTTCTCAACTCGAGTGGCACCCATCTCGGCTCTGACTCGAAAGGGAGTCAACCCCAAGGATTGGACTCCAGAGGCAGAGGATGCGTATGCTTCACTGAAGAGAGACTTCTCTTCCGCACTTCTTCTCCATCGAACGGTAACTGATAAGCAATTTTTTCTCGAGGTGGATGCTTCCTCCATAGGGGCTGGTGCAGTCCTCTGTCAAAAGTCTCTCTCCGGTCGTATGGCTCCTTATGTTTTTTTCTTGAATGTTTTTTCCACTTATGAAAGGAATTATTCTGTTGGAGATCAGGAGTTGCTGGCAATCAAGTTGGCCCTGCAAGAGTGGTGACACCTCCTCGAGGGTGCAGTCCATCAGGTTGTCATATTCACAGATCATAAAAACCTTGCCTACCTCCAGCCTGCAGAGAGGTTGAAGACTTGCCAGGCCAGGTGGGCTTTGTTCTTTGCTAGATTCAATTTTGTTCTTCATTTTTCACCCAGCTGATAAAAACATCAAGGCTGATGCACTTTCTAGAGCCTTACTGCCTCCTGACCGTGAAGAAGAATCCCAACATATCATTGAGCCATCCAGGTTAGTGTCAGTAGCCTCTGTCAACCTTTCTCGGCTTCCTCCCAGAAAAACTTTTGTGGAAGGTCTCCCTTTCAGATTGTGTTCGGACTTCAACCCGGAATCCTCTTCCCCTCTCTGGGCTTTCAAGCATTCCTGCAGTGGACACCTTTGTGGAGGAACTCTCTAAAGTGTGGAGCGATACCAAGTCCTCTTTGGAAAAAGCCTCACAACGTATAAAGGAACATGCAGACAGAAGACATCTCGATGCTCCAATCTTTCAGCCCGGAGATAGGGTGTGGCTCTCCTCCAAGTACATCTGTCTGAAGATGCCCTCCTGCAAATAAGGTCCCCTCTTCATTGGCCCCTTTGAGGTCCTGAAGCAAATCAATGCAGTCTCGAATAAATTGAAATTGCCTGCTTCTTTACGTGTGTCTAATTCCTTTCATGTTTCTCTCCTTAAACCAGTAGTCTTAAGTTCTTTCTTTAAGGACCTGTGTACCACTCTATATCCCATCAGCGAGGGGGATGTCTTTGAAGTAGAGAAGATTTTGGCCACAAAGAGGATAAGGGGAAAGACCTATTTTTTTGGTGGATTGGAGGGGCTTCGGTCCTAAAGAGAGGTTGTGGCAATCTAAAGAGAATATCCAGGCACCTCTCCTATTGAAGAGCTTTTACGCAGGCTTGAAAAAGAGGTGGTGTAAAGGGGGATACTGTAACATCTATACTTCCGCGGGCCCGTAGGGGTCCCCGCTCACGGTCTGCCCCCCCAGCTGCCCAGCTTAGTTTCCTGGTCACTCTCCTGCTCCTGCTTCCTGTCGCGCGGCCAGAAGATCTCCGGTTATGATGCTGAGGTCGCCCGCGTGCATACTCCCGGTATTTTAAAGAGACAGCGTGCATTTTTCAAAAATGCTCCGGACCAATGGTGTAATAGCGAGTGCTATTTCTGGCTCCTCTACCATAGAGGAGGTGCAGGAGCATTGAGTATTTCCTGTAGTTAGTTTCCGGTCCCATACTGTTGTGTTTGCATTGTGTCTGTGTACTGCCAGTACCTCGCTAATATTGTTTGTCTCCTCTGAGGTGCACTTGCTCTTCACTCTGTCATCCAGGATGACTTCTGAGCTGCCTGTGTCAAGTCTTGCCTGCTTAGCCGTTTACCACCAGCCTGGCGCTCTGCTATCTGCTATTCCTGCCAAGTCGCCTGTTTTGCTGGGTCAGCTTCCACGTGTCTGGGAGTCTAACTGGAGGTAGCACCTACGTCCCTTGGACATTCCAATCTAACCCTGTTCGATGGGTTTTACTACAGGTGTCTGGGGCTCGCATAGTCACGCCCCCTTCGGAGCCTCCTGGTCCGTGGTCTCTTGGTTCCACAAAAATTGAAATAAATGAATGTACACTTCAACATCTGTGTCTTCGTCTCCACTCGTTGCACAGGCCTTATCGACAGGCCGAAAAAAATTCTTTAGTTACTAGCATTATTCAGTAGGGGACATCTCACTTTGAAATTGTTTGGAGCCTATCTTCTAGATTATATGCATCTTTGGCATCCAATTTCTCATGGGCATCTTTTATACCTATCTTGATATGCGCATCTGTTACACCTATCTTCTGACAAGAATCAAAGGTTCTCTGGTACTTGGTATTGGGTAAATGAATAATCCTTGTAGGCTGGATCCTGGATCTCGTACTTCCCATAGCCGCCCTGTTATTGATCCTTTTGTATGTTCTCGTTCCCACCGTCGTCATAGCCCTTTTCCTGATCAGTTCATGAAACGACACACCAGCCATATTTGTCCAGCAAACCTGCAGCTTACCAGCAGCAACTGTAGGAAAGAGAGTGGTCCAATGCAATGGACAGTCTTGTAGGTTAAAACAGGCCTCATCCACACTACAATTTTTTTTTTTTATGTTACGAACCGAATACAGAGGGAGAGAGCTCAGTTTGAAAGTGTTTTAAGCATCTAGTCAATGTTATACAGGCCTCATCGACAGGCCCCCAAAAATTCTTCTGTTACTAATGTTATACAAAAGGCGACATCTCAATGTAAAAATTGCTTGGAGCATCTAGTCAATGTTATACATGCCTCATCTACAGGCCCAAAAAAATTATTCTATTACTAATGTTATACAGTAGGAGACATCTCACTTTGAAATTGTTTGGAGCATCTAGTCAATGTTATACAGGCCTCATCCACACCAAAAAACAAAAAAAAATCTGTTACTAATATCATACAGTAGGGGCATCTCACTTTGAAATTTTTTTGGAGCAGATCTTCTTTGTCATACAGGCCTCATCAACAGTGAAACATTTTTTCCGCTGTGAGTAACGTTATTAATCACGCTATATTTCACCTTCTAATTTTGTGCCACTTAAATTCAGCTGTGCACAGAGGTTGTTCAGAGTAAAAAAT
Organism: Oophaga sylvatica; assembly: GCA_033576555.1. Lineage (NCBI taxonomy): Eukaryota > Metazoa > Chordata > Amphibia > Anura > Dendrobatidae > Oophaga > Oophaga sylvatica. The sequence continues at coordinate 272,102,042 of JARQOD010000004.1, forward strand.
CTATTTTTAGTTGCTGATAGTGTGCACCTAGCATGTTTTCTGAGCAACATGACTGGGAAAATGCATGGTCATGGAGGAAGGGGGATTAGGTTTGGTGTTCTAGGTGTATGTGGGGTAGCTGTTAATGTTTCTGAAAGAACTAATGAACCATTAATGTGACCTCCTATCCAAAGACAACTGACAACTTCTGTTACTGGATGTTGTATTTTTTAGTGTGCTGCATTGTTCCTGCATAATTGCAGTCTCTGGTATCTTTAGTGGGGCTTATGTGCCTGCTATTGCAGATGCTGCTCTGAAGATGTTAGCAACTAATTTGTGGAAATGTTGAAAGACCTGCTTGGGTGTCCATCTGCTGGGTTGGGTGTAGTGGAAGACGTGTCGGTCCTATTATACTATTTCTACTGTGGCAAAATTGGTGCCACTTTGTTATTGTCTGACACTAATTTTTGTAAATGTGTAGATTCCACGTTGGGTCTCCTTCATGTGTGTTGCCTGTAGCAGTAGGCCTCCAATACCAGAAGTCCTCCACTGTCTTTGAGTCAACTACCCTAGTTACTATCCTTACGTTTTTCTGACAATAGTAATCTATGAAACTGATAAGTGTGCCACCTGAGTGTAGCTGAGCATCACTTTTTCAATTTTTTTGAGGGTTTTATCACTTATATAGCTCCAATAATTCAACATTAGCTTTACTGACATTACTGCAACTGTCATCATTGGGACTCACAATTTAATTTACTATCTTTATGTCTTTGTAGTGTGGGTAGAAATATAATTAGTGCGAGTAAACCCTCTCAAACACAGGTAGAACATACAAACTCTTTGCAGATGCTTTCCTTGGTGGGCTTGTAACACAGAACTACAGCGCTGCAAGACTGCTAATGTGTTTGCGTTAACAACTGAACTTTCTGTGGTTGAAAGGCTATTACTGCAATTCAAACTGTGTGCCTCACTGTTCTGTTGGGGAAAACTACTGTCAAGTTTGTCTTTCAGCATGTTTTGATACTGCAGCATGGGCGCGTCCATTTCCAGGAAGGAAGCAACAGCCAAAATTTCCTTTTGTATTGTGGATAGAACACATTGGCAACCCAGTAGTCAGCATTATTTAGAATCATAACTATACGGATAACAATAATGTTGCAGACAGTGCTGCAAGAAGGCGCTCATGGGTCGATCTCCACAAGTAACTCCACTCAAGCTTTCTTCCCTCATCCCCTCCTGAGAACCATGGACAACATAGAGGGAATCATTATCATCTTCATCTCCTAACTGTTGTGCATCCATCACCTCTTGCTTCTTGTCCTTTTCATGGTCCTTCTCCATTTGTTCCTCCCTTTGCAAACATCTGTGAGATGACAGACCTGAACCTATAGATATTGTTAACCCTAAAGGTATTCTCCTCTGCTTCCTCCTCTTCCCCCAGGACCACCAGCACCACCACCTGCTCACCCACACTTTTAAAAGTGTGCCCAGCATGCAGATTACAGTAATAGGGATGCTGATAATGGCATCATCACAGCTAACTATCCTAGAAGCCATTAAGAAAACGTACAGAAAAGTGCAGAGGTCCTTCAACTGTATCCAGTATACAAGTGTGAATTGCACCACGTCTGTACTGGGTTGTGACAGGCTATGAAAAATATCATCCTGCACCAGGTCTCGGAGCTGCTGCCACAGTCACTGCAACATGTTCAGAGTTTAATTCCACGGTGTGGTCATATTGCATATCAACCGGTTAACCAGTAGTCCAAAAGATCTCTATACCAACTGAAGTGGAATGGTGGAAACCAGCACGACAATGGTTTCTGCAGCAGCGCATCCAGGCTGGGACAATGGCAGAGGAATTGCTGTCCCATCAGTTTGAGGAAGCGAACTATGCAAGGCATGTGTGTAAGGTTTGCCAGCTTAGAGCCACAACCAGGTTTGCACCATTATCGCACACGGCCTTCCCTGGCTCCAGGTTGAGTGTGGACAGCCATTGCCCTAACTCAGATGGATAGCTGTCCACATCTGTTGATCTGTATGACTGCGATCTCCAAGGCATACTATTGTAAACACTGCCTGATTATGGTGACCCATGGCTGGGGAGGGATTCTCTCTGCAGTGTTGGCATGTGTGTTTATTAAGGCAGAGTTTGAGGGCGCAGGTGGAGGCCCTAGAGGAGGTGGAGCAGGCAGAAGAACTGCAGGAACTGTTACATAGAGAGGTTTGTTCCGCAAGCCCTGGGTATTCCATTACTTGATGTCTAGTGACAACTTAGTGTCTACTGCTTTAGTTCTCCATCCCCTGATGTGTGCTAGTTAAGTTCTGCAACTCAAACTGTTTAGTAGTTTAGTTTTCAAATCCCTGTTGTCTATTAGTTTAGTTCTCCATGTTCTGGTGTTAATTTGCTTAGATATGCAATCATAGCTGTTTAGTAGTTTAGTTCTCCAACCACTGTTGTCTATTAGTTAAGTTATCCATCGTATGGTGTGTAGTGGTTTAGTTCTACAACCCTAGCTGTTTAGTAGTTTAGTTCTACTACCCTTGTTGTCTAGTAGTTTAGTTATCCACCTTATGGTGTGTAGTGGTTTATTTCTCCATCCCCAAGCGCCCTGCAAACCTTGCAAGACTTCTGGAGCAGCACCTTCCCTGACTGCCCCTACAGCCACCAGAGTCACCCAGTGCCCAGTCATCTAGATGTAACTCCCTTGTCCATGCTTGTTCCTACAGGTGTCTTTGTTGAAATGCACCCTGGCAGATAAAGAATTTTTCAGGGAAAGGGTGATGTTCTCTGCGACTTGTTGCTGTAGCGCAGGCACATCTTCCTTACAGAAGTAATGGTGACTGAGCAAATGGTATTGGGGGACTGCGACAGCCATCTGCTTTCAGAAACCATCTGTATTCATAAGGCAGAAAGGCTGCATTTCCGTGGCCATGCAATAATCACAGAGATCACAGGCTATGAGTCATACAGAAACAAGCTCTGTGATCTTTGTAGCGAATAGCTCTCAGCTTGCCTCTATCGTTCACACAATTACATAATTGGGCGACGAATCATCAGAGGAGACCACAGGCTGTTCACAATAATTAGTTCTCAGAAAAGTAATAGTGAGCATACGGCTTATCCACGTCCAGATTAGAACACATGGAATATGTGTATATCCCGACGTACGATCACTGCTAAATCCACGATAACCCTACCCCTACACTCCTCGCTGCCAACAACAATCGTGTTTTTAACACAAAAATAACTAAAGGCCAATTGGACGCCATTCTTATTTAGATGTTCACACCATTAGGGTGTTTCATCCCCTCTCCCTCAGGGTAGCAATCATATACCAAGCCCCAGGCTTATCCACCCTTTTTTTTGACCACTTTTATATGTTGTGGCCAAAATTCATGTCCTCAGAATTGACACCCTTATCCTGGAAGACTTCAACAGCTCCACTCCCCAACTGCATCTCAGCTTCTATCTCTAGCCAATTCTCATGGCCTCTCACAACTTTCAAACTCTGAGACACACAAAGACGGTAACACCCCTGATTTGGACTTTGCCCCATTCAGTTCAATCTCCTACTTAGATGACTCACCTCTTACCCTTTGTCCCCCATGAAATTAGGAGTATAACCACAACTTAGACATTTTTAGATGCTCCCTAAAAACACATTTGTTTAGGGTGGCCTATCACGTTCCCTAATCAAAGTTCTTTTTACATATATATATAGCTTATTCTCTACTTCTCTGAACATAATTAGCCATCAAACTCAACCGTACCCAAAAGACTCATGCAGCCTTTATCTACCCCATTTTGTCAACATGGTTGTGCCATCATAGTAAATAAGCACCGGTGTCACCCCCACCTCATTGTGGATTGTAAGCTCTGAAGAGCAGGGCTGTCAATATTTTTGTTTTAACCCCTTCATGACCCAGCCTATTTTGACCTAAATGACTTGGCCATTTTTTGCAATTCTGACGAGTGTCCCTTTATGAGGTAATAACTCAGGAACGCTTCAACGGATCATAGCGATTCTGAGATTGTTTTTTCGTGACATATTGGGCTTCATGTTAGTGGTAAATTTAGGTCGATAATTTTTGCGTTTATTTGTGAAAAAAATGGAACTTTGGCCAAAATTTTGAAAATTTCGCAATTTTCAAATTTTGAATTTTTATTCTGTTAAACCAGAGAGTTATGTGACACAAAATAGTTAATAAATAACATTTCCCACATGTCTACTTTACATCAGCACAATTTTGGGAACAACATTTTTTTTTGTTAGGAAGTTATAAGGGTTAAAAGTTGACCAGCGATTTCTCATTTTTACAGCAAAATTTACAAAACCATTTTTTTAGGGACCACCTCACATTTGAAGTCACTTTAAGGGGTCTATATGGCAGAAAATACCCAAAAGTGACACCATTATAAAAACTGCACCCCTCAAGCTACTCAAAACTACATTCAAGAAGATTATTAACCCTTCAGGTGCTTCACAGGAACTAAAGCAACGTGGAAGGAAAAAATGGACATTTTAATTTTTCCAACAAAATTTTTCTTTTAGCATCAATTTTTTCATTTTTGCATGGGCAACAGGATAAATTGGATCCTAAAATTTGTTGGGCAACTTCTCCTGAGTACACAGATACCTCATATGTGGTCATAAACCACTGTTTGGGCGCACGGTAGGGCTCAGAAGGGAAGGAGCGCCATTTGACTTTTTGAATGGAAAATATGCTGGAATATTTAGCAGTTGCCATGTAGCATTTGGAGAGTCCCTGTGTGCCTAAACATTGGAGCTCCCCCACAAGTGACCCCATTTTGGAAACTAGACCCCACAAGGAACTTATCTAGATGCAGAGTGAGCACTTTGAACCCCCAAGTGCTTCACAAATTGATCCGTAAAAAAAAGAAAGTACTTTTTTTTTCACAAAAATTTTCTTTTACCCTTAGTTTTTTCATTTTCACATGGGCAACAGTATAAATTAGATCCTAAAATTTGTTGGGCAATTCCTCCTGAGTACACAGATACCTCATATGTGGTCATAAACCACTGTTTGGGCGCACGGCAGGGCTCAGAAGGGAAGGAGCGCCATTTGACTTTTTGAATGGAAAATTAGCTCCAGTCGTTAGCGGACACCATGTCATGTTTGGAGAGCCCCTGTATGCCTAAACTTTGGAGCTCCCCCACAAAAGACCCCATTTTGGAAACTAAACCCCCTAAGGAACTTATGCAGATGCACAGTGAGCACTTTGAACCCCCAGGTGCTTCACAAAAGTTTATAACGCAGAGCCGTGAAAATAAAAAATCATTTTTTTTTCTCAAAAAATGATTATTTAGCCCCCTATTTTTTATTTTCACAATGGTTACAGGAGAAATTGGACCTAAAAAGTTGTTGTCTAATTTGTCCTAAGTACGCTAGTACCTCACATGTGGGGGAGAACCACTGTTTGGGCACACGTCAGGGCTTGGAAGGGATGTAGTGACGCTTTGAAATGCCGACTTGATGGAATGGTCTGCGGGCGGGCAGAGCCCCTGATGTGCCTAAACAGTAGAAACCCCCCACAAGTGACCACATTTTGTAAACTAGACCCCTCAAGGAACTTAACTAGATGTGTGGTGAGCACCTTGAACCCCCACGTGCTTCACAGAAGTTTGTAATGCAGAGCCGTGAAAATAAAAAATCATTTTTTTCCTCAAAAACTGATTTTTTTAACACGCAATTTTTTATTTTCACAAGGGTAACAGGAGAAATTGGACCACAAAAGTTGTTGTACAGTTTGTCCTGAGTACACTGGTACCCCATATGTGGGGGGGAACCACTGTTTTGGCGCATGGGAGAGCACAGAAGGGAAGGAGCGCCATTTTGGAATGCTGACTTGATGGAATGTTCTGTGGGCTTCATGTTGCGCTTGCAGAGCCCCTGATGTGCCTAAACAGTAGAAACCCCCCACAAGTGACCCCATTTTGGAAACTAAACCCCCCAAGGAGCTTATCTAGATGTGTAGTGAGCACTTTGAACCCCCAAGGGCTACACAGAAGTTTATAACGCCGGGTGTTATGATTTGGTAGCTAAGGAGAGCAGGCAAAAAAGGCAATACTCCAGAGAGGTTGGAATCTATTGGATTGCAGTACCCTGACTAACCACCACAACTAAAGGCAGCCGTGGAGCGTACCTACGTTGGTCCTAGACGCCTCGTCACAGCCTGAGAAGCTAACTTCACCTAAAGATAGAAAGAGGAAAACTATCTGCCCCGGAGCAGATCCCCAAAGAACATAGGAAGCCCCCAAACATGTAATGACGGTTAGACAAGAGGAAATACAGACACAGACAGAAAATAGTATGAGCAAATGTTGGGGCCCAATCTTCCTAGACAGAAAAGGATAGGAAGGTCACTTACTGCAATCCAAAAAAACCCTAAAAAAAATACCAACACACTAATTGCAAAAACACCTGAGATCACACGACCTCTACCACCTAAATTAGTTCTCTGGTGTAACAAAACTAAGCCGCAGCCACAGAAAAAACTGGAAAAGGCAAATGAACAAACAACTGGCTGAACTAAACTGAGAGGAGCACAAGCCCCCGGAGGGGACCTGGCAGACCCCCACAGAAGTGCAGGACAAAATGCAAAAAGCAAGCACAAAAAACTAAAAGAAGAAAATGTCTTATCTGTTAGCAGAAGATGCAGGCACGAAACAGCAAGCTTCAAAGTGAACCAGGAACAAAAGTTGAGACCAGAACAATTGATCACCGGCAACCGTGATGGGAGGGAACCTCCCTTATATAAGACCAGTCAGTAACACCTGATCGCCAATCTTCACAATCTTCATTGAATAGTTCAGTACTGTTTGTAACCACCAGAGGGAGCTTCTGCTCAGAATTCATTTCTAGCACATTCACAACAGTACCCCCCCCTTGAGGAGGGGTCACCGAACCCTCATTTGGGCAACCAGGTTGGTCAGGATGAGCTCTGTGATACGCACGGATGAGTCTTCTAGCATGGATGTCCGAAGCAAACACCCAAGAATTGTCCTCCTGACCATAACCTCTCCACTTAACCAAATACTGGAGTTTCCGTCTAGAAAAACGAGAATCCAATATTTTCTCAACCACATACTCCAGATTGCAGGGCCAGGAGGCACAGCCATAGGAACCACTGGCTCGACAAACCTCTTCAATAAGGACTTGTGGAACACGTTATGGATCTTAAATGTCCCTGGAAGAAGTAAACGAAAGGAAACAGGATTAAGAGTCTCCATGATCTTATAAGGTCCAATGAACCTAGGCTTAAACTTAGGAGATGCAACTCTCATAGGGATATTTCTTGAGGACAACCAGACCAAGTCCCCCACTTCAAACCGAGGACCATCAGTCCTATGCCGGTTGGCAAACCGCTGGGCCCTCTCCTGAGAGAGGGACAACCTCTCCACTACCTGGTCCCAAATCTGCTGCATACGCTCCACAACAGAGTCAACACCTGGACAGACAGAAGCCTCCGTCTGTCCTGAAGAAAATCGAGGGTGAAACCCAAAATTACAGAAAAATGGAGACATCAAGGTTGCAGAGCTAGCCCTATTATTAAGAGCAAACTCAGCCAAAGGCAAAAAGAGACCAAGTCATCCTGATCAGCAGACACAAAGCATCTCAGATAAGTCTCCAATATCTGGTTTGTTTTCTCAGTTTGTCCATTGGTCTAAGGATGAAAAGCTGAGGAGAAAGACAATTGAACACCAAGTTTAGAACAAAAAGTCCTCCAAAATCTGGAAACAAACTGGACTCCTCTGTCAGACACAATGTTCTCAGGAATACCGTGTAACCGAACCACGTGCTGAAGGAACAAAGGCACCAATTTGGAGGAGGAAGGCAACTTAGGTAATGGCACAAGATGTATCATTTTGGAAAACCTATCACAAATCACCCAGATAACGGTCATACTCTGAGAAACAGGGAGGTCGGAAATGAAATCCATAGAGATATGGGTCCATGGTCTCTTGGGCACAGGCAATGGCATCAACAAACCACTAGGGCGAGAGCAAGGCTTGGAGCGAGAGCAAGTCCTGCAGGACTGCACAAATTCCCTGGCGTCACGAGACAAAGTAGGCCACCAAAAGGACCGACTAACCAAGTCTCTGGTACCAAAAATTCCGGGATGACCGGCCAATGCGGAACAATGAATCTCAGACATCACACTCTTTTTCCACCGGTCTGGGACAAACAATTTCCCAATAGGGCAGAGTTCGGGTTTATCCTCCTGACACCCTTCCAGAGCCAGTCTCAAATTGGGCGAGATGGCGGAAAGAACTACACCCTCTTTCAAAATAACAGTAGGATCAGATAACTCGGGAGAGTCAGCAAGGAAACTCCTCGAGAGGGCATCCACTTTAACATTCTTAGTGCCAGGAAGAAAGGAAACCACAAAATTAAAACGTGTGAAAAACAAGGTCCACCTGGCCTGTCTAGGATTAAGTCGCTTGGCTGATTCCAGATAAACCAGATTCTTATGGTCCGTGAGGAACACCACCTGATGTTTGGCTCCCTCCAGCCAATGTCTCCACTCTTCAAAAGCCCACTTCATGGCCAATAACTCCCGATTACCCACGTCATAATTACGTTCAGTAGGAGAAAATTTTCGAGAGAAAAAGGCACAAGGGTTACTTTTAGAGGTCTCTGGATCTCTTTGGGACAAAACGGCACCTGCCCCAATTTCAGAGGCATCAACCTCCACCTGAAATGGTAGAGAAACATCAGGCTGCCGTAGAACAGGAACAGAAGTGAATCTCTGCTTAAGTTCCTGAAACGCAGAAACTGCCTCAGGACGCCAATTCACCACATCAGAACCCTTCTTGGTCAAATCAGTCAATGGTTTAACAATAACAGAGGAATTACCAATAAATTTTCGATAAAAATTGGCAAAACCCAAGAATCTCTGAAGAGCCTTTAATAAAGTAGGTTGGACCCAGTCACAGATGGCCTGAACCTTGACCGGGTCCATTTCAATAACAGATGGGGACAAAATGAATCCCAGAAATGAGATCCTCTGTACGCCAAAAATACACTTTGATCCCTTCACATACAGAGCATTCTCTCTCAAAATCTGGAACACAGTCCGAACATGTTTCACATGAGAGTCCCAATCATTGGAAAAAAATCAAGATATCATCCAAATAAACAATCAGAAATTATCCACAAAATCCCTGAAAATGTCATTCATGAAGGACTGGAAGACGGAAGGAGCATTAGTGAGCCCAAAGGGCATCACTAGGTACTCAAAATGCCCCTCTGGGGTATTAAATGCCGTCTTCCATTCATCTCCGTGCTTAATGCGAATAAGGTTATATGCCCCCCTGAGGTCAAGCTTGGTAAACCAAGTAGCACTTTTCACCCTGGAAAACAGGTCAGAAATCAAGGGTAACGGATATTGATATTTCACAGTGATATTGTTCAAGAGACGATAATCAATACACGGCCTTAATGAACCATCCTTTTTGGCCACAAAGAAAAAACCGGCACCCAAGGGTGAAGAGGATGGTCTGATATGACCCTTCTCCAATGACTCCTTGATATAAGACCGCATAGCGTCATGTTCAGGTACAGACAAGTTAAAAAGGCGACCTTTAGGGAATTTACTACCAGGCACTAATTCAATAGCGCAGTCATAGCTCCTATGGGGGGCAAGGATGCAGATTTACTTTCGCTAAACACATCAGAAAAATCAGTCAAAAAGTCAGGAACATCCTGAGCCTGGGGGGAGGCAGAAAAAACAGGAGTGTTGGCATTAACACATTGGCAGCCCCAACTGGTTACAGACACAGATTTCCAATCCAAAACAGGATTATGAGACTGTAACCAAGGGAAACCCAGTACAATAATGTCATGCAGATTATACAGCACCAAATATTTGCAACTCTCCTGATGATCAGGTTCAACCCTCATTATCACATGAGTAGAGAACTGGGGTTTATTCTCAGCTAAAGGGGTAGAATCGATCCCCAGTAGGGGAATAGACTTCCTTAGGGGTATCAAGGGAAACCCACAACGTTTAGCAAAATCAAAATCCATCAGGTTAAAAGCTGCTCCCGAATCAACAAAAGCCTGAGCAGAAAATGTGGACAGGGAGCAAATCAGGGTAACAGTCAACAAAAATTTAGTCGGAACACTACCCAAGACAACTGAACGTGCAAAACGTCTTCCCCGCTTAGGGCAGACTGAAATAGCATGAGAGGCATCACCACAGTAGAAACATAACCCATTGCGTTTTTGAAACTCATGACGCTGTGCCCCAGAAGCCACTCTATCACACTGCATGGGTTCAGAAGCTGGTTCACAAGGCAACATTATTCCACGCATACCTCTACGCTCACGCAAACGTCTGTCAATTTGAATCGCTAATGACATAGAATCACTGAGACCAGAGGGGACAGGGAATCCCACCATAACATCCTTTACATTCTCTGACAGACCCTTCCGAAAAAGGGCTGCCAAAGCATCGTCATTCCATTTGGTCAGGACTGCCCATCTTCGGAATCTCTGACAGTATAACTCAGCGTCCTCAAGCCCCTGATTTAATGCCAACAAGGCTTTTTCAGCTTGATCAGTGACATTAGGCTCATCGTACAATAACCCCAGAGCCTGAAAAAATGCATCAACATTACTCAAAACAGGGTCCCCAGGTGTCAGGGAAAAAGCCCAATCCTGAGGATCGCCGCGCAGGAGAGAGATGACAATTTGAACGTGCTGTGCTGCGTTCCCTGAGGACTTAGATTTTAAGGCAAAAAACAACTTACAGTTATTTTTGAAATTCAGAAATTTAGCTCGATCCCCTAAAAACAAATCTGGCATGGGAATCCTAGGTTCCACAACAGGCAACCCTGCAAGATAGGTAGCAATACTCCGAACTTCAGTGGCAAGCTGATCCACACGAACAGACAACTGTGCAAACTCCATTGAGAGAAAAAAAAATCCTCCTCAGCAACCAGAGATAAAGAGGGGAAAAAAAAAAAAATCTCTGACAACTCTGACAATCTTCTTTCTTTCACACTATTTTTCCCTTCTGTGAGCACCATATAATTATTAGTTTTAGGCCGGTGATACTGTTATGATTTGGTAGCTAAGGAGAGCAGGCAAAAAAGGCAATACACCAGAGAGTTTACTTAATCCAGAACCATGGGTAACAGCAATATACATAGTTTCACAATGGAAACAAGGCAACTCCCTGCATCATAGAGTATAACAAAAAAAGGAGCATCCAGCCAGATTAATTATTTGAAATATAAAAATGGACAAATTTATTGAATAATACACACATAATCACATGAATAAAAACGTTCACAAGTGTACATAAACGTATATTAGATAGAAGTGTAACAGTGGTGCAGCAAAAAACGTACCAAAGGTACACATATCAGCAAGCCAATAATGCAAAAAGTAGGTCAGATTGTCACCAGTAGAAAAAAATATACGATATATGTAAGGCAAATATCCAGTATAACGTGCACCCTCAAGCACATTAATATCTCTAAGTAGAGAAAGTGTAGTGGTGACAACCTAGAGCCATATTACCCACAGTACCCATCCCCAGTGGGAATACTCATATGGGGAAAGGGGCAAAATGGTAAACTAAAAGTTTAACCTAGTCAATGTCAGACAAGCTTCAGCATTACAAATAGTAAGGCTTACCCATATTGTGTGGCATCGGTAACGTGCCCCGACGCACGTTTCGCTTATAGCTTCCTCGGGGGGCAGTGTGGTATAAGGTGTGGTGTGCTGATATATATAGGGAAATTGATTGATGAATACAGGTGTGCGATGTTACCCCATTAGACGGATTGGCGCATGCGAGCGCCGTCGCAGGGGAGGCCTGCGAGCCACTTCCGGCAACTCCAGATGACGCTGCGGGTCCAGGAAGAAAGTTTCCTGTGACGTCAGGACCCCAGCGCCATCTTGGCGGAGACCATCTGTGACTCGCGCCGCCACTGCCGCGCGCGCATGCGCACATCAATGGGAAACCTAATCCAGGTTAGAGAATACTGGCGAGTTGTTATATGTGATTAGTCCGGCCAAAAAGAAACACCAGATTGTAAAATACAATGGTGGTCAGACCTGTAGGCCAGAAGAATATATATTTTTAGTATATGTGTATGTATATATACCTAAAAATAGAGCCGTTAGCTAAAAATAAATGAAGACTAAGGCAATATATGTAAAAGGGGAGAGAAAAGAAGAAATATAGCACATAGTGCAATATAAACAAAAAATCATAAAGTGCACTTAGTCCCATGAGATGCGAATCAGCAGTTGGAAGTTAAATGTATATCAGTAAAGATAACAAAGACAAAAAAATTAATAGAACAAAAAAAGAAAAGAAAGAAACATATCATAATTGAAAAAAACAAAAAAACAAAAATGTTCTTGTTTTCCCATCCGCCAGACGAACTCAAATGGAAGTCCTCCGTATGGTCCAGTGGGATCTCCGCACATCAACCGGAAGATGGATCTTCATGTCCGAATCGCAACCCTGGGTAAGTATTCATATCAAGCACACGAAATATGAAGAATATGAACTGTGAACGTAAAGAATAAATTAAAACCAACACACACTTAAAAACTAAGGAAGATGAAAAGAACTAAGATATAGTGGAAAGCAGAGGGGTGCCTCATAGGAAACACGCAAAAGATAGTTTCTCGTTAAGTCCCCTAGGTGACATTGTGTCCAACTTGGTAATCCATTGGCATTCCAGCTGTGCCAGAGTACGCTTCAAATCACCACCCCTAATGCCAGTCTGTACTCGGTCAATACCCACAAATTTAAGACTGGTGGGATTGGATTTATGGAACAGCCTAAAGTGCCGGGGGATGGTCTTGAGAGTCTCTGTGTCGGCCACATCTCTGGCGGCCATAATATCCCGAATGTGCTCCCTAACTCTCACACGAAATTCGCGTGAGGTCAGTCCCACGTACCTAAGACCACAGGGGCAGGTCGCCAGATATATGACATAACAGGTACTACATGAGATGTATTGACCAATCCGGTGGCTCCCACCATCACCCCCATCAAAGGTGGTGGCCCGACATATGTTTTTGCAGTCCAGGCATGACCCACACGGAAAGCAGCCGAGTCTCTGCACACCAGCACCGAAGACGGGAGGCGTGTAACCCACATAATGACTCCTTACCAAGATGTCCCTCAGATTGGGTGATCTCCTAGCCGTAAGAAGTGGTCGATCTGGCAGTAACTCCCTAAGTATCGGATCCGAGCGGAGTACAGGCCAGTGTCTGGTAAGGATCTGTCCAATCTGAGGCCAACTATTGTTAAAGGTGGATATGAATCTGATAGGTGGATTCAAATCTCTATTTCTATTCCTACCACCCAAAAGTTGACTGCGCGGTGTCCGTTTAGCCCGTAAATAACCCCTTTTAATGGTACGTCTGCTGTAGCCCCGATCACGGAAACGCCGGGAGAGATCCCTAGACTGATCCTCAAAAAGTTCATCAGTTGCACAAATACGTTTCATCCTCAGAAATTGACCAGTAGGTATGGCCCGGATAGTTGCTGAGGTGTGTGCCGATGAGGCGTGCAACAATGCATTGACAGACGTCTCCTTCCTGAAAACGTCCGTCAACACTGTGCCTTCATCGGAAACAGAGATCTTAATGTCCAAAAAATCAATTTGAGTCTGAGAGTGTTTATAGGTTAATCTGATGTTTAATTCATTGATATTGAGCATACCGATGAACTCATGGAGGCCAGCCTCAGGACCATGCCAAATAAATAGAACATCATCAATATATCTGTACCAACCCGCGACCTGGGATGAGGGCACGCGCGCGCCGTCACCAAACAAACCCCTCTCCCAATGTCCAAGAAAGAGGTTGGCATAGGACGGCGCGCACGCTCGCCCCCATCGCAGTGCCGCGTTTCTGTAAATAAAACTTATCTTTAAATGTGAAGTAGTTATGAGTAAGAATGAATTCCAACAATTCCATAATCAGGGCACGCAGGGGACGCTCCAAATCACCCATATCAAGAAAAAATTCCACCGCTCGTAGACCATCACCATGGTCGATGCTGGTGTACAGAGACTCCACGTCGGCTGTGACCAAGATCATGCCAGGCTCCAAGGTGAGGCCATCCACCTTTTTAAGGACGTCCGTAGTGTCGCTGACATAGGAGGGCAAAGTCTCCACCATAGGATGTAAGTAGTATTCAATAAATCTACAAATGGGATCACATAGCCCTCCTATGCCAGAGACAATAGGACGCCCGGGTGGTTCTAGTGGATCCTTGTGGATCTTTGGTAACAGGTAGAGGGTGGGAACCACCGGACATGCCACAACCAACCCATCAAAGACCTTTTTTGGGATAATGCCCAGAGTAAAGGCCTCCTCTAAGATATGATAAAGAGCAACTGAAAAGGGCCCCGTGGGGTTCTTAGGGAGGAGAGTATAGGACTCCTTATCTCTAAGCTGCCTGTAGACCTCCCTTTCATACTTCTCCACCGGCCAAACCACCACATTCCCCCCCTTATCAGCTGGTTTGAAAACGACATCCCGAAGGGATCTCAATTGTTTTAATGCTTCTCTCTGTGCACGGGTAAGATTATCCCCCTCCATTTTGTGGGGATGGATTTGAAATCCTCCGTAACCAATCTGTTAAATATCTCCACCTGCGGGCAGAGAGAAAAGGGGGGGAAAGTGGTGGATCTGGGGCAAATAGAAGCCGGGAAGGTACCTGTGGTGCCTGGAAGGCTTTCACTTTCCAGTGTTTGTAAAATGTCCAGAGCCTCACGTTCCATTGTGGTGTTAAGGTCATCAGTTCCTGGAGGTTTGAAATGTACTTTGCGGAGAATCACCTTTCTTAGGAAGAGTTGTAAGTCCTTCATTGCTGGAAAAAACTCAAATTTATTAGTAGGAACAAAAGTTAGCCCCAGACCCAGCACCTCCAATTGAGTGCATGTTAATTGATGATGTGACAGGTTTATTACCTCTAAATTGTTTGTTTTAGACTTCTTTTTACTGGGTTGGGGAGGGTAGTCTTGCGTTTCGTATATGTCTTGTGTCTTTGAGTGACAAATCTATTGGGACCAGTAAATTCTTGATGGCCCGTGCCACCATGACCACTTTGTCCCGATTCGTCATCAATTGATGACAATGAAGAGAATGAATTCCTATGCGTATGGACTACAGGGCCACCAGGTCCCCTTTTGCTTTTCCATTTATATACATATTTGGATTTGAAGTCCGAGACGTCCCGCTGATATTTTTTGGATTTGGAGGCCAGGATATCTTTTTCCCATTTGGTAAATTCGGTTTCTAGATCTTTGTTGAATTTAATTTTAGATTCACTAGACATTTTCTCAAAAGCTTGAGTCTGAAGTGTATTGATCTCGGACTCAATCTTTTGTAATGTTGAGCCATTAGATTTGATAAGCAACTCCATAAAACCATTGGAGCATTTGGAGGCAATATCCTCCAATTCTTGTCTAAAAATTTCATCCTCAGTATTAAATGAAGGGAAAACCTGGACTCTAAGTCCTCTTGGGATTAACCCTTTAGTGAGGTATCTTTCAAGAAAGGCTTTGTTCCACCAGAGGCGGGTTCTCTTATTATAAAGATATTTTAGTTGAGTCACTGAATCATCTGTATCCTTAGTATTAAAAACCACAGATTGCTCATCACCGAACACTTCATCTAGTTTGTGGAGCCACGATTTTTCACGGGCTCTCAGATCCATATGTTCAGGTACATTAACTGTGAAAATACACAGAAACAGATATAGTTTACTTAAACCAGAACCATGGGTAACAGCAATATACATAGTTTCACAATGGAAACAAGGCAACTCCCTGCATCATAGAGTATAACAAAAAAAGGAGCCTCCAGCCAGATTAATTATTTGAAATATAAAAATGGACAAATTTATTGAATAATACACACATAATCACATGAATAAAAACGTTCACAAGTGTACATAAACGTATATTAGATAGAAGTGTAACAGTGGTGCAGCAAAAAACGTACCAACGGTACACATATCAGCAAGCCAATAATGCAAAAAGTAGGTCAGATTGTCACCAGTAGAAAAAAATATACGATATATGTAAGGCAAATATCCAGTATAACGTGCACCCTCAAGCACATTAATATCTCTAAGTAGAGAAAGTGTAGTGGTGACAACCTAGAGCCATATTACCCACAGTACCCATCCCCAGTGGGAATACTCATATGGGGAAAGGGGCAAAATGGTAAACTAAAAGTTTAACCTAGTCAATGTCAGACAAGCTTCAGCATTACAAATAGTAAGGCTTACCCATATTGTGTGGCATCGGTAACGTGCCCCGACGCACGTTTCGCTTATAGCTTCCTCGGGGGCAGTGTGGTATAAGGTGTGGTGTGCTGATATATATAGGGAAATTGATTGATGAATACAGGTGTGCGATGTTACCCCATTAGACGGATTGGCGCACGCGAGCGCCGTCGCAGGGGAGGCCTGCGAGCTACTTCCGGCAACTCCAGATGACGCTGCGGGTCCAGGAAGAAAGTTTCCTGTGACGTCAGGACCCCAGCGCCATCTTGGTGGAGACCATCTGTGACTCGCGCCGCCACTGCCGCGCGCGCATGCGCACATCAATGGGAAACCTAATCCAGGTTAGAGAATACTGGCGAGTTGTTATATGTGATTAGTCCGGCCAAAAGAAACACCAGATTGTAAAATACAATGGTGGTCAGACCTGTGGGCCAGAAGAATATATATTTTTAGTATATGTGTATGTATATATACCTAAAAATAGAGCCGTTAGCTAAAAATAAATGAAGACTAAAGCAATATATGTAAAAGGGGAGAGAAAAGAAGAAATATAGCACATAGTGCAATATAAACAAAAAAATCATAAAGTGCACTTAGTCCCATGAGATGCGAATCAGCAGTTGGAAGTTAAATGTATATCAGTAAAGATAACAAAGACAGAAAAATTAATAGAACAAAAAAAGAAAAAGAAAGAAACATATCATAATTGAAAAAAACAAAAAAACAAAAATGTTCTTGTTTTCCCATCCGCCAGACGAACTCAAATGGAAGTCCTCCGTATGGTCCAGTGGGATCTCCGCACATCAACCGGAAGATGGACCTTCATGTCCGAAACGCAACCCTGGGTAAGTATTCATATCAAGCACACGAAATATGAAGAATATGAACTGTGAACGTAAAGAATAAATTAAAACCAACACACACTTAAAAAAGCACTTTGAACCACCAAGGGCTACACAGAAGTTTATAACGCCGGGTGTTATGATTTGGTAGCTAAGGAGAGCAGGCAAAAAAGGCAATACTCCAGAGAGGTTGGAATCTATTGGATTGCAGTACCCTGACTAACCACCACAACTAAAGGCAGCCGTGGAGCGTACCTACGTTGGTCCTAGACGCCTCCTCACAGCCTGAGAAGCTAACTTCACCTAAAGATAGAAAGAGGAAAACTATCTGCCCCGGAGCAGATCCCCAAAGAACATAGGAAGCCCCCAAACATGTAATGACGGTTAGACAAGAGGAAATACAGACACAGACAGAAAATAGTATGAGCAAACGTTGGGGCCCAATCTTCCTAGACAGAAAAGGATAGGAAGGTTACTTACTGCAATCCAAAAAAACCCTAAAAAAATACCAACACACTAATTGCAAAAACACCTGAGATCACACGACCTCTACCACCTAAATTAGTTCTCTGGTGTAACAAAACTAAGCCGCAGCCACAGAAAAAACTGGAAAAGGCAAATGAACAAACAACTGGCTGAACTAAACTGAGAGGAGCACAAGCCCCCGGAGAGGACCTGGCAGACCCCCACAGAAGTGCAGGACAAAATGCAAAAAGCAAGCACAAAAAACTAAAAGAAGAAAATGTCTTATCTGTTAGCAGAAGATGCAGGCACGAAACAGCAAGCTTCAAAGTGAACCAGGAGCAAAAGTTGAGACCAGAACAATTGATCACCGGCAACCCTGATGGGAGGGAACCTCCCTGATATAAGACCAGTCAGTAACACCTGATCGCCAATCTTCACAATCTTCATTGAATAGTTCAGTACTGTTTGTAACCACCAGAGGGAGCTTCTGCTCAGAATTCATTTCTAGCACATTCACAACAGCCGGGCCATGAAAATAAAAAAATCATATTTTTTTTCCACAAACATGATCTTTTAGTCCCCAATTTTTTTTATTTTCCCAAGGGTAACAGGAGAAATTAGACCTCAAAAGTTGTTGTCCAATTTGTCCTGAGTACGCTGATATCCCATATGTGGGAGAAAACTACTGTATGGGCATACTTCGGGGCTCGGAAGGGAAGTAGTGACATTTTGAAATTTCGACTTGATGGAATGGTCTGCGGGTGTCATGTTACGTTTGCAGAGCCTATGATGTGCCTAAACAGTAGAAACCCCCTTAAGTGACCCCATTTTGGAAACTAGACCCCGCAAGGAACTTATCTAGATGTGTGGTGAGCACTTTGAACCCCCAAGGGCTACACAGAAGTTTATAACGCCGGGGCATGGAAATAAAAAAATCATATTTTTTCCACAAACATGATCTTTTAGTCCACAATTTTTTTATTTTCTCAAGGGTAACAGGAGAAATTAGACCCCAAAAGTTGTTGTCCAATTTGTCCTGAGTACGCTGATATCCCATATGTGGGAGAAAACTACTGTATGGGCACAAGTCGAGGCTCGGAAGGGAAGTAGTGACGTTTTGAAATGCCGACTTGATGGAATGGTCTGCGGGTGTCATGTTACGTTTGCAGAGTCCATGATGTGCCTAAACAGTAGAAACCCCCCCAAGTGACCCCATTTTGGAAACTAGATCCCCCAAGGAACTCCTCTAGATGTGTGGTAAGCACTTTGAATCTCCAAGTTCTTCACAGAAGTTTATAACGCAGAGCCGTGAAAATAAAAAAAATATTTTTTTTCCACAAAAATAACTTTTTTAGTCCCCAATTTTTTTTCCCAACAGTAACAGGAGAAATTAGACCCCCAAAGTTGTTGTGCAATTTTCCCCGAGTACGCTGATACCCCATATGTGGGGGTAAACCACTGTTTGGGCACACGTCGGGGCTTGGAATAAAGGGAGCACTGTTTGACTTTTTGAACGCAAAATTTGCAGGAATCAATGGTGGCGCCATGTCGCGTATGGAGTCCCCGTGATGTGCGTAAATAGTGGAAACCCCTCAATTCTAACTCCAACCCTAACCCCAACACACCCCTAACCCCAACCCTAACCCCTACACACCCCTAACCCTAATACAAACCCTAACCATAACCCTAACCCCAACACACCCCTAACCCTAATTCCAACTCTAACCATAAACCTAACCACAAGCCTAACCCTAATCCCAACCCTAACCCCAAAACACCCCTAACGCTTATCCTAACTCTAACCCTAACCACAAACCTAACCCTAATCCCAACCCTAACCCTAATTCCAACCCTAACCCTAATTCCAACACTTACCCTAGTTCTAACCCTAACCCTAGTTCTAACCCTAAGGCTGGGTTCATATTGCGTTTTACCAGCCAGTTCAACACGTAGCGTTGACGGGCTGGTAACGGTATAGCATAACGCAATTGCGTTATGCTATACCCGCTAGTGCAGAGGAATCAGCGATGATTCATCTGTGCTAGCGGTGATGGAGCCCAGACGCTGCAGCCTGCGTCCAAGGCTCCGTCACTGAATGATGACACGTCGCGAACGCATGCCGCTTAACGGCATGCGTTGCGATGCGCACACAAATGGGGTGAATGGCAACGTTAACGGACTGAGTTACACCGCGTTATACCGTGGTGAAACGCAATCAATCTAACGGACTGCCATAATGCAATATGAACCCAGCCTAACCCTAACCCTGAGGCCCCGTGCACACGTTGCGGATTCACTTGCAGATTTTTCTAAAATCCGCAGGTAAAATGACCTGCCTTTTACCTGCGTATTTAGCGCGGATTTGCTGCGGTTTTTCTCTGCGGTTTTACGCCTCTAATGGAATAGGTGTAAAATCGCTGCGGAATCCGCACAAAGAATTGACATGCTGCGGATTTAAAACCGCAGCAAATCCGCGCTGAAAAATCTGCAGCATGTGCACAGCGTTTTTTTTTACCATTTATTTGCATTGTACTGTACATGGTTTCTGGATCTGCTGTGGATCCGCAGCGCGAAATCCGCTGCGGATCCGCAGCAAAATCCGCTGCTGATCCGCAACGCAAAATCAGCTGCGGATCCGCATCAAAATCCGCTGCTGATCCGCAGCAAAATCCGCTGTGGATCCGCAGCAAATTCCACTGCTGATCCGCAGCAAAATCCAAACATGCGGATCCGCAGCAAAATCCGCAATGTGTGCACAGGGCCTAATAGGAAAAAAAATTCTTTATTATTTGTCCCTACCTATGACAGGGGGGGTTCACTTACTTTTTTTTATTTTGATCACTGTGACAGTTTATCACAGTGATCAAAATAAATTTCTTGACTCTGCAGGGCGCACTGCGCATGCGCCGGCCGGCGGGCGCACTGCTCATGCGCCCGCCATTTTCCAAGATGGCGGCGCCCATGAAGAATCCCGGGCAGCCGCCGGGAAGGATCCAGGGACATAGGTGGACCGGGAGAGGTGAGTATGGGGGTCGGAAGTGAGGGGGGGGATCGGAAGGTGGGGGCAGCGGAGGCCAGGACGAGGGAGCTTTTAGTGACGGCGGTGACCGACCGCTGCCATCTTTCGTTGGCGGCGGCCGATCACCACCGTGAATCCGTGTGGGGGGGGTCAGGGCTCAGTGTCCAGCCATGGCAGATGCTATTGCAGCATCGGCCATGGCTGGATTGTAATATTTCACCAATCATATTGGTGAAATATTACAGATTGCTCTGATTGGCTGTTTCACTTTTAACAGTCAATCAGAGCGATCGTGGCCACGGGGGAGTTAAGCCAACCCCCCTGTGGTGAAGCACAAAGGGTCCTGTGCCTGCGGGTCGGATGACCTTTCAGTGACCCCGGTCACCCGACCCGCAGGGACGCGATCCTTTCATGACGCCACATAGGCGTCATGGGTCGGATTGGCACTGACTTTCATGACGCCTACGTGGCGTCACAGGTCGGGAAGGGGTTAATTGTTTGATTATCTTAAACATTGTAACTTTTGACTGTTGAACTGCTGACTTGTAAAGCTATGTGGAATGTGTTTGAGATATATAAATAAAGGTTATTATTGCTAGTAGATTGAAGATGGTGAAATTCAAGCTGTTAACTTTGCCATGTGTAGGAGTAAAGAATTTTTTACGTGAACACAACTGCACAAACAAGGGTTTGCTGCTATGCTGACACAGGGTGGAGTAGGGTGAACATGACAAGCTGCTGGACTTTATGAGAGGTGCGGGCGGAGCTGTTACAGTGGATTGAGAAAGATGGGGTGTGCTTGATATGTAAGATCAATCAAAAACAGCAGGCATGTCCAATTCCGTATCAGCTGACAGGCTTTCAATCACCATAATTGTAGGAGGTAAACAAGTGAAGGATCTTCGGCCAGTGCCTTGTACCCTCCAGTAAAAACTGACCAAGTACCCCTAGGGTTTTCACATACCCAGGTAACTACACCTGCTTCCTGAGAAAAGGGACAGGAATGGGAAGATGGGTAGAAAACCTAACTTCAGAATTTTATGAAACCACCATCCCTGTAGACAAAGATATGGGTGGTTTTAAAGCTAAATGGTTTCAGGAACAAACTGCAGCTAGAAGTGATATATGGTGGTTATGTGGGGATCTGAAGCTAAGGGCCAGATTATCTGCAAATTGGGAAGGTAGCTGTGCCTTAGCTCAGATACTCATGCCATTCCAAATAATTTCATTAGAAGCAATACAAAAGGGTGAGATGAATTCTGGAACCTTGCGTAGAAATAAGAGGTCACTACCTGCTGGATCCTTTGATCCAAGAATATGTATAGATAACATTGGAGTTCCTAGAGGGGTACAAGATGAATACAAAGCTAGGAACCAGATCACAGCAGGGTTTGAATAAAATTTCTTTTGGTGGGTTACAATTAATAAAAATGTGGATTGAATAAATTACATCTACTATAATCAGCAAAGGTTTATAAACTACACAATGGATGTAGTTAAGGGGATAGCTGAGCAACTAGGTCCACCTTCTTTGATGACATGGCAGAATAGAATGGCTTTAGATATGTTGCGCAGGGGGTGCGATCAGTGTGGCACTACAGCACGTGGTGAGAATCCAGCCTTCCCTCCCGCTCACCTTATACTCCAGTCTTTTCCGCTAAATACATTACCAGTGGGTTATGCATGTATGGGTGTTATGGGCTTTGCGCGTATTACCTTATAAGTAGCCTTTATAATGTGGAGAGATTTCTAAAAAGAAAGTCCTTACGGACATAACATTGATATAGGGCTTCACTTGAGCTTACTTAGCGGGAATCTTTCCCCCCTTAAGGTGATATTTGATGGTACAATGTACATTACATGAATTTTTTGCTTCTGTGTGTCAAATTTCTGGTGTCTTTTGTAAACACATCTTTTTATTCTAATTGTCTGTTGTATTTATTGTATGGTGTCTAATAAAATGTTTTGTAAGTCTTTCTAAAAACTCCTATGCTTCTCTCATTTGATATGCAATCTGATATAGAGTTATATGTAGTTACTGGGTGATTTTTCACTACTACATTGCACACACCATGTGTCTGGATATTTTTGTATTTATAATCAGCAAAGGTTTATAAACTACACAAGGGATGCAGTTAAGGGGATAGCTGAGCAACTAGGTCCAACTTCTTTGATGACATGGCAGAATAGAATGGCTTTAGATATGTTGCTAGCAGAAAAAGGAGGTGTCTAAAATGTTTGGAACTTATTGCTGCACTTTTATTCCCAATAACACCTCACCAGATGGCAGCATCACAAAGGCACTGGAGGGTCTTACTTCACTATCTGACGAACTAGCAGAAAATTCCGGTGTCAACAACCCATTCACAGAATGGCTTGAATCCTGGTTTGGAAGATGGAGTCATTTCGTGTCCAGTCTTCTCATCTCGCTGGCAGTCGTGACAGCAATACTTGTGACCTGTGGTTGCTGCTGCATACTGTACATCAGAGGACTGATAGATGCATCCATTACTAAAACTATGTACATTGAACTGACACCCCGCAATGATGAATATGATAAGATAATACAGAGTTGATAATAGCATATGATCTCCCCTCCTTACTGGGAATTCAGCCGAAGAAAGTAATGATAAATCCGACACTGGCATTAGGCCTTTGAATGTACCTGTTGGTTAAGGGAAGAATCACATCTGTTTTCAAAAGGGGGGGCCTTGATAGTGGAAACCAGGGACCCTCAGGGCCTTCTTATATATATATATATATACAATACAGACCAAAAGTTTGGACACACCTTCTCATTCAACGATTTTTCTTTATTTTCCTGACTATGAAAATTGTAGAATCACACTGAAGGCATCAAAACTATGAATTAACACATGTGGAATTATACATTACACTTTACAATAAAGTCTAGGTTCTTCAAAGTAGCCACCTTTTGCTTTGATTACTGCTTTGCACGCAGAAAGGTGAACGGATGGACTCTACATGCCTGGTTCCCACCGTGAAGCATGGAGGAGGAGGTGTGATGGTGTGGGGGTGCTTTGCTGGTGACACTGTTGGGGATTTATTCAAAATTGAAGGCATAGTGAACCAGCATGGCTACCACAGCATCTTGCAGCAGCATGCTATTCCATCCGGTTTGCGTTTAGTTGGACCATCATTTATTTTTCAACAGGACAATGACCCCAAACACACCTCCAGGCTGTGTAAGGGCTATTTTATCAAGAAGGAGAGTGTTGGGGTGCTACACCAGATGACCTGGCCTCCACAGTCACCAGACCTGAACTCAATCGAGATTGTTTGGTGTGAGCTGGACCGCTCACCACTTCAATTTTGAATAAATCCCCAACAGTGTAACCAGCAAAGCACCCCCACACCATCACACCACCTCCTCCATGCTTCACGGTGGGAACCAGGCATGTAGAGTCCATCTGTTCACCTGTTCTGCGTGCAAAGCAGTAATCAAAGCAAAAGGTGACTACTTTGAAGAACCTAGAATATAAGATATATTTTCAGTTGTTTCACACTTTTTTTGTAAAGTGTAATGTATAATTCCACATGTGTTATCATAGTTTTGATGCCTTCAGTGTGATTCTACAATTTTCATAGTCATGAAAATACAGAAAAATCTTTGAATGAGAAGGTGTGTCCAAACTTTTGGTCTGTTCTGTATTTATATACTGTATATATATATATATATATATACAGTATATATGTAATTCTAGCATAAGTTAAACTACGGCTGGAATATTCTCTCACCTCTTACCTCTTACCTCTGTACTTCCCGTGACTCAAATAGCTAGAAGCTGTGCCTAAATGAATATTGATTTTACGTGACTAATATGAGTATAGTTCTAGAAATAGTCGGATCAATGTAAATAACGGGGCTATAAACCTCATTAGGAAAGGCTAATTACAAGGACATTAGGATCTTGTACAACTAACACCTGTCATATGGTTGATAAATCCCCTGATGAATAGTAATAATAATCTTATTTGTAATAGACAGCTGACATATGCATGATAGGATATTTCACTGTAATAAATACTTTCAATAACAAGTCTTGACAGAGCACACAGATTACATAATGTGTAACGCCCTTCCAGCAGTGTATATAAGAGCTGAACCTGTATGATTAAACCATGTGACTTTGGATTCAGATACCTGTGTCTGTGTTCATTTGTCCATCACCTTGCTCGATCGAGTACATCCAATTTAGCAGCCATCC
The DNA here is from genome assembly GCA_033576555.1 of Oophaga sylvatica. NCBI lineage: Eukaryota > Metazoa > Chordata > Amphibia > Anura > Dendrobatidae > Oophaga > Oophaga sylvatica. The sequence continues at coordinate 272,126,879 of JARQOD010000004.1, forward strand.
AATATACTCTGAGAGTCTCACCTGAGGAGACAACCCTAACACTGTGATCCTCACATTGTCAAAATTTTGGGTGACAGTCATTACTGGTTGGTGACACTTCTATACCCACGCTACAACGAGAACTTTCAATCTCTTCTTCCTGAGGCAGAGAGATGTACTAAAATGGTGCAGAACCAGAGGGCCCTTGTTACGAAATTATTAAAAAAATTCCCATCTGAAAAAGCAGGCGGTAGAGGTCACAGTTCATTGGACCACCAAGGAGTACAGGCGAGAGAGACAAAACTGCAATCCAGCAGATGCAGGAGAACACTGGCAAATTTCTAGGAGAGTTTTCTCAGACTCTCCCATCGCACTGGCCCTGAGGCGTGGGGTACTCTCACAAGGAGTGCAAAGTTTTGGAAGATGCTAAGAGAGTACCTTGCTGACCGTACCAACATCCTCTGTGATTCCTCTGTGCCTTTTAATTATTGTGTATCAAAGCTGGACACATGGTATGAACTGGCTCTCTACGCCTTGGAGGTCCGGGCCCTCCCTGCCGCTAGCATTTTGTCAGGGCGGGTTTTTAGTGCAGCTGGTGGAATTATAACTAATAAGTGCATCCACCTGTCAACTGAAAATGCTGACAGGCTGACTCTTATAAAAATGAACAAGGGCTGGATTGGGGCAGATTTCTCTACACCACCAAATGATAACAGCGAAGCATAACCTCAAATCCAGTGTCTTTTTTGGGAGGTGTATTCCCATGCACCTCTTCACACTCACACATGTAGTATACCCTTCCTGATTTTGGGTATTTGGTGTTATCCTCCTCCTCATTCTCATCATTCACCACCACTTGATCACCAGGGTAAATGAGTTCTGTGATGCAACAGCCATGTTAGTGTTTTCAAGGGTGTAAAAAAATTGTTTACACAGTATGCTGATGTGTACCCCCAAGGGAAAATGTCTTTCAGCCCATACACTTAGTGTATGGGCATTACAAGTATAGGAGACCCGCTCCTTTAAATTGGGAAAAGATTTATAGGAGGACATCATCCACATCTCTTCAGACACCACTAGAACATGAGCAGGGCAGGTGTCAGCACCCGGCATACCCAAGCAGGCGGGGGGGCCCACTCGCCGTCGGCACCCCGGCGCCCGTTAGCCCGAGAATGGCACCAGCGCTGCCATTGGGACCCCCCCTGCTTGCTCAGGGCCCCGGTGCAGTTGGCGCAATACTTACCTCTCCCCGTGCCTCCGCTGCTCCGGGCTCCAGAGGGCGCCTGCAAGGCGCCGGCACTTCCTCTCACAGCAGAGTCGCTGAATGATGTCGTCATTCAGCGTCCGGCTGTGGCAGAGAGAGCGAGGACACCGGACAGGTGAGATGTGTGTGTGTGTGTGTGTGCTGTCTGTGTGTGGTGCTGTATGTGTGATGGTGGTGGTGGGGAGCCAGTGATGGTGGTGAGGAGCCGGGGCCTGGAGGCAATGATGATAATGATGGGGAGGCGATGATGATGGGGAGGCGATGATGATGATGATGGGGAGGCGATGATGATGGGGAGGCGATGATGATGGGGAGGCGATGATGATGATGATGGGGAGGCGATGATGATGATGACGGGGAGGCAATGATGATCATAATGGGGAGGCGATGATGATGGGTAGGCGATGATGATGGGGAGGCGATGATGATGGGGAGGCAATGATGATGGGGAGGCGATGATGATGATGGTGGGGAGGCGATGATGATGGGGAGGCGATGATGATGGGGAGGCGAAGATGATGGGGAGGTGATGATGATGGGGAGGCGATGATGATGATGATGGGGAGGCGATGATGATGGGGAGGCGATGATGATGATGGGGAGGCGATGATGATGATGATGGGGATTCTTTCCACAGCGCCCTTTCCTGAGCCGTAACAGCGCAGAACGCAGCAGCGGAGAGCTCCATATTTTGTATGGAGCATTATATGGGGACCAGTATCCTGTATGGAGCATTATTTGGGGTCCAATATTCTTTATGGAGCATTATATTTGGCTCATAATGCTGTATGGAGGACTGTACTGTCCAGTCTGTACTGTGCCCTGTGAGGATTTGGCGGTTTTTGAGCTATTGTAGAATTTACAATAGATATCACTCATGTAATGGAAGAAGTGAAGTGTTTGGCATTGTACTATACCCATATTTCTTATCTGTGCATCATGAATCATGGTCTGTTAAAGGGGATCACTGAGACTCTTTCGCCCGGGGCCCATAAAAACCTGGAGCTGGTCCTGAACACGAGGGTGAACGTGTTCCGTGATGCAAAAGCCATTATAGTTTTTTGAAAGGGTGTTTATGATGCCCATAAAAAATATTTACACAGTAGGTTGATGTGTACCCCCTAGGGGAAAATTTTTCCCAGCCCATACACTTAGTGTATGGGCATTACAAGTATTGGAGACCCGCTCCATTATAATGGGAACTTTTTTATGAGGCCCTCCTCCACATCTCTTTCAAGGGGCATTGGAGTGCCTCCAAATTTGTGGCATCCCTTACATTTACTGCATAGGCAAACACAATGGGAGACCCACTTTCTAATAATGGGTACATTTTTTCATGAGACACTCCTCTACATCGTTTCCAAAGGGCATTGGAGTGCCTCCAAATTTTTGGCAGCCCTTGCATTCATTGCATAGGCAAACAGTATGGGAGACCCAATTTCTAATAATGGGAACTTTGTTTTCAGGAGTCCCTCCTCTACATCTCTTCAATGGGGTATTGGGGTGCAAGGCAGGCCTTGCATTCAATGCATAGGCTAAAAGCATGGCAGAGCCAAATGAAAAAATGGCAACTTTGGCTTCATATGGCCATCCAGTACGTTGGTTCAAAGGGTTATTGGGGTGCATGTAACTTTGGGGCAAGGCAGGCCTTGCATTCAATGCATAGTCAAACACTGTGGGAGACACACTTTCTTGTAATGGGAATATTTTTGTCATGAGGCCCTCAAGTACGTCTGTTGAAAGAGTTATTGAGGTGCATGTCACTTTGGGGCAGTACAGGCCTTGCATTAAATGCATAGACAAACAGTATGGGAGACCAATTTTCTTATAATGAGAACATTTTTTCATGAGGCCCTGCTGAATGTCTCGTCAAAGGGATATTGAGGTGTGAGTAAAAAAAATAAGCATAATGGGAATGTTGGTTTCATGTGGCCATCCAGGACGTCTGTTTTTTGGGTTATTGTGGTGCGTCCAAATTTGGAACAGGCCTTGCATTCACTTCATGGGCAAACTTTATGGGAGTAGAAAATTCATAATAATGGGAACTTTGCTTTCATGTGAGCATCCAGGATGTCGGTTCAAAGGTTATTGGGGTGCGTTTAACTTTGGGGCAAAGGAGGCCTTGCATTAAATGCATAGACAAACAGTATGGGAGACCCATTTTCTTATAATGAGAACATTTTTTCATGAGGCCCTGCTGAATGTCTCATCAAAGGGATATTGAGGTGTGTCCTAATTTTTGGCAGACCAACCACTCACTGCATAGGCAATAACAGTATAGGAGACCCACTGTTTAATAATGGGAACAACAAAGCATAGCCAGCTGATGGCACTTTAAGAATATTAATGCCGCCTGATGACCCTATAAAAATAGGCTTTGTGACTTTGAGTCCTTCCTTCATAAATGAAACAGGATGTGTCTGATGATGTGTCACACATCACTAGTGTTGAGCGATACGATAATGCAAATATCGGCTATCGGCCGATATTAGCTCTATCGGCCTTTCGATAATTTGTTTCGATATTTTCGTCTTATCCAATACCGGAATCGGATTTGTCACTGTCATTGTCAGTGTCCGTCGGTCGGGTCTGTCACTGTCAGTGTCCGTCGGTCGGGTCTGTCAGGAGTCAGCGGCACTTACCTGGCAGAAGATCTCCGGCGGTCACATCCCGGACTGCTTAATGGCCGCCATCCTCTTCTCCCCGGCGGTCACATGCAGTTTCTCGCGATAACTGCAGTGACTGCTGGGTAATCCCGGCCGTAAAGCAGTCAGTCCGATGACGTCACCGCCGGGGAACCAGGTAATCAGCTGTGCTGCGTCGCGATGACAGGCTCTGCCTGTCATTGCGATGTAGCAGAGCTGGATCGTCGTGGGACAATCGTTACTATGGACTGCGTCGGACAGGTGGTATACTGTTGGTTTGTTTTTTTTCTTTTTTTACAGGAGATCGATGGCGTCGCAGGAATGAGAGTACAATAAAAGAAATGAAAACTGTGTTGTCTCTTTTATTTCATTAAAATACTTTTTCTTGCTGTGTCTTTTTTTTATGCATTTAATAACTTTGGGATTAATAATGGATCGGTGTCTTATTGACGCCTCTCCATTATTAACCGGGCTTATTGTCACCGTGCAATCAACGGTGACATTAACCCCTTATTACCCCGCTTGCCACCGCTACAGGGCAAGTGGGAAGAGCTGGGTAAAGTGCCACAATTGGCACATCTTTTGATGCGCCAAATGTGGGGCTGCTGTAGCCTGGTATTATCAGGCTGTTGAGGGCCAAAATCCATGGGCCTTGACAGTCTTTTAATACCAGGCCGCAGCAGTCTGCATTTTACTTGGCTGGTTAACAAAAATAGGGGGACCCCTACGCCGTTTTTTTTTCGAGGGGATCCCCTATTTTTGTTAACCAGCCAAGCTAAGCAGACTGCTGTGGCCTGGTATTATCAGGCTTGCAAGGTCCATGGATATTGGATCCTTACCAGCCTGAAAAACCAGGCCTCAGCGGTTTGCTTCATCTGGCTGGTTAACAAAAATAGGGGGGACCCCACGCCAATTTTTTTCGAGGGGATCCCCTATTTTTGTTAATCAGCCAAGATATGCAGACTGCTGTGGCCTGGTATTATCAGGCTGGCAAGGTCCATGGATCTTGGCTCCTTAACAGCCTGAAAATCCAGGCCTCAGCGGTCTGCTTCATCTGGCTGGTTAACAAAAATAGGGGGGACCCCACGCCATTTTTTTTTCAAAGGGAACCCCTATTTTTGTTAACCAGTTCCCTCTGACGTCACTGATTGTGTCCCTGGCTGACCTGAAGTGAAAGTGGAAAGCAATCAATTAAGCTTTCCACTTCCTCTCCTGTCAGCCAGGAGAGGAACTCATTCATTTGGGGGTTTACTGTGAGGCTGCAGCATTAGCTGCGGTCCCTGCAGTAAACATTAACCCTTTCTGAAGGATTACACCGTGGGACCTGACTGTACATCGGATTGGTAAGAATAATTTTGCTTTATTATTTTATTTTTATTACAGGAAATGGTTTTAGCAGGAAAATAAAATATGGTCAAAAACTGTGTGATTATTTCATTAAACTTCTTTTTTATTAAAGTGTGTGTGTTTGATTTTTCTTTCATACAATAGGATTAATAATTGATAGTTGTCTAATTGACAGCTCTCAATTATTAACCTGGCTTAAAGTGACCTTTCAATTGCAAGGTCATTTTAACCCCTTGTTAACCCATTCGCCACCGCTACAGGGCAATGGGAATAGACGGGCAAAGTGCCAGAAAGGGCAAATCTAATTAGAGATTTGCCCTTTCTGGGGTGTCTGGGGGCAGATGTTAGTAGCCGGGGGGGCCAAAAATAATGGTCCCTCTCTGGGCTATTATTATCTGCCCCCACTCACTGGCTTTGTCTGTCTGGTTGCGAAAATAGGGCGGGAGCCCACGCATTTTTTTTCAGCAATTTTACACCTCATATATATATATATATATATATATATATATATACATGTCATTAAATTTGTGACACATATATATATATATTTATATTTATAGTTCATACACTTCTACATAGTATAATAGCCGCTAATTCAATTGCCGGCTTTTGTGAAAATGCAGAACCCGACATGAAATGACACTTGGTTTACATAGAGTTAACCATGTCTTTTCATGTAGTTTGATATCTGATTTGCACAAACAATTACATGAGTGTAAAGGGTATGCCACACTGAACAATATCGCTAACGGGATCGCTAAAAAACGTCACTATTTAGCGATCCCGCTAGCGATGTTGTTCAGTGCGGCATCTGCCAGCGACGAGCTTCCTGCTGTGATCTCGCTCGTCGCTGGAATCATTCCGGACCCTATTTTCTCGTCGGCGCTCCCACTGGGTAAGTATATATCGCTAGTGTGGCACCTTTTCTTAGCGATTTAGCGGTACTTTTGTACCGCTAAAGTCGTTAAGAAGATCGCTAACGGCGATAGCGTCGTTAACTATATCGCTAAATGTGGCCGCACTTAGCGATATAGAAACAATCCCGCTAGCGATCGCATTAGTATGCGTCGTTATCGTGATCGCTAGCGGGATTGTTTAGTGTGGCAGTACCTTAAGTGTGCAAAATTTCACACCTGTAGGGGTTAATTAAAGGTGTAAATTCGTAGCAAAAAAGTCCGTTTTTTTTACAACGAATTTACACCTTTAATTAACCCCTACAGGTGTGAAATTTTGCACACATAGACTGATGTAATTGTTTGTGCAAATCAGATTGCAAAAGACATGAAAAGACATGGTTAACCCTATGTACACCAAGTGTCATTTCATGTCGGGTGCTTCTGTCTTTTCACAGAAGCCGGCTTTACCCGGCAATTGAATCAGAGGATATTTTACTATGTAGAAGTGTATAAACTATACATATATGTATATATATATGTCACAATGACATGTATATATATATATATATATATATGTATTCTATGTGTGTATATTTAGTGTTTACAAGGAAATAAAGGTTTTTTTTAGTTTCGATATTTTGTTCCCATAGACTTACATGGGACTTCCGCTATCGAAATCGGATATCGACGATATTTAGTGATATCGGCGATACAATTTCGATACGATATTTTTAGATATCGAGCAATATCGCTCAACACTACACATCACATGGCTAACTAAGGTTGTTAAATGTTAAAATGACGTTTGAATGCATTTGTATTGGTTGAAAGCAATACTAAAGTTGAAAAAATCATCAAAACCGCTACGTGTGAACATAGTCCAAGTGGTGGAGGTACATTTTTTTTGCTTGGGTTCTTTATTTTACCTTACATACAAATCATTACCCTGGAAAGGATAGTCCTTAACAAATTTCCCAGGAAAATCAATTTTGTTTTGTTTTTGTATGTTTTAGTGTGCGCCTGTAAAAGTGGCGTAACACTCTGACAACACTGTTCACAGTAGTGACCTAGGTGTCAGACATGCTTCCAGGGGTCTTCCCCATGATTTTCACATGTCATTTGTGCACTGTTCCCGTAGATATCAGAAATTTTGATACCCTAGAAAGACCTCCGAGGGGGGTCGCGGCAAAAAAGCTAGAGTTTCCCATAGACTTACATTGGGCTCGTTGATCGGGTCGAGCACACGAGCATTCCAATTTGCTTGACCCAAGTAACGAGCACCCGAACATTTTAGTGCTCGCTCATCACTACCCATCTACTGTGCTGTAACAACTAGCAGTGTTTACTGATCATATTCACATACCCATAGTCTTCATGTTTGGAGGGACCACTTAAGTGTTTTAGCTGTGAATATATAATGGTATACATTTTTGAAGTTGCAGACATCTGATACTTACTTTATTAAGAAAAAAGAAATTAAATTGTATGGTACAGTATGCATTTTCTTAATACGGCTGTATTTAAAAGTGTACTTGGTTTCACTTTAAAGCTGTAAGTGCTGCATATACTAGGGGATGCCTTGTAACATATATTTATCCATTAAAGACTATAGAAACATTGGTGTATATGTTGGAAAGCTTTCTCAGCTTATATGCATTCAGCACACTGGAAAAATTGAGTAAACATTAGACTTGCACATACCTATTTTTTCTCATTAGAAAATCTTGCTTTTTAACATTTTTAATAACATTTTAAAAAAGTATTTTGCTTGTCTAGCAACCTTAACAACAATTTGTTCGGTACAATTTCTAAAAGTATTTTTGCTTGTCTAGCAGCTTAAAACTTGAAATATTTTACTAGTATTCTTGCTTGTCCAGTGACCCTTGTATTGCTGGCTTTATTCCCAGAACATCAATTTTGCCATTACTGGCCTTTTCTTTTTACAGAGCAAACTTTTTGTATATCAATATATGTATTTAGAAGAAAAAAATATAGTGTACATTTATATAAAATGTATATATACATACGGAGAGAGAGAAAAAAACTTGACACCATTTTTAAATTACAAATAAAAACTAAAAGCAACGTTTAACAATTTTATCTGTACAATTTAAAGTGATATTCAGATATATGCAATTATAGCCAAACCCAATATAATTAAAGAAAATCATCCTCCTTGAGCCTTATTAGATGTGTCAAGATTTTTCAGCCTTTGAACACAACAAAAATGCTTTCACTTGCTGATGTTGACTTTTACATACAAATTATTTACTTTGCATTAATTGATTTAGATTTTGTGTGTTTCTCATTTAGCAGGAATACAGATCACATTCATTAAAGTGGTTGTCTCATTAGGATAAACCCTGCATGGGAGCCTACTTTGTTAGTGAAAGCAAAGTGACCCCACAAAGCTGACTACAGATCTCACAAAATAAGGCCCCCTTCACAAGTCCTGATTTTACCAATACTGGAATAAACAGTATTGGTGTTATTAGTGTTGCATATCTGTGTGACATATTTGTGAATGTGTGCGTCATCCGTGTGTACCATCTTTGTGCTGTTCATATGACATGTACCGCAGTAGAATACAGAATGTAAATTACAGATTTTTAGGTGTTAAATATGTGCAAAAATATTTTTGGTAACCTGCAATGGTAAAGCAAACAACTGTGAGCTGATATTATCAGGTTGGGAAGGTCCATGGTTATTGGGCGCTTCCCATCCTAAAAATGCAAGCCCGCAGCAGCCCCACAAGTGGCACATCTCATTAGATGCCCTAATTATGGTGCTTTGCCTTCACTTTTCCCTATTGCCCTGATGTGTTGGCAATCCAGGTAAATGTGGGCTTGGAGTTGATGTCAGCTGTGAATGGTCCAAAAACACAACTGGCATCAAGCCCTGTTGTCAGTGATGTAGAGGTGTCTATCAGACACCTCCATTACTAACCCAGTAATAAAAAAATAGCAGAAACGCACAAATAAAACACTTTAAACAGTTTATTTTAGTGATGAGTGACTATACTCATTGCTCGGGTGATCTCTGAGTATTTATAAATGCTCTGAGATTTGCTTTCTGCTGCTGCAGCTGCTTGATTTGCGGCTATTTGACAGGCTGAATACATGTGGGGATTCCTTAAAAAAGAGGCATTCCTCACATGTATTCAAGTGTCCAGCAGCCATAAATCATGCAGCTGCGGCAACAGAAACCAAATCTCTGCACATTTCTAAATACTGGAACATCACCCGAGCGTGTTTGGGGAAAACCCGAGCAACGAGTATACTCGCTCATCACTAGTTTATTTAAATAAACACTCCCTGACACTTTTCCTTATTCACCAATTTATTTGAAAAAAGACATAGTCCGGGGAATTAGACACGATGACCCATGAGGTCCTTTCCAACTGTAGTATTCTATGATTCTCTGATTCTATGAATCCAACATAATCCACAAATATAAACTTTAAAACATAAAAAGAGAAATAAAACCAAGACACTGTCCCTCGTACACCAATTTATTAGAAAGAAAGTTCCCACTCAGGTCTGACGTAGTCCAGTGCTTCCCACGACGTTCCCTGAATCGAGATCATACTATGCTCATCGTGACCCGACAATTAATGACCAGTGACATCAATAACTTTACTACTCTTCACAGTCACTGATTATATATCTCATAGATATCTATTTACATATCTATCTTTTATCTATCAATCAATCATTTATTTACCTCAAATCTATTGTAAGACAGCGGTTTTCTCGTCCGAGCGGGAATCATGCAGTGACTGAAGAAAGTTCAACATAAATGTCTATATTTTCAACCTCACAAAATAAATCTAGAACTTTTATCCACCGGTTCGCAAACGGAACGTCCATATCAGTTCGTTGACGTTGGCGAATACACCACCGTATTACTCGCAGGTGCGTCACTGGCTTTGCTTTCGCTGGCTCTGACCAGTGTTCAATCTCACACAGACTTGCCCTACACAGAGCTCCATTTATGATGCTTGCAAACCAAAAAACTCACGAGCCCAAGCCTTAACTGAAAGTTTAAATGGGACGCATTGACAAAGGGCCACTCCCAAGACCCAGAGTAAAAGGAGAGATCCGTCCCACTATTATCCTACAGGTGTTATGTTCTGCAGAAAGCTCCTAATAGATAATGTAGAAAGGTGCGTTCGCAGCCCAGGGTCCACCGTGCAGGCAGAGCCTGCTGGTAGTAAGATGGCGTGAGTAGCGAACTCTGTTATCCCGCAGAGTCGCTAAAATAAACGCTGTAGCGCGCTTTGGCAGTTAGTGCGAACTCTGTTAATCCACAGAGCCGCTAGCGGGAATGCCACAGCGCTATATGGCGATAAGTGCGAACTCACTTAGCTTCAGTGAGCCGCAAAGTAAAACACTAGGGCACTGACTAGCATTTTAAAGCGAACCCTGTTGCATCACAGAGTCGCTGAATAACCCTACTGGGTCCAGGTACACGGTAAACTGCTGTGCGGATAGCAGTCCGTGATCATGCAGTCAGAACACGAGCAAAAATCTCCTCACCGGAGTAGCCGGTATTCTAATGGCGTTTTCAGCCAAGCCCTGAACACGTGCATACACTCTTCTCACCGGAGGTGCCGGTATTCTAGGGGCTTATTTCAGCCAGACCTTACCACATGCATACATGACCACACTGGCGCAAGAACGTAACGGATTTGATACAAGCGCATGGCGACCCCGCCATGCCACCCTTTTATAGTAGCAACTGCAGGACCTACCAGAAAAGGACCAATGCGAAACCATTCCAGAACACATGTAGTTTCAGGACCTTCCTGGCGGACCAATGGGAGTCGCTGCTGTAACCGAGCATGTGACCCCTGATCTCCAATGGGAGATCTTGCCCTGGGCATGCTCAGATGGAGAAAGCAGGGACTTAGTTCCCGAACTGCCTGCTCCAGCACTGGTTATAATAGAGGAACCAGGAAAGACAGCAACAAGCCTCTGCACAGAGTTAAACTGGGCGAGACGCTGGGACCGACATCTCTGCTAGCAGGCTCCACTGCGGCCGGAGATGGATGGGAGACCACAGCGGGACTGGCTCGAGATTCCCCTTGTGCAGCAGTGGGAACTCGATCCCTATCATTACCCCCCTCCTAGGGCCCCTCCTTCTTTGGGCCACGCTACATTCAAAGGCAGCGATGAGCTGCGGAGTGTGAATATGCTCGGCAGGCTCCCAGGACCTATCCTCAGGCCCATAACCCCTCCAATCCACCAAATAAATTTTTTTGCCCCGTATCACCTTGCACCCAACAATGGCGTTCACCTCATGATCGTCAGTAGTTGAACGCGACGTCCCGGCAGATGACTCGGAAAACCGGGAAATGACCACGGGTTTCAGAAGGGACACGTGAAAGGTGTCGGTGATACCAAGGCGAGGCGGAAGGGCTAGGCGGTAAACCACCGGGTTCACCTGCTCAAGGACTTTAAAGGGACCCAAAAAGCGAGTTGCCAACTTGGTGGACTACACATAGCCTGATGTTTTGGGCAGAGAGCCACAATAGGTCACCCGGAGCGGGGCGCCGATGGACATCGGCCGAAGACCTCATCCTCTCTTTGAAGTCCTGAATAGCATCCTGGGTGTGGTCCCAAATGTCCCATGCCTCCATAGCCCAGTCTGCCACCCTGGAATCGGCGGAAGACGCAGGCATGGGCACTGGTACCCGCGGATGCTGACCGTAGTTCAGGAGGAATGGGGTCTTTCCGGTGGAGTCAGCCACAGCATTATTTAGAGCGAACTCCGCCCACAGTAGCAAGAATGCCCAGTCATCCTGCCTGGCAGAGACAAAATGTCGCAAGTATGTGAGCAAGGTCTGGTTGACCCTCTCTACCAACCCATTTGTCTCGGGATGGTATGCAGAGGAGCGATTCATCTCAATGCTGAGTAAACGACACAGCTCTCTCCAGAACCGAGACGCAAACTGGGGACCTCAATCGCTGACAATTTTGTCTGGCATACTGTGTAGGCGGAAATATGCCTAATGAATAATGCTGCCAATGCCCGTGCAGACGGTAACCGTAGTAACGGCACCAAGTGTACCATTTTGGAGAAGTGGTCGGTTATCACCCAGATGATGGTGCAGCCCCGAGACTTGGGTAAGCCCACCACAAAATCCATCCCGACCATCTCCCAAGGCCTGTCTGCCACCGGTAAAGGGAAAAGTAGCCCAGCTGGCCATTGACGAGGAGACTTATTCTTGGCGCAGGAGACGCACGCCTGAACGTATTCCCTCCTGACAAGCGGTGGATACCGCGCCAGAGCAGCAGAGAAACTAGCGATCCTTCACCCTACCACCAAGTCACGCTCAGAGCCCTGTGGCCTCTTTCTCCATATTTGGGAAACATAATAAGAAAGTCCTAACAAGGGACTATCCCACAAGAGTACCACTCATAGTACTATAGAAGGATACTCACCCCTGAAGGCATACTGCCTCTTTTTTCATACTATTGTTTCCTCACAAGCAGTCGGACTGATGAAGGTCCACTTGGACCGAAACGTTTCATCTGTACTGTGACTGCAATAAACAGGAACCCACTTTACAAAGTTGAGTGCCAAGTGTTCTCTATTTTGAACGTATTCCCTGACATCACGGACCATATGTGGCCACCAGTATGTCCTCGCCAGCAACTCTGATGTCCTCTTTGTCCCAAAATGTCCACTGTTGTGAATGGGTTTGAGATGAGTTCTGAGCAGAGGCTCCCTATGGTGGTTACAAGCGGTACTAGTGAGGATTGTGAGGACTGGGAATCAGGTGTTACTGATTGGTCTTATATAAGGGAGTCATTTTCCCATCAGGGTTGCCGGTGATCAATTGTTCTGGTCTGAATCCTTCTTTCCAGTTTCCCTTGTAGCCTGCTGTGTCGCGTCTGCATCTCCTGCTATCAGATAAGACAATTTCTTATTTTGTGTTTTTGCTATATTTTTGCATTTTGTCCTGCACTTCTGTGGGGGCCTTCAGGGTCCCCTCCGGGGGCTTTTGCCCTCTCAGTTTAGTCCAGCCACTGTGTTTTGTACTTTTGCTTTTTCCAGTTTTTTTTCAGTGGCTGCTGTTTTGATTTTTTTTTACATCAGAGAACTAATTTAGGTGGTAGAGGTCGTGTGATCTCAGGTGATTTTGAAATTAGTAGAGTTGGTGTTTTTTCAGGGTTTTCTGAGATTGCAGTAAGTACCCTTCCTGTCCTTTTTATTTAGATAGTTTGGGCCCCAGCGTTTGCTCATACTATTTTCTTTCTGTGTCAGTATTTCCTCTTGTCTAACCGCCATTACATGTTTGGGGCTTTCTATTATCTTTGGGTTCTGCTCCGGGGCAGATAGCTTTCCTATTTCTATCTTTAGGTGTAGTTAGTTTCTCAGGCTGTGACGAGGCGTCTAGGACCATCGTAGGAACGCTCCACGGCTGCCTCTAGTTGCGGTGGTTAGTCAGGGTACTGCAATCTCATAGATTCCAACTGCTCTGGTGTATTTCCTTTTTTGCCTGCACTCCTCAGCTACCGTAACATAACAGTATCACCGGCCATAAAAATTGTATGGTACTCACAGAAGGGAAAAAATATTTTGAAGGAAGAAAAGTTGTCAGAGATATTTTTCTGTTTGTTGCATTTTTTTTTTTTTCCCTCTGTATCTCTGGGTGCTGGGGAGGATCTTTTCTCCCAATGGAGTTTGCACAGTTGTCTGGCCGTGTGGATCAGCTTGCCACTGAGGTTCAGAGTATTGCTGCATATCTTGCTAGGTTGCCTGTTGTGGAACCTAGGATTCCCATGCCAGATTTGTTTTTAGGGGATCGAGCTAAGTTTCAGAATTTCAAAAATAATTGTAAATTGTTTCTTGCCTTAAAATCTAAGTCCTCAGGAAACGCAGCGCAGCAGGTTCAAATTATCATCTCTCTCCTGCGCGGCGATCCTCAGGATTGGGCTTTTTCCCTGATACCTGGGGATCCTGTTTTGAGTGATGTTGATGCATTTTTTCAGGCTTTGGGGTTATTGTATGATGAGCCTAATGTCACTGATCAAGCTGAAAAAGCCTTGTTGGCATTAAATCAGGGCTTGATGACGCTGAGTTATACTGTCAGAGATTCCGTAGGTGGGCAGTCCTGACCAAATGGAATGACGACGCTTTGGCGGCCCTTTTCCGGAAGGGTCTGTCAGATAATGTAAAGGATGTTATGGTGGGATTCCCTGTCCCCTCTGGTCTCAATGATTCTATGTCATTAGCGATTCAAATTGACAGACGTTTGCGTGAGCGGAGAAGTATGCGTGGAGTGGTGTTGCCTTGTGAGCCAGCTGCTGAGCCCATGCAGTATGATGGAGTGGTGTCTGGGGCACAGCGTCATGAGTTTCGAAAGCGCAATGGGTTATGTTTCTACTGTGGTGATGCCTCTCATGCTATTTCAGTCTGCCCTAAGCGGGGAAGACATTTTGCACGCTCAGTTGTCTTGGGTAGTGTTCAGACTAAGTTTTTATTAACTGTTACTCTGATATGCTCTCTGTCCTCATTTTCTGCTCAGGCTTTCGTTGATTCTGGAGCAGCTATTAACCTGATGGATTATGATTTTGCTAAATGTTGTGGGTTTCCCTTGATACCCCTACAGAAGTCTATTCCCCTACTGGGGATCGATTCTACCCCTTTGGCTGAGAATAAACCCCAGTTTTCTACTCAGGTGATAATGAGGGTTGAACCTGATCACCAGGAGTGCTGCAAATTTTTGGTTCTATATAATCTGCATGACATTATAGTGCTGGGTTTCCCTTGGTTACAGTCTCATAATCCTGTTTTGGATTGGAAATCTGTGTCTGTAACCAGTTGGGGCTGCCAATGTGTTAATACCAACACTCCTGTTTTTTCTGCCTCCCCCCAGGCTGAGGATGTTCCTGACTTTTTGTTTGATTTTTCTGATGTGTTTAGCGAAAGTAAATCTGCATCCTTACCTCCCCATAGGAGCTATGACTGCGCTATTGAATTAGTGCCAGGTAGTAAATTCCCTAAAGGTCGCCTTTTTAACTTGTCTGTACCTGAACATGACGCTATGCGGTCTTATATCAAGGAATCATTGGAGAAGGGTCATATCAGACCATCCTCTTCACCCTTAGGTGCCGGTTTTTTCTTTGTGGTCAAAAAAGATGGTTCATTAAGGCCGTGTATTGATTATCGTCTCTTGAACAATATTACTGTGAAATATCAATACCCGTTACCCTTGATTTCTGACCTGTTTTCCAGGGTGAAAAACGCTACTTGGTTTACCAAGCTTGACCTCAGGGGGGCGTATAACCTTATTCGCATTAAGCACGGGGATGAATGGAAGACGGCATTTAACACCCCTGAAGGGCATTTTGAGTACCTTGTGATGCCCTTTGGGCTCACTAATGCTCCTTCAGTCTTCCAGTCCTTCATGAATGACATTTTCAGGGATTTTGTGGACAAGTTTCTGATTGTTTATTTGGATGATATCTTGATTTTTTCTAATGACTGGGACTCTCATGTGAAACATGTTCGAACTGTATTCCAGATTTTGAGAGAGAATGCTCTGTATGTGAAGGGATCAAAGTGTCTTTTTGGCGTACAGAAGATCTCATTTCTGGGATTCATTTTGTCCCCATCTGTTATTGAAATGGACCCGGTCAAGGTTCAGGCCATCTGTGATTGGGTCCAACCTACTTCATTAAAGGCTCTTCAGAGATTTTTGGGTTTTGCCAATTTTTATCATAAATTTATTGGTAATTTCTCGGTTATTGTTAAACCATTAACTGATTTGACCAGAAAGGGTTCTGATGTGGTGAATTGGCCTCCTGAGGCAGTCTCTGCGTTTCAGGAACTTAAGCAGAGATTCACTTCTGCTCCTGTTCTACGGCAGCCTGATGTTTCTCTGCCATTTCAGGTGGAGGTTGATGCCTCTGAAATTGGGGCAGGTGCCGTTTTGTCCCAAAAAGATCCAGAGACCTCTAAAAGTAACCCTTGTGCCTTTTTCTCTCGAAAATTTTCTCCTACTGAACGTAATTATGACGTGGGTAATCGGGAATTATTGGCCATGAAGTGGGCTTTTGAAGAGTGGAGACATTGGCTGGAGGGAGCCAAACATCAGGTGGTGGTCCTTACGGACCATAAGAATCTGGTCTATCTGGAATCTGCCAAGCGACTCAATCCTAGACAGGCCAGGTGGGCCTTGTTTTTCACACGTTTTAATTTTGTGGTTTCCTTTCTTCCTGGCACTAAGAATGTTAAGGCGGATACCCTCTCGAGGAGTTTCCTTGCGGACTCTCCTGAGCTATCTGATCCCTCTGTTATTTTGAAGGAGGGTGTAGTTCTTTCCGCCATCTCGCCCAATTTGAGACTTGCTCTGGAGGGGTGTCAGGAGGATAGGCCCGAGCGCTGCCCTGTTGGAAAATTGTTTGTCCCGGACCAATGGAAAAAGAGTGTGATGTCTGAGATTCATTGTTCCGCATTGGCTGGGCATCCCGGAATTTTTGGTACCAGAGACTTGGTTAGTCGGTCCTTTTGGTGGTCTACCTTGTCTCGCGATGTCAGGGAATTTGTGCAGTCCTGCGGGACTTGCTCTCGCTCCAAGCCTTGCTCTCGCTCAAGTGGTTTATTGATGCCATTGCCTGTGCCCAAGAGACCATGGACCCATATCTCTATGGATTTCATTTCCGATCTTCCTGTTTCTCAGAGAATGACCACCATCTGGGTAATTTGTGATAGGTTTTCCAAAATGATACATCTTGTGCCATTACCTAAGTTGCCTTCCTCCTCTGAATTGGTGCCGTTGTTCCTTCAGCACGTGGTTCGTTTACACGGCATTCCTGAGAACATTGTGTCTGACAGAGGAGTCCAGTTTGTTTCCAGATTTTGGAGGACTTTTTGTTCTAAACTGGGTGTTCAATTGTCTTTCTCCTCGGCATTTCATCCTCAGACCAATGGTCAAACTGAGAGAACAAACCAGACATTGGAGACTTATCTAAGATGCTTTGTGTCTGCTGATCAGGATGACTGGGTCTCTTTTTTGCCTTTGGCTGAGTTTGCTCTTAATAATAGGGCTAGCTCTGCCACTTTGATGTCTCCGTTTTTCTGTAATTCTGGGTTTCACCCTCGATTTTCTTCAGGACAGACGGAGGCTTCTGTCTGTCCAGGTGTTGACTCTGTTGTTGAGCGTATGCAGCAGATTTGGGACCAGGTAGTGGAGAGGTTGTCCCTCTCTCAGGAGAAGGCCCAGCGGTTTGCTAACCGGCATAGGACTGATGGTCCTCGGTTTAAAGTGGGGGACTTGGTCTGGTTGTCCTCAAAGAATATTCCTATGAGAGTAGCATCTCCTAAATTTAAGCCTAGGTTCATTGGACCTTATAAGATCATGGAATTATTAATCCTGTTTCTTTTCGTTTGCTTCTTCCAGGGACATTTAAGATCCATAACGTGTTCCACAAGTCCTTGTTGAAGAGGTTTGTTGAGCCAGTGGTTCCTGCTGCTGTGCCTCCTGACCCTGTTTTGGTTGAGGGCAATCTGGAGTATGTGGTTGAGAAAATATTGGATTCTCGTTTTTCTAGACGAAGACTCCAGTATTTGGTTAAATGGAGAGGTTATGGTCAGGAAGACAATTCTTGGGTGTTTGCTTCGGACATCCATGCTAGGAGACTTATCCGTGCGTATCATAGAACTCATCCTGACCGACCTGGTTGCTCAAATGAGGGTTCGGTGACCCCTCCTCAAGGGGGGGGTACTGTTGTGAATGGGTTTGAGATGAGTTCTGAGCAGAGGCTCCCTCTGGTGGTTACAAGCGGTACTAGTGAGGATTGTGAGGACTGGGAATCAGGTGTTACTGATTGGTCTTATATAAGGGAGTCACTTCCCATCAGGGTTGCCGGTGATCAATTGTTCTGGTCTGAATCCTTCTTTCCTAGTTTCCCTTGTAGCCTGCTGTGTCGCGTCTGCATCTCCTGCTATCAGATAAGACAATTTCTTATTTTGTGTTTTTGCTATATTTTTGCATTTTGTCCTGCACTTCTGTGGGGGCCTTCAGGGTCCCCTCCGGGGGCTTTTGCCCTCTCAGTTTAGTCCAGCCACTGTGTTTTGTACTTTTGCTTTTTCCAGTTTTTTTTCAGTGGCTGCTGTTTTGATTTTTTTTTACATCAGAGAACTAATTTAGGTGGTAGAGGTCGTGTGATCTCAGGTGATTTTGAAATTAGTGAGTTGGTGTTTTTTCAAGGTTTTCTGAGATTGCAGTAAGTACCCTTCCTGTCCTTTTCTATTTAGATAGTTTGGGCCCCAGCGTTTGCTCATACTATTTTCTTTCTGTGTCAGTATTTCCTCTTGTCTAACCGCCATTACATGTTTGGGGGCTTTCTATTATCTTTGGGGTTCTGCTCCGGGGCAGATAGCTTTCCTATTTCTATCTTTAGGTGTAGTTAGTTTCTCAGGCTGTGACGAGGCGTCTAGGACCATCGTAGGAACGCTCCACGCTGCCTCTAGTTGCGGTGGTTAGTCAGGGTACTGCAATCTCATAGATTCCAACTGCTCTGGTGTATTTCCTTTTTTGCCTGCACTCCTCAGCTACCGTAACATAACAGTCCACCCACCCTGGATGAACGTGCCCAAGAGAGTACCTCCGGTCGCAAATTGGTGGGCACAAAGTCTTGCCCGGAGGCATAGACTCAAGCGAAACCGGGGCCACTGTTCTTAGGCTCTCTGTGGGGACAATCAGCCGAGGCTCCTCCTCCACCTCTTCAGAGGAAACCACGGAGCGAGACAGAGCGTCGGCACGAATGTTCTTCTCACCGGAGAGGAAATGGAGGGTGAAATGGAACCGGGAGAAAAACAAGGACCATCTGGCCTGGCGAGAATTTAGCCGCTGGGCAGTCTGTAAATAAACTAAGTTTTTGTGGTCAGTAAAAACTTGTAAGGGAATACGAGCCCCCTCCAGTAGATGTCTCCACTCGGAAAAGGCCAACTTCATGGCTAGTAACTCCCTGTCCCCAATGGAATAATTCCTCTCCACTGGTGTGAAGGTCTTGGAGAAGAAGAAACAAGGATGCTTCCGACCTTGAGCATCCTTTTGGAAGAGGACTGCTCCAGCACCAACGGATGAGGCATCCACCTCCAATACAAAAGGCCTATCAACATCAGAGCGATGTAAGATGGGAGCGCTAGCAAAATGAGATTTAACTGAAGTAAAGGCCTTGGAAACCTCCTCTGACCATAACTTGGGATTGGCTCGCTTCTTGGTGAGGGCTACCAAGGGAGCAACCAGAGTAGAGAAGTGGGGAATGAATTGGCAATAGTAGTTAATGAACCCCATAAAACGCTGCACCGATTTAAGAGAGTGGAGTTCTTGCCAATCCATTACCGCCTGTAGTTTGGCAGGATCCATAGCCAATCCCCGGACGGAGATGATATAGCCCAGGAAAGGTAAAGACTCCTGCTCAAACACGCACTTCTCCAATTTTGCATATACAGGTCCTTCTCAAAAAATTAGCATATAGTGCTAAATTTCATTATTTTCCATAATGTAATGATTACAATTAAACTTTCATATATTTTAGATTCATTACACACCAACTGAAATTTGTCAGGTCTTTTATTGTTTTAATACTGATGATTTTGGCATACAACTTCTGATAACCCAAAAAACCTGTCTCAAAAAATTAGCATATCAAGAAAAGGTTCTCTAAACGACCTATTACCCTAATCTTCTGAATCAACTAATTAACTCTAAACACATGCAAAAGATTCCTGAGGCTTTAAAAACTCCCTGCCTGGTTCATTACTCAAAACCCCCATCATGGGTAAGACTAGCGACCTGACTGATGTCAAGAAGGCCATCATTGACACCCTCAAGCAAGAGGGTAAGACCCAGAAAGAAATTTCTCAACAAATAGGCTGTTCCCAGAGTGCTGTATCAAGGCACCTCAATGGGAAGTCTGTTGGAAGGAAACAATGTGGCAGAAAACGCTGTACAATGAGAAGAGGTGACCGGAGAAGTGGAGAAGGACCGATTCCAGACCTTGGGGGACCTGAGGAAGCAGTGGACTGAGTCTGGTGTAGAAACATCCAGAACCACCGTGCACAGGCGTGTGCAGGAAATGGGTTACAGGTGCCGCATTCCCCAGGTAAAGCCACTTTTGAACCATAAACAGCGGCAGAAGCGCCTGACCTGGGCTACAGAGAAGCAGCACTGGACTGTTGCTAAGTGGTCCCAAGTACTTTTTTCTGATGAAAGCAAATTTTGCATGTCATTCGGAAATCAAGGTGCCAGAGTCTGGAGGAAGACTGGGGAGAAGGAAATGCCAAAATGCCTGAAGTCCAGTGTCAAGTACCCACAGTCAGTGATGGTGTGGGGTGCCATGTCAGCTGCTGGTGTTGGTCCACTGTGTTTCATCAAGGGCAGGGTCAATGCAGCTAGCTATCAGGAGATTTTGGAGCACTTCATGCTTCCATCGGCTGAAATGCTTTATGGAGATGAAGATTTCATTTTTCAGCACGACCTGGCACCTGCTCACAGTGCCAAAACCACTGGTAAATGGTTTACTGATCATGGTATTACTGTGCTCAATTGGCCTGCCAACTCTCCTGACCTGAACCCCATGAGAATCTGTGGGATATTGTGAAGAGAAAGTTGAGAGACGCAAGACCCAACACTCTGGATGAGCTTAAGGCCGCTATCGAAGCATCCTGGGCCTCCATAACACCTCAGCAGTGTCACAGGCTGATTGTCTCCATGCCACGCCGCATTGAAGCAGTCATTTCTGCAAAAGGATTCCCGACCAAGTATTGAGTGCATAACTGAACATTATTATTTGATGGTTTTTTTGTTTGTTTTTAAAAAACACTTTTATTTTATTGGACGGTTGAAATATGTTAATTTTTTGAGACAGGTTTTTTGGGTTATCAGGAGTTGTATGCCAAAATCATCAGTATTAAAACAATAAAAGACCTGACAAATTTCAGTTGGTGTGTAATGAATCTAAAATATATGAAAGTTTAATTGTAATCATTACATTATGGAAAATAATGAAATTTAGCACTATATGCTAATTTTTTGAGAAGGACCTGTAGAGAATTTGCCCGCAAAAGGTCGAAAACCTTGCAGACATCTCTCCGATGGGAATCTATATCTGGAGAAAAGATGAGAATGTCGTCTAGATAGACTACCACAGAGGTGGCAAGCATATCCCGGAAAATGTAATTTACAAAGTCTTGGAAGACTGCTGGAGCATTACAGAGCCCGAAGGGCATCACCAAGTATTCGTAATGCCCGTCCCTGGTATTGAATGCCGTCTTCCATTCGTCCCCCTCACGAATGCGAATCAGGTTATACGCACCCCGCAAATCTAACTTGATAAATATCTTTGCGGAACGCACCTAATAGATAATGTAGAAAGGTGCGTTCGCAGCCCGGGGTCCACCGTGCAGGCAGAGCCTGCTGCTAGTAAGATGGCATGAGTAGCGAACTCTGTTATCCTGCAGAGTTGCTAAAATAAACGCCATAGCGCACTTTGGCAGTTAGTGCGAACTCTGTTAATCCACAGAGCCGCTAGCGGGAATGCCACAGCGCTATATGGCGATAAGTGCAAACTCACTTAGCTTCAGTGAGCCGCAAAGTATAACACTAGGGCACTGACTAGCGTTTTAAAGCGAACTCTGTAGCATCACAGAGTCGCTGAATAACCCTACTGGGTCCAGGTACACGGTAAACTGCTGTGCGGATAGCAGTCCGTGATCAGCAGTCAGAACATGAGCAAAAATCTCCTCACCGGAGTAGCTAATGGCGTTTTCAGCCAGACCTAACCACATGCATACATGACCACACTGTTGCAAGCACATAATGGATTTGATACTAGAGCATGGCGGCCCAGCCATGCCACCCTTTTATAGTAGCAACTGCAGGACCTACCAGAAAAGGACCAATGCGAAACCATTCCAGAACACATGTAGTTTCAGGACCTTCCTGGCGGACCAGGGAGTCTCTGCTGTAACAGAGCATGTGACCCCTGATCTCCAATGGGAGATCTTGCCCTGGGCATGCTCAGATGGAGAAAGCAGGGACTTAGTTCCCGAACTGCCTGCTCCAGCACTGGTTATAATAGAGGAACCAAGAAAGACCACAACAAGCCTCTGCACAGTGTTAAACTGGTCAAGATACTGGGACCGACATCTCTGCTGAGCAGGCTCCACTGCAGCCGGAGATGGATGGGGGACCGCAGTGGACTGGCTCGAGATTCCCCTTGTGCAGCAGTGGGAACTTGATCCCTAACAACAGGTCTCTTCAAAAATAAAAGCCCATGTCAAGTTTTAAAAATCCACTCTCTCTTTAATTTTGCATTGTAACCACAGTTGTGGCTGTAATTACTATGCTCTCCAGCGGGTTACGTATGGCTCTATGGACATCCTGGGGACGCATAACAACCCTCATATGCGAATCCCCTCACTGCCTCACACTATCCATCTGTATCTTTGCACATTTTAACACATAAAAATCTTTCATTTCTACCCTGCATTCTATTCCTGTACATGTCACACGGACCGAACACACGTAACACTTATACAATCCATTTGCATATGCGTGCCAAGTATTGTCATTCATAGAAAGACAAGAAAGAGTACATACCAGGACACCAGGGATGCCAAAAATAAATCATAACAATTAGAAAATATTTTTATTGAAAAAACTGCAAAACCACACTGTAGTCATTAAAAACAATTAAAACAAGGCACAAAGCCCCATAACAGGAACAATAAACCCCTATAACCCCTATCTGTATAATACAATACACTTAGATGAAATATATATGGAAACCTCAGCCAAACATGGTAGTATACTTAGAGCATAGTCACCCCCAAAGGCCAAAATGAAGACAGGACCAGAGAGGAACAATTAGTCCTCAAATTGCTGCATAAAAAAAAAAAAAAAAAAACAGGTAAGCAAGGACAATATGAGATGGTAAAGCAATACAAACAAATTGCTATAGACTAATACAGATCAGATGTGAATAGGTCTACTCATAAAGATTAATATATCAAGTAGATCTTAGCATAGCAGATGGTATAACAGTTGTCTAATACACAAAATAATGCAGCAAATAATATAACAGTTGTCCTTAATCTAGTGCACAAAGTGATGCAGCCCTAATCTAGTGCACAAAATAATGCAGCAAATGGTATAGCAGTTGTCCTTAGTCTAGTGCACAAAATAACAAAGTAACACAGCTATAGGGGGGATCTCATGTTAGAGGCATGACCAGGTTACCAAACCAGGGGTTAATAGGCGGGATAGAGCCCGACGCGTGTCGCCATGTGAAATGGCTTCATCAGGGGCAGAGATGGTGATAAAGCAGGATTCAAGGTATTTATATATATAACATATTGATTAAAACTCACAGCAGCTGCATGGAGCGTTCCCCCCAGACACAGGACAAAAACAGGAAGTGATGAAATAACATGGCGCTGGATGCCAAAAGGGTGTATCCTCCCCACCTCACTACAGGTATAGTAAGATGGCCGACAGAGCACATGCAACTTATATGATCTAGAATAGAGGTTATATTTACCAATAGCTTATATGCTCGCAATTTCATTAGTTAATCATACCCAATGGTTTGATGTGATGACGAGCAAAAGTATCAAACTCCCATTTGCCCTAAATAGTATGGGCAAGATTCAATAATCACCATGTACCATCAAATATCTAGTTAAGCCTCCAACAAAGGGTGGTTTAATCATAGCATACAAAGATAGAGGGTCAACTAGATAGCACGCCCGAATATTTACAGGCAGTAACAGATTAGGTAAAAAAAAAAAAATTAAATTTAAAAAAAAAAAAAAAAATTATAACAACTCTTCATTTAGGCCTTTGGGAGACAAGCTTTGAAGCTTGTAGATCCATTTACTTTCTATACACAGTAATTTATTTACAATGTCCATACATGGTCCAGAATCAAGGTTATGTGTACCAATAGCTTTCATGCTCACGATTTCATTAATTAAGCATGCCCAATGGTTTCATGTGATGACGAGAAAAAGAATCGAACTCCCATATGCCCTAAATAGTATGGGCAGGATTCAATATCATCAAATGTCTAGTTAAGCCCCCAACAAAGGGTGGTTTAATCATAGATAGAAGGTCAACTAGATAGCATGAAAAAAAAATATATATAAAAATAAAAATTTAACAACTATTAAATAATCACCATGTACCATCAAATGTCTAGTTAAGCCCCCAACAAAGGGTGGTTTACTCATAACATACAGAGATAGAAGGTCAACTAGATAGCATGAAAAAAATAAAAAAAATAAAATAAAATAAAAATTTAACAACTCCGCACCACACGATCGTCACGCTTCCACAGCGGTGTTGCCCATTCCAACGCTCTGCCTGACAGAAGTGAAACTATGAAACCCACTTGGCCCGCTCCGTTGGAAAACGTGCAGCCAGAAGCTCGAGCTGGATAGAGTGCTGGCTTACGAATCCCAGACAATATTTACTGTCAGCAGAAAACTTGTCTGGCAGCGGGAGATGGGATAAGGTCAGAGCAGAGGTGGCGGAGGACAAGCTGAACAGCGACTGCGGTAACATCAACAGCTGAGGTTGTGCACTCGAGAGCCGCCAACCTACCCTCCAGCTGCTGGATGAACTGCTGTAGATGCTGGTCGTCAGCCATTTTACTACCCAGACCCTGGCGCTAGTATTATGTTATGGTCTGCGTGCCAAGTATTGTCATTCATAGAAAGACAAGAAAGAGTACATACCAGGACACCAGGGATGCCAAAAATAAATCATAACAATTAGAAAATATTTTTAATGAAAAAACTGCAAAACCACACTGTAGTCATTAAAAACAATTAAAACAAGGCACAAAGCCCCAAATATTGTCATTCATGCTGCAAGAAAAAACAGACATGTCTACATGTAAGAGCCTTAACGTGGCTTCCAGGTACACATAAATTGGCCTTTTTATGCGCTAAGACTTCTCAATTTTTTCATATTTCTAAGGTAGTGATGCAATTCATTTTTCATATTTTTCATATTTTTTCATATTTTGTGTCCGCAAGCTATAGCGCTACAGTGTGCTACCTTTTCTTCTTGAATGTGTATGAGTTGGTGACTCTAGGTTTTAGCACCTGTTCACACTAGATCTGTGTTTGGATGTGCCGGTCAGTTTTTGATATGTATTCATTTACCTTCTACCTGAGCACTCCACCTGTTGGTCACAGGCATTTTAATTATACCAGGTTCCTTACCCCTCCACAGAGATGTAGATTTTAGTCTGAAGAGAAGATTCATATGTTCCCATGCAGACAGACTGTAACGAATGGAAGCGGAGGCAGAGGTGGTGAAGTTCACATTCGTTTTATTTTTTAATGTGGAACCTCGAGACCGCGATCCGGGGGGCTCCGAAGGGGCGTAACTAGTGAGCCCCGGGTACCCGTAGTAAGGCCCCTCGAACAGGACCAGAATGGAATACCCGGAGGACACAGGTGCTACCTCCAGTTAGACCCCGACACGTGGCAGCTGTCCCAGAGGGAGCAAAAGGGTAACAGGTATTTACAGAGTCCGTGGAGGGTTCTTGACGGAGAAGGGTAAGGTCCTGGTCCAGAACGGATGGTAGTAGGCTGGCTCCAGTGACCTTGTCACGATCCACGGGTACGGATGGCTGATGGCGGAACGGGATGACACTTGCGCCAGTAATAGCCGAGATTGTCCAGGATAGCCAGATACGGGTTAGCAATGATCTGAGGAGACAAACAGTATCAGCGAAGCACAGAGACTGCAGACGCAGCGCAGACAGATCAGGAACAGAACCGGATGTAGCAATGATAGAACACGTTGCTCCGGCACTCCCCTAATGGTGGAGTGACCAGATATAGTACTGAGTGCGCAGCCATTGGTTAATTAGCTATTTCAAAAAATGCACGCTGCCCCTTTAAGAGAGACGGTGGGCGCGGCCTCGCGTCCTAAGCAGACTATCTGGAGGCCTGCCAGCAGCGTGCCAGGAAGTGGAGGAGGACACAGGACGCCGAAGAGCAGTTGGGGTAGGTGAGTGAGCAGAACGGAGTGCAGAGCCAGCGCTGGGACCGAGTGTAACAGTATCCCCCTCTTTACTCCCCCTCTTTTTCAAGCCTGCGTGAAATCTTTTAAGAAGAAGAGGAGCCTGGATGTTCTCTTTAGGCTCCCAAGATCTCTCCTCAGGACCAAAACCTTTCCAGTCCACCAGGTAATAGATCCTACCTCTTACTCTCTTAGAGGCCAAGATATGTTTTACCTCAAAAACATCATCCTCAGAGACCGGATCAGGAGTGGTACCCGGGTCCTTAAAGAAGGAGCTCAACACTACTGGTTTGAGGAGGGAAACATGAAAGGAGTTAGGTACTCGTAGAGAATTAGGCAATTTCAGTTTATAAGAGACCGGGTTGATTTGTCTCAAGACTTCAAAGGGACCAATGAAATGGGGACCCAATTTGTACGATGGTAACTTCAGATGGATGTACTTGGAGGAGAGCCATACCTTGTCTCCTGGACGAAAGATGGGAGCCTCCAAACGTCTTTTGTCCGCATGCGTTTTCATACATTGAGAAGCTTTCTCCAAAGCCGACCTGGTCTCTCTCCAAATGTCCGAGAAATTCTTAGACAAGGTATCGACTGCCGGAACATCAGACAATCCCGAGACAGGAAGAGGAATTCCGGGTTGCAGTCCAAACATAATCTGAAAGGGAGACTTTCCAGAAGATTCACTTACTTGGTTGTTGTAGGAGAATTCCGCCCAGGGCAGTAATTCTACCCAGTCATTATGATGAGCGTTGACGAAGTGACGCAGGTATCCAGCCAGGATTTGATTGATCCTCTCCACTTGCCCATTAGACTGGGGATGATATGCAGAAGAAAAATCTAGTTCAATTTTTACCATTTTACAGAGTCCTCTCCAGAACTTAGAGGTGAACTGGACGCCCCTGTCGGACACGATGTGGAGAGGAAATCCATGTAGACGGAAGATGTGCTGAATGAAGTGAGTGGCCAGTTCTGGAGCAGACGGGAGACCAGATAACGGAACAAAGTGGGCCATTTTAGAGAAGAGGTCCACCACAACCCATACCACTGAGCAGCCAGAAGAAATGGGAAGATCCGTGATGAAATCCATTGCGATGTGCTGCCAGGGAGCGGACGGAATCGGAAGAGGCAGAAGCCTGCCGGCTGGTAGATGTTTAACAGTTTTGTTACGGGCACATGAAGGACAGGCTGCGACGAACTCCTGGATATCCTTGCCCATGGTAGGCCACCAGTAATAACGGGAGATGAGTTGTTGCGTCTTTCTCTAACCAGCATGGCCAGCCAACTTAGAAGAATGACCCCAGCGCAGAACACGACTACGATCAGAGGCGGACACGAAAGTCTTCCCAGGAGGAAGCTGGGCCAGATCAGTGGAGGCAACAGAGACTAACTTAGAAGGTTCAAAAATGTGCTGAGGTTCCTCCTCCAGTTATGGAGGCAAGAAGGCTCTAGAGAGTGCATCTGCCTTGATGTTCTTGTCAGCTGGACGGAAATGAAGTACAAAATTGACACGGGCAAAAAATAATGCCCAACGGGCCTGACGGGGATTCAGTCTTAAAGCAGATTGGAGATAGGCAAGGTTTTTAATGGTCGGTGAATATGATTACCTGGTGATGAGCTCCTTCAAGAAGATGTCTCCATTCTTGCAGAGCCAATTTGATGGCCAACAGTTCGCGATCACCGACAGAGTAGTTCCTTTCTGCAGGAGAAAAAACCTTGGAAAAAAAACCACACGAGATCATCCGCCCGGTAGACGACTTCTGGGTCAGAACTGCTCCTGCACCTATGGAAGAAGCGTCAACTTCAAGAGAAAAAATTGCTCACTTGAATTAGGACGATGGAGAACGGGTGCGGAAGCGAAGGCCTAATTGAGAGAAACAAAGGCCTCTTCTGCCTCGGAGGACCATTCCTTAGAGTTTACACCTTTCCGGGTTAAGGCTGTGATTGGAGCCACTCAGGTGGAAAAGTGTGGAATAAATTGCCGGTAGTAATTGGCGAACCCGAGGAACCTTTGTATGGCTTTTAGCCCAGACGGACGAGGCCAGTTGAGAACTGCAGACAACTTCTCCGGATCCATCTTTAATCCTGTGAAAGATACAATGTACCCAAGGAAAGGCAAAGAAGACTGCTCAAAGAGGCATTTCTCATATTTGGCATATAGCCTGTTCTCTCTCAGTCTTTGTAAGATCAGGCGTACTTGCCTCCGGTGTGACGTCAAGTCAGCAGAAAAAATCAAAATATCGTCCAGGTAAACTACGACACAAGTATAGAGCAAGTCCCTGAAAATGTCATTAACAAATTCCTGAAAAACCGCAGGTGCATTGCTTAGGCCGAATGGCATTACCAGGTATTCATAGTGGCCGTCACGGGTGTTGAAGGCTGTTTTCCATTCGTCCCCCTCTCTGACTCGGATCAGGTTGTAGGCCCCTCTGAGGTCCAATTTGGTGAAGATCTTGGCCCCACGGAGACGATCAAACAACTCTGAAATAAGAGGTAATGGATACCTGTTTTTTACCGTGATTTGATTTAGACCCCGATAGTCAATGCAGGGCCGCAAGGATCCATCCTTTTTCTTCACAAAGAAGAATGCAGCTCCTGCCGGTGACGATGACTTTCGGATAAATCCTCTAGCCAGATTCTCTTGGATGTAGTCCGACATGACCTGAGTCTCTGCCTGTGAAAGGGGATAAACTCTCCCGCGAGGAGGAGATGCTCCTGGAAGAAGCTCTATCTGACAGTCATACGACCTGTGTGGAGGTAGTCTCTCAGCCTCCTTTTTCCCAAAGACGTCAGAGAAGGACCAATAGACGGAAGGCAACCCTGGCAGGGTATCAGGCTGGACTGGAGGCGAAACAGGTTGAATCCGGGTTAAGCAATGATTCATGCAGGTATCTCCCCAACGCAGAACTTCTCCAGTTTTCCAATTAAGGACTGGTTCATGCATCTGGAGCCAAGGTAAACCTAAAAGCATGGGATGGGATAAACCGGGATATACATAAAATCGCATTCGTTCAGTATGCATTAGACCTACCCGGAGTTCCACCAACTCGGTTTGAAACTGGACGGGCTCGGTCAGCGGTTTGCCATCCACGGCGGACACCTGTAATGGATCAGGAAGACGCTGGACTGGTAAGCGGTAATGATCCACAACCGCCTGCTGGATGAAGTTCCCTGCAGCTCCAGAATCCAGTAGACAATGTTCGGAGAATTTTATTGCTCCATAGGACACGGAGACTGAGATGTGTAAAGAGGGAGAGGACTGTTCTCTACCTAGGTTGGCCCCTCCTACCGGACCTAGGCACTGGAGTTTCCCGACTTTTTAGGACAGAAATGGATCAAATGTTCAGAACTACCACAGTAGTAACAACTTCCCTCCTTGCGACGTGCTCCCGGCGGCGGGTGGCCAAACTTACATGGTCCACCTCCATGACCTCGGAGGCGGAGGGCGAAGTACCTGTTTTGTACAAACTAGAGTCCAGGTGATAGGACCTTTTGTCCCGCTTGATCTCCATGGAGCGCTCCTGAAAAGGCAGGTCAATTCGGGTTGCCAAGGATATTAGCTCTTCCAAGAGGGTAGGTCTGTCCCGTCCCGCCAGCTCATCCTTGATTCTTCCGGATAGGCCTTCCCAGAAGTTAGCAACCAGGGCCTCATTGTTCCACGATAATTCAGACGAGAGGGTGCGGAATTTAACAGCATACTGAGCTACCGTGAGAGTACCTTGGCGCAGGCGGAGCAGAGCTGAGGCAGTCGAAGTGGTGCGACCAGGTTCATCGAAAGTCCTGCGAAAAGCCTCTAGGAAAGATTGAAGATCGTTAACCAGCGGATCCCCTCTCTCCCATAGCGGGTTTAGCCAGGCGAGGGCCTCTCCTCCCAGGTGTGACATGATGAAGCCCACCTTGGCTCGGTCAGAAGCAAACATATGCTCCAAGATTTCGAAGTGTAGAGTGCACTGATTGAGGAAACCCCGACACAGAGTAGGGTCACCCTGGAAACGGGTAGGAGCCGCCAGACGGGGACCTTGACTTGCCATGGGAACTGGTACCTGATTATTGATAGAAGAGTCAGGTGCAGACGAGGACCCTAAGGAATCCATGCGGGTAGACAAGCTGCGTAGATAAGTCGTGATCTTGTCCTGTTGAACTCCCAAACGGGTCACCTCCTGGCACAGATCCGTGGTCGGAGATCTCTGGGATCCAGCGGGTTCCATGGCCGGAGCAATCTGTAACGAATGGAAGCGGAGGCAGAGGTGGTGATGTTCACATTCGTTTTTATTTTTTAATGTGGAACCTCGAGACCGCGATCCGGGGGGCTCCGAAGGGGGCGTAACTAGTGAGCCCCGGGTACCCGTAGTAAGGCCCCTCGAACGGGACCAGAATGGAATACCCGGAGGACACAGGTGCTACCTCCAGTTAGACCCCGGACACGTGGCAGCTGTCCCAGAGGGACCAAAAGGGTAACAGGTATTTACAGAGTCCGTGGAGGGTTCTTGACGGAGAAGGGTAAGGTCCTGGTCCAGAACGGATGGTAGTAGGCTGGCTCCAGTGACCTTGTCACGATCCACGGGTACGGATGGCTGATGGCGGAACGGGATGACACTTGCACCAGTAATAGCTGAGATTGTCCAGGATAGCCAGATACGGGTTAGCGATGATCTGAGGAGACAAACAGTATCAGCGAAGCACAGAGACTGCAGACGCAGTGCAGACAGATCAGGAACAGAACCGGATGTAGCAATGATAGAACACGTTGCTCCGGCACTCCCCTAATGGTGGAGTGACCAGATATAGTACTGAGTGTGCAGCCATTGGTTAATTAGCTATTTCAAAAAATGCACGCTGCCCCTTTAAGAGATACGGTGGGCGCGGCCTCGCGTCCTAAGCAGACTATCTGGAGGCCTGCCAGCAGCGTGCCAGGAAGTGGAGGAGGACACAGGACGCCGAAGAGCAGCTGGGGCAGGTGAGTGAGCAGAACGGAGTGCAGAGCCAGCGCTGGGACCGAGTGTAACACAGACTTTTGTAAGTGAGGATTGGCATAGTTAGGACCTGGAATACAAGAAGAGCCTTAACGTGGCTTCCAGGTACACATAAAAAAGAATTATTCTTACCGTTAATTCGGTTTCTAGTAGCATTCCACGACAGCATAGGAGGTTGTCTCCTTTCCCTATTGGGGGACAGGAACACAGAGAGGTTAAAAACCCCTCCCACCTCCCATTCGTCAGTGTTTTACCACCACATTTAGGAACGGTTACCTTTAGTACTCTTAGAACTTAATCCAAGAATTTCGGGAGGGAATTGGCGCTGTCGTGGAATGCTACTAGAAACCGAATTAACGGTAAGAATAATTCTTTTTCCTCCAGTAGCCTTCCACGACAGCATAGGAGGTATACCAACCAATTCAATTTTAAGGGGGGGTTATGGCCTGGAGGACTTTCCGGCCAAAGACTAAATCTCGATTGGACCAGAAGTCCAGCCTATAGTGTTTCGTGAAGGTATGCAGGGAAGACCAAGTTGCAGCCCTGCAAATCTGCTCGGACGAAGCTCCAGCTCTTTCAGCCCAGGAAGCTGCCATGGACCGGGTTGAGTGGGCCTTTAGGGCCGCTGGCGGATCTAAATTCTGGACTAGGTATGCCTCTGTTATGGCTTTCCTTATCCAGGCGGCAATCGTGTTCTTCGTCACTTTTTTACCTCTATTTTTACCGTATAAGTGTACAAAGAGGTTCTGGTGAGCTCTAAACGAAGATGCGAATTCTAAATAATGAAGAACGATTCTTCTGACATCCAGCGTGTGGAACTCTTGTTCTCTAGGGTTCGCTGGGTTCTGACAGAACGAAGGCAAAATTATGTCTTGCGAGCGATGAAAGTCTGATACCACTTTGGGTAGAAATGATGGATCAGGGTGAAATATAATAGAGTCTTCTTTTATAGACAGATAGGGTTCTCTAATTGAGAGAGCCTGTAACTCCCCTACCCTTCTGGCTGTAGAAATGGCTATTAGAAAGGCAGTTTTACATGAAAGTAGGTAGGGGGAACATGAGGTTAGAGGTTCAAAGGGAGGTCCTGTGAGTCCTTTGAGCACTTGTTTAGGTCCCAAGGTGGAACAATGGACTGTTTCTTAGGGTGCAGTCTGAGAGCTGAGATCATGAATCTTTTAATCCATTTATGGCATGCTAAGTCCTGGTCGAATACCGAACTTAGCGCGGACACCTGGACTTTTAACGTGTTTGGTTTGAGACCTAGGTCTAAGCCTTTTTGTAAAAAATCCAAAATCTTAGAAATTTTGGGACGAAGTGGGTCTGGCGTATCAGGATGATACCAGGAGGAAAACTTTTTCCATATTTTACTGTAAATAGCATTAGTTACTGGTTTCCTGGATTTTTGTAAAGTAACTATTACTTGATCCGAAAGACCCTTTGTTCTGAGGATCTGGGCTTCAACAGCCAAGCTGCTAGATTGAGCCTTCGAGGATCTGGATGATGAAGATGACCCTGTTGGAGGAGATCGTTTTCCGGTTGTAGAAAAATTGGTCCTTCCACCCGAAGTTGTAGTAGGAGGTGGAACCAACTTCTTTTTGGCCACATCGGAGCCACTAAAATGACCGGAACTTGATCGTCCAGAATTTTCCTCAGAGTTCTTGCTAGTAGAGGTATTGGAGGAAACACATAGGCCAGCCGAAATTTCCAGGGATGATTGAAGGCATCCACTCCTTGACACCCATCCCCTGGATTTAGGGAAAAAAATGTTTTGACCTGGGCATTTTGGCCCGAAGCCATCAGGTCTACCTCGGGAAGACCCCACATTTCTGTGAGTGAGGTGAAGATTTCCCTCTTCAGACTCCATTCCCCTGGCTGTATGTCTTGGCGGCTCAGAAGGTCTGCCTGGGAATTTTCCGAACCTTTTAGATGTATCGCTGATAGTGAAAGAAGATGGGATTTTGCCCAGTTGAGGATAAGGTTCGACACGGTCCTCAGACAGTTGAATTTGGGGCTTCCTTGGTGTTTGAGGTGAGCCACCGTAGTCATGTTGTCCGAGAGGACTTTGACATGATGTCCCGAAATTAAAGAACCTGCTGCCTGGAAGGCTTTGTAAACTGCCTTTAGTTCCCTGTAGTTGGAGGATCTGAGGCTGTCTTGCTGACTCCATAGTCCCTGGAAGGGAATTTGTCGAATTACAGCACCCCATCCTCTCAAGCTTGCGTCTGTAGTTACTGTTAACAATGGAGTCTGAATCCAGTCTATCCCTTTGCGCAGGTTTGATGGATTTGTCCACCAGACTAGGGAGACATTGACATTCCCTGGTGTCAGAATCTTCTTGTTCAACAAAGCTGTGTTTCCATTCCAATTCTTTAGAATGTGTGCCTGTAGAATTCTGAGTGGGCTTGGGCCCATGCCACCGATTGTATGCAGGCTGTCATGGAACCCAACAGAGACATGGCTGTTCGTAGTGTAGGGGTTCTCTGCTTCCTGAAGGACAAGGCTTTGGTTATCAGGATTTGGCAGTGGTCGTCCGGCAGACAAGATCTTTGATTCTCTGAGTCTAAAAGAATTCCAAGGAATCTTATCACTTTTGAGGGTTGGAGCTGAGACTTCTTTAAGTTCACGATCCACCCTAAGTTCTGCAGGATGTGTAAAGTTTTGGCTACCCGTAAATCGAGGGTCTCGGCTGAGGGACCGATGATTAACAGGTCGTCCAGATAAGGGACTATAGCTACATCCTGCTTCCGGATATGCGCCACTGCTTCCGACATAATTTTTGAAAATACTCTTGGAGCTGAAGAGATCCCGAAGGGAAGCACAATGAATTGATAATGTACTGTTTCGAGACCTAGCTGGACTGCAAATCTCAGATACTTCTGATGAAGAGGGTGTATCGGGATGTGGAAATAGGCGTCTTTGAGATCTATGGTTGCCATGAACGAGTGAGGAGTTATCAGAGGAATTGCTGATTTTACGGATTCCATCTTGAACCTCTGATAGGTTACTGATTGGTTGAGGGTTTTCAGGTTTATTATAACCCTTGCGTTCCCTGATGGTTTCTTCACAATGAAGATACGGGAGTAATGGCCTTTTCCTCGTTCGTTCGACGGAACTGGTGAAATTGCACCGGAGGCTATCAATTGTCGCAACTCCGTAGCAACTAAGGTTTGATTCTCCTGCGATGGAAGGGAGGTTACTCTGAACAATGGAGGAGGGGAAGTCTCGAAATCTATCAAAAGACCTTCTTTTAATACATTTAGTACCCAGCGGCTGTTGGTAATTTTTTGCCAACTGCGCCAAAATCTCGAGAGTCTCCCCCCCACCAGCTCGGAGTCATTGTTTTTCTTGTTGTCCCTGATTGGGCACAAGGATGTTTTTAGGCTTCCCCTTGGTATGACTCCATCTTCCTGTCTTCCCCTTACCCTATACTGAGGGGGTTGAGTCTGGAAGGGTCAAAAAACCCACTTTTTCGGAGGTCTTTGCTCCGGAAGAGCTTTCTTTCTATCAGTGGCTTTCTCCAAGATTTCGTCCAGGACCGGCCCAAATACGTAGTCCCCCTTGAAGGGGATGGAGCATAGTTTTATTTTGGAGGTGACATCTCCACTCCACATTTTAAGCCAGAGCGCTCTCCGAGCCGAGTTTGTTTGGACCAAATTTCTTGCCGCAATACGAATGGACTCCATTGAGGAATCAGCTAGGAACCCCGCTGCCTTATGGAGATGGCAGGGAGTCTAATATATCAGCTCGCGGAGTACCCTGGGAAATGTGGTTTTCCATTTCCTGGAGCCAGCGATGGAGAGATCTGGCAACGTAGGTGGACGCTATATTACATTTTAGGGATGAAGTGGAGGTCTCCCAAGATTTTTTAAGGAGACTTTCAATCTTCCTATCCATGGGGTCCTTTAACTGAGACGAATCCTCAAAAGGAAGTACCGTCTTTTTTGCCACTCTTGCCACTTGGGAATCCACCTTGGGAATATCCCACTTGATTAGATTTTTATCAAGGGGAAAACGATTTTTCAATTCTGCAGGGGTCGTGAGACGTTTTTCCGGAAGGTCCCACTCCCGCTCTATCATTTCCGATATACTTTTATGCACTGGAAAACCCACCGACCTCTCCGCATGAGACCCGCCAAAGAATTCATCCTGTACTGAATGAGAAACTGGTTGGTCCTCTAACCCCATGGTACTCCGCACAGCATTTACGAGCTCTTCAGTATATTCGGAGGAAAACAGAATTTCCTGATTTCCGCCACATTATGTAGTAAGGGATTCTCCCATTTAGATGCGGATGATGAAACGTCAGAATCTGAATCTGAAAGCTCTGGCTGGAATTTCCTCTTTTTTGAGGGAGGCGGACCAGGTGAGGGTGGATTAGGCGGTGGAGGTGTTAGTGCAGCTATGGAGGTTTGAATCTCCTGTTTAGTTAGGACACGCATTTCCTCTAATAGCGAGGGGTGCTCTGCTCTGACCACCTTGTCAGTACATTTTGGGCAGAGCTTTTTATCCCAATTCGGTGGTAATTTTAGTGAACACATAATGCACTTATTCCTTTTTACTGAGGATCTCTGGACGGAACCTTCTCCCTAAAATTAGAGGGAGAGGGGTATATTTTACTAAAGTACCAGGAGCCTCTTTAAAGGGGGACCCATCCCAATACCTACAGTAACTGGGGGAGCGCTGGGCTCTGCGGCTGCAGGGCTGGACGTCTCCATGGCAGGTTTCAGCCCAAAAGGCGCTTACCTGCGGACGTCTTCTGGCAGCTTTATATACGTTTGTATAGCGGCTGCCCAGCGCTTCAAAATCCCCCTCCCCCTCCGGTCCCAGCACAGGCCGATGGAGCGAGTGCCTGCGTTCGCCCGGAAATCACCAGGGCTCCATGTGGAGTGTATGACCCGGAAGTGTCCAGGAGCCTCTGCCTCCTACTTCCGGGTCAAGCGACGCGCAAGGAGGGGGAGACGCCGGAGGGCTGCGGGAGGCCTCCGGCGGGGGAGCCGGCACGCTTTACCCCCTGAGAGGGCGCAGGGAAGCCGGCTCATCTTGGTCCCGAATCCAGGAGACGGGAGCAGAACCGGAGGAGGGAGGCGCGAGGCCCCGACCACCGCTGCCCGGCAAGAGGGTGAAGATTTCTATTAGGTACTGCTGCAAAAAAAGCCGGCCACGCAGCATACGATGTTCTCTCCGTGCCCCAAGGGGGACAGGAATACACTGACGAATGAGAGGTGGGAGGGGTTTTTAACCTCTCTGTGTTCCTGTCCCCCAATAGGGAAAGGAGACAACCTCCTATGCTGTCGTGGAAGGCTACTGGAGAAATTGGCCTTTTTATGCACTAAGACTTCTCAATTTTTTCATATTTCTAAGGCAGTGATGCAATTCATTTTTCATATTTTTCATATTTTTGTGTCCGCAAGCTATAGCGCTACAGTGTGCTACCTTTTCTTCTTGAATGTCTACATGTAAGACACACATCCCCTTAGATTATAATGGGTGTGCATGTATACTTGTCTACCATATGTATGAAAATGGACACCACATGAACCAGAGACAGGGACATGAGAAAGGGGCCTAAGAATTATTTGAGAGGGTAGTTTTAAAAATTATAATCTTTTTATACATCTTTCATTCAGAAGATTGTAGTTGTTTGTCTGCCTAAGGCAATGGTAACATGTTGCACTTTTTCCAGTGTTTTTATGCAAATTAAAAGCTGTTTTTTACCATTCTAGCAAAATTTATGAGATTTCAGAAATCTCATGCACATGATTGTTTTTTTACTCACTGAATAAAAGAACAGCAGCATTTTTTATATTTGTAAATGTCACTTATTGTAGCATTTTTGCAGCATTGCACAGATTTTTTCACCCATAGAAAGCAATGACAAAGTGCAAAAACACTTAAAAATGCATAAATAATGCAAAGAATGCTAACAATATCATCCAAACAAAGAAAATGCAAAAAAAATGCAAAGAATGCTAACAATATCATCCAAACAAAGAAAAGTATAGCGACAAAAATATGTCTCATGACTATAAAGGGGTAGTTGACCAAGAGTTAGGACACATAGGATTCTCCCCTACTACATATGATATAACCTACAAAATGTCAACAACTGTTCACCAATAGAGTTGAGCGATACTTTCCGATATCCAAAAGTATCGGAATCGGAATGGTATCGCCGATAACATTAAAATATCGGCGATACCCGATACCGATACCGGAAGTCCCATGTAAGTCTATGGGAACAAAATATCGAAATTAAAAAAAACCCATTCTTGCCTTGTTGGTTAATTGTACATGAAGGAAAACAAGAAAGAGTAATGTAGAATGTATTGGGGAAGGTTGAGGAGACATTAAAGGCATAGATGTTTAACCCAATCAAATGGAATAGCATAAATATTTTTTTTTTTAAAGATGTTCGGATTGACGAAGAAATTGACAATGTTGTTAACGTTTTTTCTATTTTGGCAAATATGTATATTACACAACTTCCATGCTCTTC
This sequence comes from Oophaga sylvatica, assembly GCA_033576555.1. NCBI lineage: Eukaryota > Metazoa > Chordata > Amphibia > Anura > Dendrobatidae > Oophaga > Oophaga sylvatica. The sequence continues at coordinate 272,164,535 of JARQOD010000004.1, forward strand.
ATCTTCACCTTTTTAACTTTTCACACACTTTCTCCTTCATAATCTTCTGCAGCATCATCTTTTTCATCAAATTATTCTTCATCTTCACCTTCTTTATCTTCTTCTTAAACTTCTTGCTATTCATCTTTGTTAACATTACTCATATTCTTCTTATTAAACTATTATTCTTATTCATATTCTGCTTCATCTTCTTCATCATATTCTTATTTGTGACAGAGAATCCTGTACTTGTAATCTGTCAAAGTATGAATTTTTCATCCTTCCGTTCTTGCTGTCACAAAAGATTTAAATTACAACAGTATTTGTCCGTGTTCAGTTTAGCCTGCAGCAGCAGGCATTTTCCAGGGGCACCACGAGGAGGAACAGACTCACCCCCATACACTGCTTAGTCTTCTTCTGCTTAGAATTTAGAGCATATATTTTGCTCTTCATTTTGGTCTTATACTTCATGTTCTTCTGCTTTTAGATCTTCTGCTTATTGTTCTTGTGTCTCTTGTTCCGTATCTTGTATTTGTAGCACAATCTTGTACCAGCTGATGTTACTGGGACACGGTTACTAAGCAGGAGGTACCTGTGCTCCAAAGCACTACCAAGGACCAGCAGACGTTGCTGGAACTCGGATACCGAGATGGAGGCACCTAGGCCAAAGGCACTGTGGAGAACCAGCTGACGGTACTGGAACCCGGAGGGGCAGCAGAAGGAAAAGAGCCAATGGCACAACCGAGGACCAGCTGACGTTACTGGGACACGGTTACTAAGCAGGAGGTACCTGTGCTCCAAAGCACTACCAAGGACCAGCAGACGTTGCTGGAACTCGGATACCGAGATGGAGGCACCTAGGCCAAAGGCACTGCGGAGAACCAGCTGACGGTACTGGAACCCGGACGGGTAGCAGAAGGTACAAGAGCCAAAGCAAGTAACGAGGACCAGCTGACTATGCTGGAACCCGGAGGGGCAGCAGAAGGAAAAGAGCCAATGGCACAACCGAGGACCAGCTGACGTTACTGGGACACGGTTACTAAGCAGGAGGTACCTGTGCTCCAAAGCACTACCAAGGACCAGCAGACGTTGCTGGAACTCGGATACCGAGATGGAGGCACCTAGGCCAAAGGCACTGCGGAGAACCAGCTGACGGTACTGGAACCCGGAGGGGCAGCAGAAGGAAAAGAGCCAATGGCACAACCGAGGACCAGCTGACGTTACTGAACCCCAGTAACACAGGAGCAAGTGTTGACTGTGCTAACAGCACTTCCGAGCAACAACTGGCGGTGTTGGAGCCCAGGGTCAAGGAGGATGTTTAAATACTAGATCAAGTAATTTCCTTGTTACCTGTCAATTTTAAATGTCTATACTTCAAACAAGAGAAAGATAACCTTTACTACCATAAGATGATGATTTCATTTAAACTAATATCTAGATAAATAAAGAATTGACAAACATAAACACATACATTAACATGTTGAACAGCAATGCAAACCACAAAATAAATTAGTTAAGGAATCTGCTATACGGTTGTACATAAAAGCATACAAGTACATATCTGAATCCATTAATGATGGATAAGTAACAGTATGTACACCATTTTTATTGTATAGACAATGAATGTCTGACTTCAAAACATCATCAGCATTACAAGTTATCTGTGATATTACTAAAATGTTCCATTTGCTGAATAATGTCACTAAATATTTTATACAAAATTATACAATTTCCATCATGTAATACTCATAATATGTGGCAATAATCATTTTTATTAACAAACATAACCTTTAAAAAGTGCATAGTGCATAGTGAAAATTGCTATTTATGGCTGACTGTCGACTTGGAAGCATGACAACAGATAGATAAGGTATATATAGATGAGACTGCATAGCCACAGATGGTGAATGGCGATGTAATACTGTACCTCAATAAAGTGTGCGTCACTACTACATAATTTTTTTTATATAGCTTTATAAACAGGGTACATGGATGTATGCTTGTGCCTTTGTTTTGACGCACAGACTGCCTTCCTGCTGAGACGCATTGGGTAGTGAACAGTTGTGTGCAGTGTTCACTGCAGTCTCTGCGGAATAACCACACTTAGACCTTATAACTTTTCAGATTTTCTTTATCAATCTACCAAGATGAAGAAGGCAGGGAGTAAGGCACGTGGTCGTGGAGTTTCTTCAGGGAGAGGACGTGGGGATTCTGTGGCTGCTGCGGCCCCCAGTGACACAGCATCCACCAGTTTTCCCCGTGAGCGTTCCTTTATGCGCACTTTTGTAGGAGCTCGGAGTACCCCCCTGCTGCGGGAAGAACAAATTGAAGCCGTTGTTGTTTGGATGTCAGCCAATGCATCGACTTCAATTGCTTCCACCTCCTCTCAGGACCACAGCACTGTTGGGCAACCATCTGTCTCTTCACCGCCTGGCAAATTGCCCAGGCAGTCAGAGAGTTCTGTACAGGAGCCAGCTGAGTGTCTGCTTCTGTTCTCAGAATCTATTGGCTTGAAAACAGGGGCCCAGCCAAGCAGCATTCTGTAATGTGAAGAGGGAGTATGCAGTGATGCGCAACAGCTGTGTCTCTCTGAATCTGAAGAGGCGGGTGAGACAGTGCCGATGGTAGCACACCGCAGAACGCATCTGATGATGATGAGACCCAGGTGCCAGTTTCTGTTGAGCATGGTGCTGGCCAGACCACCCAACAGCAGGTGTTGGAAGAGGGTAGTGGAGATGATGAGGTCCAAGACCCAACATGGCATGAGGAACAGGAAGGTGGTGGGAGCAGCTCAGAGGAATAATAATAATATTTATTTATATAGCGCCATCATATTCCGCAGCGCTTTACAGTTTAGCAGTTTCAGAACACAAGTCATAAGTAACAACGTTAACAATACAATAATTTAAGCTAAATAAGTCGCCCTGCTCGTGACAGCTTACAATGTACAATGAGATGGGGGAGATACAAAGTATAGGTGTTTATATACAATGGTGCATTTACAATGATGTTCCAGCCATCTTAAGGGACTGAGGGATGGAGATAGTGAATGGGCTAGAGACACACACACAGTTACACAGAATACATAGAATGACTTTGATTAGTGAATGTGATAGGCCGCTCTGAACAAATGTGTTTTGAGGGAGCGCCTGAAACCATGCAAATTGTGGATAGTCCTAATTTCTTGGGGTACAGCATTCCAGAGGATTGGCGTAGAGCAGGAGAAGTCTTGGAGTCGGGAGTGGAAGGTACGTAATAGTGCAGAGGTTAGTCGAAAGTCGTTTGCAGAGCGCAGCAGTCGGTTAGGCCGATAGATAGAAATGAGGGAGGAGATGTAGGAGGGGTGCTGCACTGTGGATAGCTTTGTGGCTGAGAACCAGTACTTTGGTTGAAAGCTGGGAGAGGCCTAGAGAAATGGTTAGTGATAGAAGGAAGATAGAGGAAGACATTGCCCCAACGGTACAAACAGGAGGGAGAGTTAGGCTGCAGACTCGGTTGCCTGTAGCCTCCAGTTTGGCACCTGTTCGGAGCAGTTGTCTTCCAAAAGTCAATACGTGCGCTCCCAGGACTTGCACTGCGTGGTCCTTTTTTCACACACTTGCACATGATATTTGCTATGTGAAATGCAAGCTGTGTAATCAAAAATTAAAAATAGCTAAAAGTGTCAGTCACCTCAATACCACAAATATGTGGAAACATGTGGGACAAAGCACGTAGTTGAGTTACAAAGACACACTGGAGATGTAGGCCAACCTACAGCAGCACCTACATCTTCAGGTTGTGTTGAAGCCTCTTCATCGAGCTCACACACAGCTGGTTCTGCTTCCTCACAGGATCGCCATGGAAGAACCTCGGCCACTGTTGTCCAGAGACAAACTGTTATTCCACACACAGCAGCAAGTTCCCTGTCATCCTCACACTCCCAGGCCACAAAACAGCCATCGGTAGCACAGGCATGGGATAAAAGACGGCCATACTCCGCAAACCATGCACGAGCACAGGCTCTGAATGCTGGCATTGCAAAACTCCTGTCCCTTGAAATGCTGTGATTCAGGCTGGTGGAGACAGACAGTTTCCGTAACTGAATATCATTGTCAGTCCCACAATACAATGTGCCAAGCCGATTTCATTTCAGCAGGCAAGCCGTCCCTGGTCTGCAAAAGCATGTTGAGGGAAAAATTAAACATGCGCTACTAAAAGCCCTCAGTAGCAAGGTCCACCTGACCACCGATGCGTGGACCAGTACCCATTGTTATGATCTGCTACAACCAGTAAGGAAAGAAGGGAATTCTGTCCCTACAATACAACTAAGCTGAATCCCTACGATGTAACGGGGAACCTGATCCTGCGACCAGACCCGCTAAAGTCCTCATCTAGTGTGAACGAAGACCTATAGTTGCGAGGGAGTAATCCCTACAAGATCTAGGGACTGGGAGAAAAGGTGGACACCTCCTAACATAAATTGTAGCATGGATAATTAAACAGAAAAATAAATACTTTGTGATCCTAACATCAAGCAAAACTGACAGATTAAGGCACCTAAGCACCCGGCTAGCTTAACAGTAGATAATACAATGAAGTCAAGCAAAGCCAGAAGGGCGGAGCCAGACTAAATAGGGAAAAAAGGTCATGTGACCAGCAAACTGAAACAAAACCTAACAAGAGGGTTCTAACACCCATGGCCAGGGACAATACCTTTCCCTCACTGCCCATTGGGTCAATGTTGTGCAGCCGGGTACTGATCTTGCGAGTGGCGCTGTACGTGTTCTGCCAACTCCAAGGATTGCAGGAATCAAGTCTGTACACATTGATTCCTCCTCCTACTCCAGTTCCTCAGAATCATCGCTGCAGGAGCCGTCACGGTCTACCTCCACATGGACCCGTGAACGTTTACCTGTTGCGACCGATATGAGCACAGCCGTGTCCAAATGTCAACAGGCCGTCCTGAAATTAATTTCCATGGGGAATCTTAGCCACACAGCGCAGGAGCTCTGTAATGCCATAAAGCAGGAGAGCGACGTGTGGTTTTTGGAAGAGAATCTACAGGCAGGCTTGGTAGTGTGTGACAATGGCCGAAATCTGGTGTCAGCTCTGGGCCTTGGCAACCTCACTCACATACCATGTCTGTCATATGTGCTCAACTTGGTCGTGCAGAGTTTTTTGAGGGACTATCCGGATCTTGATGCACTGCTGCACAAGGTCCGCCTAGAGTGCGCTCACTTGCGACGTTCCAGCATGGCCAGATCGCTGATTGCAGCTCTGCAACGCAGATTTCACCTTCATGAACATCGCATCATATGTGACGTACCCACCAGGTGGAATTCCTCGTTACATATGTTGGAGCGGTTGTGTGAGCAGCAGCCAACAGTAATGGAGTATCAGCTGCATCAGGCGCAGTCAACTCGCAATTTGCGCCGTTCACACTTCACCACTACTGAGTGGGCCTCTATAATAAGAATAATAATATTATTTATTTATATAGCGCCATAATATTCCGCAGTGCTTTACAGTTTAACAGTTTCAAAACACAAGTCATAAGTAACAACGTTAACAATACAATAATTAAAGCAAAATCAGCCGCCCCTGCTGGTGAAAGCTTACAATCTACAATGAGGTGGGGGAGATACAAAGTACAGGTGTTTATATACAATGGTGTTTTTACAATGATGGTCCAGCCATTTTAAGGGAGTGAGGGATGCATGGAGATAGTGAATGGGCTACACACACAGAATTACACATAGAATGACTTTGATTAGTGAATGTGATAGGCCACTGTGAACAAATGTGTTTTGAGGGAGCGCCTGAAACCATCCAAATTGCGGATAGTCCTAATTTCTTGGGGTAGAGCATTCCAGAGGATTGGCGCAGCGCGGGAGAAGTCTTGGAGTTGGGAGTGGGAGGTACGGATTAGTGCAGAGGTTAGTCGAAGGTCGTTTGCAGAGTGCAGCAGTCGGTTAGGCCGATAAATATAAATAAGGGAGGAGATGTAGGGGGGTGCTGCGCTGTGGAGAGCTTTGTTGGTGAGAACCAGTAATTAGAATTGGATCCTATAATGAATGGGCAGCCACTGTCAGTGTAATGAGTGGCGAATAACTCTATGAAGGATATCTGCCACGTTTTGCGTGCGTTTGATGAGTCAACGCGGATGGCGAGTGTAGATGATGCACTAGTCAGCCTGACTGTCCCCCTTATCTGCCTGCTTCAAAAAACACTGCAAGCACTAAGGCATGAGGTTTTGGAAGAGGTGGAGGATGAGGAGTCACAAATTCCATCACCTTCTGGACAGTCAGCGCAACGTGGTTCCTCACAAAGGGCTGGAGGACTTTCAAAGTACCATGCTGTATCAACAATTGAACCTCCAGAGTCGCTGTCTATATTTTCATAACCATTACAAACTTTTAATGTATTTACAAAGCACATAATGTACATTTTTTGTCTATCCTTTTGTAATGCTATTGTGTTTCCATAAACTGATGTTACAGAATTATGATACAAAGTTTTTAAATTTTGAGTTTTAAATTTTGTAAATTTATATGTATTTGAAGGACTTTGTGAGGAGGATGAGGAGGAGTCAATGGAGGAGGAAGACATCGCTCCAGAGGGAGGTAGACAATGCTCTAGTCAGTATGTAGACCAAGGGTGGGGTGATGCACAGCAGGCAGAGATGACGCCTCTTGTAGGGGACAACGTTTCTTGGCCAGTTGGGAGTCTGCAGCACATGGTTGATTTCATGCTGCAGTGGCTGAGAAACGACCGCCGCATCGAACACATTCACACCACGTCTGATTATTGGGTGTACACCCTCCTAGACCCTCGCTACCGGGACAACTTACAAAGCCTCATCACACCGTTGAACCGGGAGCGTAAAATGCGGAAGTACCAAGACACACTGGTGCAATCCATAATGTTCTCCATTCCAGCCGAGAGCACTGCTGCTGCTACTGCTTTACAAAGCAGCTCTGTGCGTCGAGGCAGTGGAGACAGCTCTGCAACAAGAGGGAGCACAAGCAGCGCCTCTGCACAGGGCAAGAACAGTATGTTCCAAATGTGTCGAAGTTTTGTGGCAGCGCCACCAATGTCTACACCATCCGAGACGGCTACAGTCAGCAGGAGGCAACATTTCCGTAAGATGGTGACAGACTACATGTCTTGCCCTCTCAGTGTACTCCCAGATGGCTCTTCCCCATTCAAGTTTTGTGTCTCTAAGCTGGATACATGGCCAGAGCTTAGCCAGTATGCATTGGAGGTGCTGGCTTGCCCTGCTGCCAGTGTATTATCGGAGCGCGTCTTTACTGCTGCAGGTGGTGTACTAACAGACCGTTGCATGCGACTATCCTCCGATAATGTAGAACGGCTTACTTTTCTGAAAATAAACTAGGCATGGATCTCGCCTGAATTTGCCTGTCCGGTTTCAGATTAACTAACTGGTTGGCAACGTTTTCCATGTCTCCTGTTATGTTCATCTTTCTACCACCTGAGCTATACTCCCTGGGCTACAACACTGCCAGTTGCTGCTCAGAAGTGTCGTGTCCACAGACCAATACACAAGCTATAGTGATAGTGGGGTTCAGTAACGCCTGCTGTTCCCCTGCTGCGTGTCTGACAAAAATTAATGCTGCTAACTCCAAATTAAAGTTCAAATTAAAGTTCAAACATCTCATACTAGGCCTCAGGCTACACCCTCCTTGACCCTGGGCTCAGAAGTGTTGGATGCACAGATCAAAACAATCGATGATGTGTTTGTGGGGTTCAGTAACGCCTGCTGTTCCCCTGCTGTGTGTCCGGCAAAAATTACTGCTACCTAGCTACACATGTTGAAAAAAACATGACATGTTAAAGTGGCTAGTGCTACACATAGATATCAGGCTACACCCTTATTTCTAAGCTGTAAACAAGTGAAACGTCAAATTTAAAACCATTCAATGATTAGTGTTGGTAACAAATCTGTAACTAAATAATTGTGACATATTATGGCAGATATCCACATGTCTAACACAAATGCTAACACAAAAGCATACTTATGCTATAGGGTACTGATGGTGAACCTTCTCACTCCATAACTTTGACAAATCCAACTCACATCATGCCTCAAATGCTGCAATGTTGGAAGTGCATAATGTGGGTTGAACTTTGACAACAGCTGCAGTGCGAAGGTTATCCTTCTGTGTTCTTGGCTTTTAAATAAAAGCATACAAGTAAATATAATAATACATTGTTGATTAAGGGACATGATGTACACCTGTAATATTGTGCAAACAATGGATGTAGGACTATTCCTCTTCAACATTACTTATATTTGTGTCATTTGAAAAAATACATATTTTAGTTAAAAATTAAAAACACATGTTCAGTAGCTGTGAAAGGCCCGTTTGTGTACTTCTATATTGTTTGCAACCAATGTATTGTATACGGATGGAAGCACGTCACTGTAATAGATTTGAATTATTTTAAATAGAATAAAGCAGCACCAATTTTAGAAAAATGACAAGGATGAGCCAGTGACAGACACTCAGCAGAGTACACGCAGCGGTGGTTGAAGAAGTAAATGGAGCGTGATCTGCATTTAAAAAAAAAAAAAAAATACCTCACAGACTGCAGTGAACACTGAAACACAACTGTCCACAATCTGGGAAAGGCTACTCCTTTGTCTACTTCTATAGTGTTTGCAACCAATGTATTGTATACGGATGGAAGCGCGTCACACTAATAGATTAGATTTATTTTAAATGGAATGTAGCAGAACCAATTGGAGATAAATGAAAAGGATGAGCCACTGAGACACGCTCAGCAGAGTACAAGCAGCAGTGCTTGAACAAGTAACTGGAGCGTGATGTGCACTCAAAAAAAAAAAAACACAGACTGCAGTGAACACTGAAACACAACTGTCCACAATCTGTGAAAGGCTACTCCTTTGTCTACTTCTATAGTGTTTGCAACCAATGTATTGTATACGGATGGAAGCGCGTCACACTAATAGATTAGATTTATTTTAAATGGAATGTAGCAGAACCAATTGGAGATAAATGAAAAGGATGAGGCACTGAGACACGCTCAGCAGAGTACAAGCAGCAGTGCTTGAACAAGTAACTGGAGCGTGATGTGCACTCAAAAAAAAAAAAACACAGACTGCAGTGAACACTGAAACACAACTGTCCACAATCTGGGAAAGGCTACTCCTTTGTCTACTTCTATAGTGTTTGCAACCAATGTATTGTATACGGATGGAAGCGCGTCACACTAATAGATTAGATTTATTTTAAATGGAATGTAGCAGAACCAATTGGAGATAAATGAAAAGGATGAGGCACTGAGACACGCTCAGCAGAGTACAAGCAGCAGTGCTTGAACAAGTAACTGGAGCGTGATGTGCACTCAAAAAAAAAAAAACACAGACTGCAGTGAACACTGAAACACAACTGTCCACAATCTGTGAAAGGCTACTCCTTTGTCTACTTCTATAGTGTTTGCAACCAATGTATTGTATACGGATGGAAGCGCGTCACACTAATAGATTAGATTTTTTTCAAATATAATGGAGAAGCACCAATTGGAGAAAAATGAAAAGGATGAGGCACTGAGACACGCTCAGCAGAGTACAAGCAGCAGTGCTTGAACAAGTAACTGGAGCGTGATATGCACTCAAAAAATAAAAAACACAGACTGAAGTGAACACTGAAACACAACTGTCCACAATCTGTGAAAGGCTACTCCTTTGTCTACTTCTATAGTGTTTGCAACCAATGTATTGGATACGGATGGAAGCGCATCACACTATAATTTCTATTGAATGGAGCAGCTAGAATTACACTAAAGAAAAAAAAAAAGAGTCTGTGAGTGACACGTGCAGATGCCTACAGACAGCGTTGGATGCAGAGCAAACTGCAGCGTCACCTGCACTCACACACACCTTGCAGAGCTGTTAAAACAACACTGCAGGCAAAAGGAAGCTTTACACAGCGGTTGGTGATAGCCTGCCTACAGCACAGTACACTAAATCGCAATCTCTAACTGTCCCTCAGAGTCAGCTAAGTAGCGTTCTGTCCCTATCTGAATTCACAGCACAGTGACGCTAAAATGGCGGCGGCGCCTTTTATAGTGCATTCTGACATCATTTCAGCAGCCAATCACAGCCATGCCATTAGTTAAGATGACCGCAGCATTACAGGATGTGCCCACACTTCGTAGGATTCCTCATTGGCTGACTAAAATCACATTGCCTCTCAAAGAATTATGGGAACTTCCGATTCCGGTATACGATATTGAAAAAGTATCGGAATTAAGTATCGGAATTCCGATAACGCGAATATCGGCCGATACCCGATACTTGCGGTATCGGAATGCTCAACACTATTCACCAATCCTTTCTTACTATTATTACCTGATCTGTTAGCATCCTATTACGTATGTTTGAGTCCCTTTTTCTCCGGGACCAATTACTATTTGTGCATTAAGTATCCCATATCCGATATTCTTTTCTGTGGATTGGTGAACAGTTGTTGACATTGTGCGCCATTGCCCCTACTTTTCTTTTTATTCAAGATGTTTTATTGTTATTTTTTTGTGATCTTTAATTTGTTACTTTTAAATAATCTTTTTTGGATATTTTGCTCCATGTTTTTTGTAGGTTATATAAAAATACAAAGAAGTCTAGGGTGCAGAGAAAATCTTCAAATGAATGAGAATAGTGCTGAATGGACAGAGAACAGCATGGGGAAGACCCCTGGAAGCATGCCTGACTCCCAGATTGCTGTTGAGAACACTGGTGTCACACTTTTACTCCTCTTTAAAGACTGACAATAAAACATTCCAAGTCAACAAGAAATTGAATTTTACAGGAAAAAAAATGTTAAAAGGATTTTGAAAAAATATATAATTTAAGTAAATCAAAATTTAAATTTTTATTAAAAAATAAAACATTTCAGGGTGATTCATGAAGGAGATACCCTGAAATAAACATAAAGGATGGCTTCATAAACATTCTGTTCAAATTGTAATGGATTGGTACTCCTAGACTCATAAATGCTACACTCCAAAAACATACTGATAGGGAATCCAGATTGTGAGCCCCATCGGGGACAGCAACGATAATGTGTGCAAACTGTAAAGCGCTGCGGAATATGTTAGCGCTTTATAAAGATTATTATATTTTAAACAATGTGTAGTTGTTTTACTCCTACACTCATAAAGACTTTGCACAGAGTGCAAAGCTAGGAAAAAATTATAAGTAGGGTCATCCAAAGACCCTAGAAGATAACAACTGGAGGCCTCATTCAAACATAGAACATTAAAAACACTTTATGTGTTGCTATAATCTTGTGGTGTGTAAAAATCGAGTATAAGTCAGAGTTTGTTCTTTGTTATCAGAGTGAGCCTGTCAGCACTTTCTGTTGACAGACAAAAGCGTCTGTCTGTTATAACCCCCTTTGGCACTAAAAATCCACTCAGACAAGATGCTAGCAGCATTGTAGCACAACATCTCCAAGGCATAGAGGGGCAGCTCATGTCAGGTGTCCAACTTTGAGACCCAATAGCTGAAGATCACATAGCAATTAGTGAGTATGCTGGTTTGGTAGGCCAGGTATTGCTCGACAATCTTTTAAAACTTTTCCCTCCTTTTCAAAGATACACGGTCATGAGGGCATGAATGTTGCGAGGGTACCATGAAATTGGCCCAAATCTTTGGTAGTGTACCTCTGCCTCTGCTGTATCTGGTGTTTGTCTCCCTCACCTCTCCTCCTTGTTTGGGCAAAGACAATTTTTCCCTGCCGGTAGTGAATATGGGAAATATTTCAACATATTTTCCACAATGGTTTTCTGGTAGAGCACCATTTTAGAAGACCAGTCCTCAGGAAGAAGAGATGCAAAGTTTTCTTTGTAAATTGAGTCTAGCAGTGTGAACAAGTAGTACTCTTTTTTGGCTAAGATGAAACACGATAGTTACACGAAAGTCTGACATATGTGCCAATATCTCTATAGTCAACACATCCCTGTCTCTACCATGATGACTACTCTCCTTTCTGCCTCCTCATTTCCATCCTCAGCCCATCCACTTAGGAGAGATGGTGCGAACCTGGTGTGGCTACTAGCCACTTTTGCTCTCAGCCAGCTCTTGTTTACACTACTCTTCTTCAGCCCCCACCTTCTCATTGTTACCCAATCTGAAATGAGCAGATGAGATGAGATGAGTATGGGCAGTATCTCCTTTTTCTTGTCTTTCTCCATCTCCAGCTGGTCTGCATGCAAAGCTTAATGTTTAATTGTCAGCAAAAACTGTTTTAGTAGAAACAGAAGCGGGATCATTGAGCTGATGATGGCGTCATTGTCGCTCACCATCTTTGTGGAGTACTCAAAGTCTTGGAGAACGGCACAAATGTCATACATCCATGCCCACATTTCAGTTGTTATGTGTGGAGGCTGACCAAAATACCGACGGGTGTGTTGGAGCTGGTATTTTACAACTGACCTCTGCTGCTCATAAAGCCTTGCCAGCATGTCATGTTGGACACCAGTCAGTGAGATGGCACTTGCATGCACATCATTGACAGAGTGGGGTCAGCTGAAGCGGACTTTCCGAAATGGTTGCTGATGTGGCATTCCTTCACCAAAAGCTCTGGCAAATCTGCGTATGTTTTCAGAAACCACTGAACTACCAAATTGAGCCAAGCTCAGCCACCACCCGATTATGCCCATTATCACACATGACTATGCCTGGTTGGAGGTTCAGCGGCGAGAGTCACAGATCTGTCAGATCTGATATTCCTTTTACTAAATTTGCTGCAATGTGCGGATTGTTTCCTAGACAAATTAGCTTCAGCAGAGCCTGTTACTGCTTTGCTGAGGTAGTGCTGCAGAGTTTCCAGCTTCCAACTGAAGTGGATGACGTGCTCTGTGATGGCATATTAGAGACAGAGGCTGAGGAGGAGCAGGTGCGGGTTCAGGAACTGATGTAGGAGTTGGAGTAAACTGTGATATTTGTACTCGTAACCAGCCGCTACAATGTTTACCCAGTCTGCCATTACGGAAATGTAACATCCCTTGTCCATGTGTCAGTTGTTAAGTGGATAATCCCAGTTACCGTGTTGGTAAGGGCAAGGGTGATAGGCCTGGATATGTACTAGTACAGGGTGGGGATGCCTCAACGGGAGAAATAGTGGTGGCTGGGGACCGAGTGCTGAGGGACCAAATTTGTACACCTTTTGCAGGCCAATTTTTTTTTTATTTCAAACCAGTGAAATTTCACACAACAAGTTCTACAGTAATATGAAATATCTAGTCTATATGTGACAATAGTGAATTTTTCAACAACCCAATTTCAACACATGTACCAGCCAAATTTTTGGGTGATTTTTAAAACCAACGAAATTCCTCACCAACCAAGTTTTAGTGTATATGTGACAATTATCGATTGTTGAACAACCAAATTTCTAAAGCTGTACCAGACCAATTTTGGATTTTATTTCAAAACAAACAAAATTCAGACAAGTCAAGTCGTAGAGTATATGTGACAAAAGTCAAAAATACTTTCACTGTACCTGGACAAGCAGTTTGTAAAAATGTAAACCCACTGTAATTTTACACAATGCAAGTTAAACTGTATGGATGACTAAATGAACAAGGAAAATATTTTGAATTTATTTTTGGAGTGTTATATACCACCAAAATGTACCCAAGAACACGTAATGCTGTATGAATGAGCAAAATAATACCGATACATTTTTAAACGTTTTGGAGGTTATGTACCAACAAAATGTACCCAAGAGCATGTAATACTCTATGGATGAGCAATATAATACCAATACATTTTTAACAAGTTTTTCAGGATTATATATCAATAAAATGTACCCAAAAACATGTAATAATGTATGGATGTGCAGTATAATACCGATACATTTTTTAACAAGTTTTTTGAGGGCTATAAACAAATGAAATGTCCTCCAGACCACAGAGTGGTCTATGGGTTATATACCAACTAAATGTACCCAAGAACATGTAATACTCTATGGATGAGCAACATAATACCAATACATTTTTAACGAGTTTTTCAGGATAATATATCAGCAAAATGTACCCAAAAACATGTAATAATGTATGGGTGCGCAGTATAATGCCAATAAATTTTTAAACAATTCTTTTGAAGGTTATATACCAATGAAATGTATCAAAGAGCACATAATACCGTATGGATGAGCAATATAATACCAATACATTTTTAAACAAGTTTTTTGAGGGTTATACTGTATACCAACAAAAAGGAACTTACGAATATGTAAAACTCTATGGATGAGAAAGTTTTTTTAGGGTTATATACAGGGATGAGTGAATGTGTTCTGTGATACTCAGTTATCACTCGAGTATTACGTTGCTTGGATGTACCCGTTACTTGGTGAGTAATAGATGGTGCTCTATGTAAAACTCATGTCCCTGCCTGCATTTTTGGCACCTGTTACACAACTAGTAATCATGCAGGGATTGCCTGTGTGTCACTGAAATGCCATAGTCACATTGGTTGTGGCATTCTATGATTTGCTGAACGTGTGGCATCATTAGGGGTAATAAAGAACAGGTGCAGCCCAGCTCTGGAATCTGATGCCATTGCACTGCTCTGTGACACTTCGTATTGGAGGGAGAGAGTGCTTGTCTAGGCCTGTGTGTGCACAGTTTAACAAATCAAAGGTCTGTAGTGTTGATACTGGTGCTGAAGCTGAGCCAAAATACTAACAGCCCGTCAAAGGGCTAATCATTTGCTTTGTTGTTTATACCACATACAATCTGCTTATATTCTAGGGAGGGAGATCTAGTTGCAGGTGCATTGAAAGTAACAGAATCCAGTCTGTGGAAAGGGATTAGGTCTGAGCAGTCCATAGTCAAATATATAGATGCAGCTTTTTTTGTGGAGGGGGTGAAAAAAATGGAATATATTTTGATCCATCAAGTATTACGTGATTTGTGTTACTTTTTGTGTTATATAACACTTCAAAAAAATCGTTAAAAAATTTCCTGGGTTAATTTTCTTACATATACACTAATCTGTGTTCTGGCTAGTTTTTTTTTATATATATAGCACTCCAAAAAACTGTTTAATAACGTTGCAGGCTTATTGTCACCCATACAGTATTATGTGTTTTGGGGTACATTTTCTGTGATCTCTAAAACTGAAAAAAAACGTTAAAAAACTTTGCAGGCTTAAATTTCTCAGCCATACAGTTTCACATGTTCTGTGGTACATTTCTGTAATATATAACACGCCAAAAAAGCGTTAAAATAATTATCTTGATTACATTTCTCATACATTAACTATTCCAATGTCTGGGGTAAATGTCTGTAATATTATCTAACACTAAAAAAAACAGTTTTAAAAAATTGTCTGGATTACAGCTCTCAACCAACCACTATTCTGTATTCTGAGGTACATTTCCTGTGATCACTAAAGCTGAAAAAAGCATTAAAAATTGTGCAGTATTAAATTTCTCCGCTATACAGTATTACGTGGTCTGGGTATGTTAGTATGAGATATAACACTGAAAAAAAGCATTTCAAAATTTTGCTGGGTTAAATTTTTCACCTATACAGTATTATGTGCTTTGTAGTACATTTCTGTGGCATATAACACTCCAAAAAAGAGTCAAAACATTTTTACATATTTATTTTGATTGTCATCCATACACTTTTGAGTTCTTTCTGTTATATTACGGTGGTATTAAACTCCTAAAATCCGCTTTTACTGCTGCAGGTGATCAATTTTTTTGCTTCATTAAAAATAAACTTGGTTTCAGGATACCTAGCAATTACAAAATGCACATGGCGTGTGGTAAGTGATGGGGAAATGGATGTGCTGATGGTGCACACAGATGTCGAGTACGTTAGACAGGTGCAACTACACCTGTTGCTGGAGCAAAAGAAACATACCCATCCAAGACACATAGGTTCTGGTCCCTCTTTGCAAGGAGGCACAATACAACACTTCTGAAGCCAGAGCAGTGCGAACAGGTGGTCAATTGGATAGCAGATAATAGTTCCAGCAGGTTTGGCAGCACTACTCAGTCATCCACATGGTCCAGTCTCAGATCCTTCCTTCCACCATGTTGCATCCCAGGAGGTTAGTGATCCAACACTATGACACTCTGAGAAGCTGTTTACAACAACATTTCTTGATTGTGGACTCTCAGCATGGACATGTTGCTTAATGATGCAAAAAACTTAGAGCAGCCATGGCCACAAGAAGGTGACAGTGAGGAAAGACAAATTTTGGCTAAAGAGGAATATGATGATGAGAGACAGTTGCCTCTAAGTCTGAATGCTCTTAAGTCATGAAGTCAGGAGGACCAGGGTGCAGGGAGAAAAACAAGGTGATAGATGACGAAGTTACCGACCCAATCTGGGAAGCTGGCATGCAGAGTGAGGCCAGCAGCGCTGGTGGGGAGAGATGGCAGCGCCGAAACAGACAGGGAGAGGCAGTGGAGTGACAAGAGGGAGAAGGCGGGCAACTGTTTTGCAGAGCACCAAAACTACTGAAATACTACAAAGAGTTAAGTCTTCGTCAATCTGGGACTTTTTTTAAAGAGAGTTGTGAAACATACAAAATGGCCATTTGTAACCTATGCCATGCCAACTAAGAACCTAAATAATAGAATCATGCCCTATAGGCAATCCTTTATTGATAAAATACCTCAATGGGCAGCACCCAAAAACAACCGTGATAAAAAAACAAAAAACAAAGTGTATTCCTAACTTAAAAGCTATGGGGATAGCCTAGAGTCCCTGATGTAGGTCTGGGCTGTCACCTGCCTAACAGCGGAGGTTGGCACCCTAGGGGGAAGCGTTGTGGCGCCCCCGCTCCACGATGGCTGACCCTAGGGTCCCTGTTAGGCCCTTACACCTTAGGGGATACCTCTACCCAGATAGTAGGGAGACCCCTAACATTAATACAGAGACCAGCTAACATTAAAGGTGACCCTAAGTCCCCAAAGTATTAAAAACAGTTCACAACACACGGGGTGGTAGGAAGTATAATGGAGATTGGCACAGATCTGCTGTACAACACTGCTAGTATACAGCAGCCTCCTTTATGAACAGGAGTTATGATAAAACTGCCTTCTTGTGCCACAGCTTAATGAAAGTGAATGTGAACAGTCTCATACTTGTTCACTCACTAGTCAAAGCTCCTCCAGTGTATAGGAAATCTAAATGTGTGTGCATACCAGACAGTCAAATATAAGCTAAGATGTGATCTATAATTGTCAGCTATTGGACCAAAAGTCTAGTCTGAACTTATAAACACACTGAAAGAATGACTAGAGCATATAATGACTGGAATAAATAAGACGCATCGGCGTCATGAGAAGGTCATTGACACTTGATTTTAGTGTCGTGTTAGGGGATAGCAATATTTGAAGATAAATGTATAAGGCAGCAAGATATAATTGATGTATACCTTCCCTAGCAATGCCCGATGTACCGAATAGGAAATAGGTACAGATATAACATTCCTACAGGTATGGTGCTAAATGGGAATAGGTATATATATTGCCTTCCTGTACGTATAATACTAATCACCCCTCATCATGATGTGGATACACTGAGAAACTCCATTATAAAATGTTATTAATAAGAAATGCGTAACGATACTCATCATTTCTCATGGTCACCCCACCACCATCAATAGTAGCGCCTCAACGCGTTTTGCCCCATGGGCTCATCAGGAGGCCAGATGTACAGATGTCCGGTGTCAAAATGACATGGTGCAGAGACTAACAGATGCTGTGTGACTTCCTCATATTTATATCTGCCGCCTAATGGAGACGCTCCACCCCCCTGTGCGGGCTCGCCTTCATAGGCTCCTACCCCTTATATGGCCCCACCAATAGGCTCGTGGGGAAAGCTCTGACCTCATCAGGGGGCGTATCTCTATCGCCCTGCGTCAGAGAAGCAGTGCATGCTGGAAGTAGGAGGGGTGTCTGGGTCCTGACTAGTTGCGTGAAAAGCGGACCTTTACCCCTGCACAGGCTATGCATAACATATGTTCCTGGTGGCGACTCCACTAAAACACAGCAGCCAGAACGGCTAACTTTCAAAGGGCTCATGGCTCACCGGTTCAAGCCCCACCTGGGAGTCTCAATAGTGGGCATACCCCCACATAGATGAGTATGTCCCTAATTTATCCTATCCACTGGAAGATAATCCAAGATGGCCTAGGATAATATTTTAACAAAAATGTATAGAGGGACATAGAACATAAATGGAAAAAGGTCGACAGTAATACGAGAGTCATTCTGATACATAGAATATAATGGTCACCCATTATAGGAGAACATAAAACATAGAATTGTATAGTCAGTTTAATCAAGTAGTCCAAAACAACGTCTTGGCTATAGGAAACAGGCAAATGACATCTGCTCGTTTAATCCATATGGTTCGAGTGATTCTAGCCTAAAGATCCATTCACACTTGCGTCTGAGGATAATTTTGTCCACGTCACCCCCTCTCGGATTTAGCTTAACAACCTCCAGAATCATGAACTTAACCTCGCCCATTCTCCCACCATGTTGATTGTTGATGTGTCTCGCCAGGGGAGTATCCCTGTTATTTCTGATGTCACCCATGTGTTCTCCCACCCTCCTTCTAAATTTCTCTTTTTGTTTTGCCCACATAGTCCTTGGGACAAGTACACGTCCCCTTATATACCACAGCCGTGGTCTTGCAATTAGCAAAATCTCTTAAATAGAATCTTCTTCCTGTGTGAGCACTACGGAAGGATTTCATAGGTGACATCCATTTCCACAGACTGCAGTCGCCACAAGTGAAGAAACCAATGGGCTTTCTATCTAGCCATGTACCTGCTTTCAACGGTTTTTTGTATTGGCTATGTACCAGACGATCCTTAATGGATCTACCTTTTCTATAGGTAATATTGGGTCTTTCACCCACCCAATCTCTCAGATCTGGGTCCATTTTTAGAATGTCCCAGTGTTTCATTAGAATACTCCTAATTTGCATATGTTGAGAGTCAAAGGTACCGATAATTCTGGTGATATCTGTATCATCACGATCTGGTTTCTTATGTAAAAGCTGTTGTCTGTCTGTTCTCCTAGCGTGCTGGAAAGCTGTATCAATGACATGATGGGGATAACCTCTTTCTTTAAACCTCCTCTGCATGTCTCCTGCCTGTAGAAGAAACGCATCATAATTTGAACAGTTCCGTCTGAGCCTGAGGAACTGTCCCTTAGGGATACCTCTTTTTAGGGGAACAGGGTGGTGGCTATCCCAATGGAGGAGACTGTTGGTACTGGTTGGTTTCCGATATATTCTTGTGGACAGATTACCTACAGTTTCTCTTCTAATACTGATGTCCAAAAATGACAGTTCACTCTTCTGTATTTCGAAAGTGAACCTAAGGTTCAGTTCGTTGGTATTCAATTCATTTACGAAACTTTCAAAATTCTCCTTTGTGCCTGTCCATATAATGAATACATCGTCGATGTATCTGTACCATAGTGTAATCATATCCTGCCACCATCTCTCCTCGCCAAACACCTCAGTTTCCTCCCACCAGCCCAGGAACAAATTGGCGTACGAGGGGGCACAGGGGCTCCCCATCGCTGTGCCCCTGAGCTGGTGGAGGTGCATGCCATCAAAGGTGAAGGAGTTGTGGGTCAGTACAAAGTCAAGTAACCTGACTACAAAGTCATTATGTTCCCCACATCCCACAGACCTCTGTCTAAGATAGAATTCTACACCCTTGATGCCCAGGTGGTGAGGGATGCTACTATACAGGGCTTCGATGTCAATGGAGGCCATCCAGAAATCTTCCTCTAGGTGAATATCTTCTAGTTTGAGTATCAGATCGGAGGTGTCCCTCAAATATGAGGGTAATGATGTCACAAATGGACGAAGTATCTCATCGATATATACCCCACAATTCTGGGTGAGGGAATTTACGCCAGACACGATGGGTCTGCCCTTCAAAGGGGCCAGTCCCTTATGGATCTTTGGCAAAGCGTAGAAGGTGGCTAACACCGGAAACTTGGGAAGCAGGAAATTATATTCAGTCTTAGATATGAGCCTCGACCCCAACCCGCCCTCAAGCAGGCCCTGTAACATCTCCTTATAATCCAGCATAGGGTTTTTGCTCAAGACCTCATATGTCTCTCTGTCGAGCAGTATATCTAGGCACATCTTACGGTATTTGGAATGATCCATGATGACTAGATTCCCCCCCTTATCCGAGGGTTTGACAATGAGCTGATCATTCTTGCTCAACCTATCAAGTGCCTCACGCTCACTGCATGACAGGTTATCTTCTTCCCCAAACCCAGTGACCTTAAGTTTTTTGAGATCTCTTTCCACCAATGACAAGAATATGTCAATATTGCTCGTATCCCCAGCAGGAGGCATCCTCTCACTCTTATTTTTAAGTTTAGTGAAGGGGCCCTTACCGTCTTCACTTGACCTCTCATTTTCATTGAGAAGATCACGTAGGGCTTGATATTCCTCCATATCCTCTTCATGTATACCATATCTTTGACACTCCTCACGATCGTGTTGTAGAAAAAACTTTTTCCATTTCAGTTTCCTGCCGAACAGGTTAAGATCTTTTACCCATTCAAAACAGTTAAAGTTATTTGTGGGCACAAAACTCAGGCCTCTTAACAGTACATCTACTTCCTCCCTTGTGAGCTCATGCGAGGTCAGGTTGATAACCCGTCCCCTGGTTAATTGAACCGGGTCCTGAGATGATATCCTGTCCTCGCACTTCGCTCCAAAAAAGATGAAGAGGATAAAGAGGAAGATGCAGCGGGACTAAGGATGAGGCTCCTGCTCCCATGGGGTTGGTTTCTATGGGGAATGCCATCTGGTAACCTCCTCTCGAGGTACCCCTTCCCTTCCTGGAGTACCTTCCTCCTCGACCCCTTCCTGATTGCCATCTATTCCTATGAAAGGATCCTCTTTGTTGTTGTATCCCTCTTAGGCCTATATCAGCCCTTTCAGTATCGGAGGTGTCAATATCAGAAGAGGATGCCTCCGATGGTATGTCTTTTGAAAGTTAAACACTTGGTTATCGCTAAAGTCTTTTAGGTCCCGCTGAAATTGTATTTGCTTACGTTCTTTTAGTAGAGACTGATATCTCTCCACTGACGTTTGCAAAAGTCCCTCCCTTCTGTTAAAGTCCGGATCAGTTTTAAATTTTAGTACTCCCTCAATCAGTCTATTGAGAAGTGCGGTTGACTTTTCAAAAACTTTTGGATGTCACCTATGAAATCCTTCCGTAGTGCTCACACAGGAAGAAGATTCTATTTAAGAGATTTTGCTAATTGCAAGACCACGGCTGTGGTATATAAGGGGACGTGTACTTGTCCCAAGGACTATGTGGGCAAAACAAAAAGAGAATTTAGAAGGAGGGTGGGAGAACACATGGGTGACATCAGAAATAACAGGGATACTCCCCTGGCGAGACACATCAACAATCAACATGGTGGGAGAATGGGCGAGGTTAAGTTCATGATTCTGAAGGTTGTTAAGCTAAATCCGAGAGGGGGTGACGTGGACAAAATTATCCTCAGACGCGAGTGTGAATGGATCTTTAGGCTAGAATCACTCGAACCATATGGATTAAACGAGCAGATGTCATTTGCCTGTTTCCTATAGCCAAGACGTTGTTTTGGACTACTTGATTAAACTGACTATACAATTCTATGTTTTATGTTCCCCTATAATGGGTGACCATTATATTCTATGTATCAGAATGACTCTCGTATTACTGTCGACCTTTTTCCATTTATGTTCTATGTCCCTCTATACATTTTTGTTAAAATATTATCCTAGGCCATCTTGGATTATCTTCCGGTGGATAGGATAAATTAGGGACATACTCATCTATGTGGGGGTATGCCCACTATTGAGGCTCCCAGGTGGGGCTTGAACCGGTGAGCCATGAGCACATTGAAAGTTAGCCGTTCTGGCCGCTGTGTTTTAGTGGAGTCGCCACCAGGAACATATGTTATGCATAGCCTGTGCAGGGGTAAAGGTCCGCTTTTCACGCAACTAGTCAGGACCCAGACACCCCTCCTACTTCCAGCATGCACTGCTTCTCTGACGCAGGGCGATAGAGATACGCCCCCTGATGAGGTCAGAGCTTTCCCCACGAGCCTATTGGTGGAGCCATATAAGGGGTAGGAGCCTATGAAGGCGAGCCCGCACAGGGGGGTGGAGCGTCTCCATTAGGCGGCAGATATAAATATGAGGAAGTCACACAGCATCTGTTAGTCTCTGCACCATGTCATTTTGACACCGGACATCTGTACATCTGGCCTCCTGATGAGCCCATGGGGCGAAACGCGTTGAGGCGCTACTATTGATGGTGGTGGGGTGACCATGAGAAATGATGAGTATCGTTACGCATTTCTTATTAATAACATTTTATAATGGAGTTTCTCAGTGTATCCACATCATGATGAGGGGTGATTAGTATTATACGTACAGGAAGGCAATATATATACCTATTCCCCATTTAGCACCATACCTGTAGGAATGTTATATCTGTACCTATTTCCTATTCGGTACATCGGGCATTGCTAGGGAAGGTATACATCAATTATATCTTGCTGCCTTATACATTTATCTTCAAATATTGCTATCCCCTAACACGACACTAAAATCAAGTGTCAATGACCTTCTCATGACGCCGATGCGTCTTATTTATTCCAGTCATTATATGCTCTAGTCATTCTTTCAGTGTGTTTATAAGTTCAGACTAGACTTTTGGTCCAATAGCTGACAATTATAGATTGCATCTTAGCTTATATTTGACTGTCTGGTATGCACACACATTTAGATTTCCTATACACTGGAGTGAGGAGCTTTGACTAGTGAGTGAACAAGTATGAGACTGTTCACATTCACTTTCATTAAGCTGTGGCACAAGAAGGCAGTTTTATCATAACTCCTGTTCATAAAAGGAGGCTGCTGTATACTAGCAGTGTTGTACAGCAGATCTGTGCCAATCTCCATTATACTTCCTACCACCCCGTGTGTTGTGAACTGTTTTTAATACTTTGGGGACTTAGGGTCACCTTTAATGTTAGCTGGTCTCTGTATTAATGTTAGGGGTCTCCCTACTATCTGGGTAGAGGTATCCCCTAAGGTGTAAGGGCCTAACAGGGACCCTAGGGTCAGCCATCGTGGAGCGGGGGCGCCACAACGCTTCCCCTAGGGTGCCAACCTCCTCTGTTAGGCAGGTGACAGCCCAGACCTACATCAGGGACTCTAGGCTATCCCCATAGCTTTTAAGTTAGGAATACACTTTGTTTTTTGTTTTTTTTATCATGGTTGTTTTTGGGTGCTACCCATTGAGGTATTTATCAATAAAGGATTGCCTATAGGGCATGATTCTATGATTTTGGTTTTGAAGCCCTTCTGTACCTATTATATATTTTCAGTTACTTATTCTGGTTTTGTTATGGCCAGTTTTTTGGTAGGTCCAATTAACCCTGATCTTTGGCTGGAGGATGCTAATCAGGCATTTAGCGTAGGGGGCACATCAACGAACCCCACAGGTCCGCTGACTCTTAAAAATCTGTTTAATGAACTCTATGGAGCTTACAAGGGGCATTTGAAATCCTGGTGGGAAATCAGGACAATTGAAAACTATCTAAAAAATCGCATTGTCCCTAGAGGATTGAGGATCAATATAAATCCCTCACCTAGAATCGCTACACAGGAGTTTATGAGCATCTGGTATAAGGAATCCATTGAGTCCTCAATCAGGTTTATGCAAATCCTGCTCATAGAGGAGAAAAAAGTTTTTGAAAAGTCCACCGCACTTCTCAATAGACTGATTGAGGGAGTACTAAAATTTAAAACTGATCCGGACTTTAACAGAAGGGAGGGACTTTTGCAAACGTCAGTGGAGAGATATCAGTCTCTACTAAAAGAACGTAAGCAAATACAATTTCAGCGGGACCTAAAAGACTTTAGCGATAACCAAGTGTTTAACTTTCAAAAAGACATACCATCGGAGGCATCCTCTTCTGATATTGACACCTCCGATACTGAAAGGGCTGATATAGGCCTAAGAGGGATACAACAACAAAGAGGATCCTTTCATAGGAATAGATGGCAATCAGGAAGGGGTCGAGGAGGAAGGTACTCCAGGAAGGGAAGGGGTACCTCAAGAGGAGGTTACCAGATGGCATTCCCCATAGAAACCAACCCATGGGAGCAGGAGCCTCATCCTTAGTCCCAGCTGCATCTTCCTCTTTATCCTCTTCATCTTTTTTGGAGCAAAGTGCGAGGACAGGATATCATCTCAGGACCCGGTTCAATTAACCAGGGGACGGGTTATCAACCTGACCTCGCATGAGCTCACAAGGGAGGAAGTAGATGTACTGTTAAGAGGCCTGAGTTTTGTGCCCACAAATAACTTTAACTGTTTTGAATGGGTAAAGATCTTAACCTGTTCGGCAGGAAACTGAAATGGAAAAAGTTTTTTCTACAACACGATCGTGAGGAGTGTCAAAGATATGGTATACATGAAGAGGATATGGAGGGATATCAAGCCCTACGTGATCTTCTCAATGAAAATGAGAGGTCAAGTGAAGACGGTAAGGGCCCCTTCACTAAACTTAAAAATAAGAGTGAGAGGATGCCTCCTGCTGGGGATATGAGCAATATTGACATATTCTTGTCATTGGTGGAAAGAGATCTCAAAAAACTTAAGGTCACTGGGTTTGGGGAAGAGGATAACCTGTCATGCAGTGAGCGTGAGGCACTTGATAGGTTGAGCAAGAATGATCAGCTCATTGTCAAACCCTCGGATAAGGGGGGGAATCTAGTCATCATGGATCATTCCAAATACCGTAAGATGTGCCTAGATATACTGCTCGACAGAGAGACATATGAGGTCTTGAGCAAAAACCCTATGCTGGATTATAAGGAGATGTTACAGGGCCTGCTTGAGGGCGGGTTGGGGTCGAGGCTCATATCTAAGACTGAATATAATTTCCTGCTTCCCAAGTTTCCGGTGTTAGCCACCTTCTACGCTTTGCCAAAGATCCATAAGGGACTGGCCCCTTTGAAGGGCAGACCCATCGTGTCTGGCGTAAATTCCCTCACCCAGAATTGTGGGGTATATATCGATGAGATACTTCGTCCGTTTGTGACATCATTACCCTCATATTTGAGGGACACCTCCGATCTGATACTCAAACTAGAAGATATTCACCTAGAGGAAGATTTCTGGTTGGCCTCCATTGACATCGAAGCCTTGTATAGTAGCATCCCTCACCACCTGGGCATCAAGGGTGTAGAATTCTATCTTAGACAGAGGTCTGTGGGATGTGGGGAACATAATGACTTTGTAGTCAGGTTACTTGACTTTGTACTGACCCACAACTCCTTCACCTTTGATGGCATGCACCTCCACCAGCTCAGGAGCACAGCGATGGGGAGCCCCTGTGCCCCCTCGTACGCCAATTTGTTCCTGGGCTGGTGGGAGGAAACTGAGGTGTTTGGCGAGGAGAGATGGTGGCAGGATATGATTACACTATGGTACAGATACATCGACGATGTATTCATTATATGGACAGGCACAAAGGAGAATTTTGAAAGTTTCGTAAATGAATTGAATACCAACGAACTGAACCTTAGGTTCACTTTCGAAATACAGAAGAGTGAACTGTCATTTTTGGACATCAGTATTAGAAGAGAAACTGTAGGTAATCTGTCCACAAGAATATATCGGAAACCAACCAGTACCAACAGTCTCCTCCATTGGGATAGCCACCACCCTGTTCCCCTAAAAAGAGGTATCCCTAAGGGACAGTTCCTCAGGCTCAGACGGAACTGTTCAAATTATGATGCGTTTCTTCTACAGGCAGGAGACATGCAGAGGAGGTTTAAGGAAAGAGGTTATCCCCATCATGTCATTGATACAGCTTTCCAGCACGCTAGGAGAACAGACAGACAACAGCTTTTACATAAGAAACCAGATCGTGATGATACAGATATCACCAGAATTATCGGTACCTTTGACTCTCAACATATGCAAATTAGGAGTATTCTAATGAAACACTGGGACATTCTAAAAATGGACCCAGATCTGAGAGATTGGGTGGGTGAAAGACCCAATATTACCTATAGAAAAGGTAGATCCATTAAGGATCGTCTGGTACATAGCCAATACAAAAAACCGTTGAAAGCAGGTACATGGCTAGATAGTAGTGTTGAGCGATACGATAATGCAAATATCGGCTATCGGCCGATATTAGCTCTATCGGCCTTTCGATAATTCGTTTCGATATTTTCGTCATATCGAATACCGTAATCGGATTTGTCACTGTCACTGTCTGTGTCCATCGGTCGGGTCTGTCACTGTCAGTGTCCGTCGGTCGGGTCTGTCAGGAGTCAGCGGCACTTACCTGGCAGAAGATCTCCGGCGGTCACGTCCTGGACTGCTTCATGGCCGCCATCCTCTTCTCCCCAGCGGTCACATGCAGTTTCTCGCGATAACTGCAGTGACTGCTGGGTAATCCCGGCCGTAAAGCAGTCAGTCCGATGACGTCACCGCCGGGGAAGCAGGTAATCAGCTGTGCTGCGTCGCGATTAGAGTTGAGCGATACTTTCCGATATCCAAAAGTATCGGAATCGGAATGGTATCGCCGATACACAAAAAATATCGGCGATACCCGATACCGATACCGGAAATACAATGTAAGTCTATGGGAACAAAATATCGGAATTAAAAAAAACCCATTCTTGCCTTGTTGGTTAATTGTACATGAAGGAAAACAACAAAGAGTAATGTAGAATTTATTGGGGGAGGTTGAGGAGACATTAAAGGCATAGATGTTTAGCACAATGCAATGGAATAGCATTAATATTTCTTTTTTTGAAATACGTTTGGATTGACGAAGAAATTGACAATGTTGTTAACCTTTTTTCTATTTTGTCAAATATGTCTGTTTCACAATTACCATGCTCTTCACCTTTTTAACTTTTCACACACTTTCTCCTTCATAATCTTCAGCAGCATCATCTTTCTCATCAAATTATTCTTCATCTTCACCTTCTTAATCTTCTAAAACTTCTTGCTATTCATCTTTTTGTTAACATTACTTATATTGTTCTTATTAAACAGTTATTATTCTTCATATTCTACTTCTTCATCTTCTTCCTATTCATCCTTTTCATCATATTCTTATTTGTGACAGACATTCCTGTACTTGTAATCTGTAAAACTCTGAATTTTCATCCTTCCGTTCTTGCTGTCACGAAAGATTTTAATTACAACAGTATTTGTCCGCGTTCAGTTTAGCCTGCAGCAGCATCAGGCATTTTCCAGGGGCACCACGAGGAGGAACGGACTCACCCCCATACACTGCTTAGTCTTCTTCTGCTTATAATTTAGAGCATATATTTTGCTCTTCATTTTGGTCTTATACTTAATGTTCTTCTGCTTTTTGATCTTCTGCTTATTGTTCTTCTGTCTCTTGTTCTGTATCTTGTAGTTTGTCTTAACCTTCTTTGTCCTGTTGGTGATGGTACAAAAGCCAATGGAAGTAACGAGGACCAGCTGACTGTGCTGGAACCCGGAGGGTCAGCAGAAGGAAAAGAGCCAATGGCACAACCGAGGACCAGCTGACGTTACTGGGACACGGTTACTAAGCAGGAGGTACCTGTGCTCCAAAGCACTACCAAGGACCAGCAGACGTTGCTGGAACTCGGATACCGACATGGAGGCACCTAGGCCAAAGGCACTGCGGAGAACCAGCTGACGGTACTGGAACCCGGATGGGTAGCAGAAGGTACAAGAGCCAATGAAAGTAACGAGGACCAGCTGACTGTGCTGGAACCCGGAGGGTCAGCAGAAGGAAAAGAGCCAATGGCACAACCGAGGACCAGCTGACGTTACTGGGACACGGTTACTAAGCAGGAGGTACCTGTGCTCCA
Organism: Oophaga sylvatica; assembly: GCA_033576555.1. NCBI lineage: Eukaryota > Metazoa > Chordata > Amphibia > Anura > Dendrobatidae > Oophaga > Oophaga sylvatica. The sequence goes on from JARQOD010000004.1 coordinate 272,192,456, forward strand.
AAGCACTACCAAGGACCAGCAGATGTTGCTGGAACTCGGATACCGACATGGAGGCACCTAGGCCAAAGGCACTGCGGAGAACCAGCTGACGGTACTGGAACCCGGATGGGTAGCAGAAGGTACCCATGGAAATTAAAGTTGAGGCAGCAGGACTGTTTGCCGTTCACACAGCAGGGGAACAGCTGACATTACTGAACCCCAGTAACACAGGAGCAAGTGTAGACTGTGCTAACAGCACTTCCGAGAAACAACTGGCGGTGTTGTAACCCAGGGATGAGAAGAGAACATGGTGGAGGCAGCAGGACTGTTTGCCGTTCACACAGCAGGGGAACAGCTGACATTACTGAACCCCAGTAACACAGGAGCAAGTGTTCACTGTGCTAACAGCACTTCCGAGCTACAACTGGCGGTGTTGTAGCCCAGGGATGAGAAGAGAACATGGTGGAGGCAGCAGGACTTTTTGCCGTACACACAGCAGGGGAACAGCTGACATTACTGAACCCCAGTAACACAGGAGCAAGTGTAGACTGTGCTAACAGCACTTCCGAGCTACAACTGGCGGTGTTGTAGCCCAGGGATGAGAAGAGAACATGGTGGAGGCAGCAGGACTTTTTGCCGTACACACAGCAGGGGAACAGCTGACATTACTGAACCCCAGTAACACAGGAGCAAGTGTTCACTGTGCTAACAGCACTTCCGAGCTACAACTGGCGGTGTTGTAGCCCAGGGATGAGAAGAGAACATGGTGGAGGCAGCAGGACTTTTTGCCGTACACACAGCAGGGGAACAGCTGACATTACTGAACCCCAGTAACACAGGAGCAAGTGTAGACTGTGCTAACAGCACTTCCGAGAAACAACTGGCGGTGTTGTAGCCCAGGGATGAGAAGAGAACATGGTGGAGGCAGCAGGACTTTTTGCCGTACACACAGCAGGGGAACAGCTGACATTACTGAACCCCAGTAACACAGGAGCAAGTGTAGACTGTGCTAACAGCACTTCCGAGCTACAACTGGCGGTGTTGTAGCCCAGGGATGAGAAGAGAACATGGTGGAGGCAGCAGGACTTTTTGCCGTACACACAGCAGGGGAACAGCTGACATTACTGAACCCAGTAACACAGGAGCAAGTGTAGACTGTGCTAACAGCACTTCCGAGAAACAACTGGCGGTGTTGTAACCCAGGGATGAGAAAAGAACATGGTGGAGGCAGCAGGACTTTTTGCCGTACACACAGCAGGGGAACAGCTGACATTACTGAACCCCAGTAACACAGGAGCAAGTGTTCACTGTGCTAACAGCACTTCCGAGCTACAAGTGGCGGTGTTGTAGCCCAGGGATGAGAAGAGAACATGGTGGAGGCAGCAGGACTGTTTGCCGTTCACACAGCAGGGGAACAGCTGACATTACTGAACCCCAGTAACACAGGAGCAAGTGTAGACTGTGCTAACAGCACTTCCGAGAAACAACTGGCGGTGTTGTAACCCAGGGATGAGAAAAGAACATGGTGGAGGCAGCAGGACTTTTTGCCGTACACACAGCAGGGGAACAGCTGACATTACTGAACCCCAGTAACACAGGAGCAAGTGTAGACTGTGCTAACAGCACTTCCGAGCTACAACTGGCGGTGTTGTAGCCCAGGGATGAGAAGAGAACATGGTGGAGGCAGCAGGACTTTTTGCCGTACACACAGCAGGGGAACAGCTGACATTACTGAACCCCAGTAACACAGGAGCAAGTGTAGACTGTGCTAACAGCACTTCCGAGCTACAACTGGCGGTGTTGTAGCCCAGGGATGAGAAGAGAACATGGTGGAGGCAGCAGGACTTTTTGCCATACACACAGCAGGGGAACAGCTGACATTACTGAACCCCAGTAACACAGGAGCAAGTGTAGACTGTGCTAACAGCACTTCCGAGAAACAACTGGCGGTGTTGTAACCCAGGGATGAGAAAAGAACATGGTGGAGGCAGCAGGACTTTTTGCCGTACACACAGCAGGGGAACAGCTGACATTACTGAACCCCAGTAACACAGGAGCAAGTGTAGACTGTGCTAACAGCACTTCCAAGCAACAACTGGCGGTGTTGTAGCCCAGGGATGAGAAGAGAACATGGTGGAGGCAGCAGGACTTTTTGCCGTACACACAGCAGGGGAACAGCTGACATTACTGAACCCCAGTAACACAGGAGCAAGTGTAGACTGTGCTAACAGCACTTCCGAGCTACAACTGGCGGTGTTGTAGCCCAGGGATGAGAAGAGAACATGGTGGAGGCAGCAGGACTTTTTGCCGTACACACAGCAGGGGAACAGCTGACATTACTGAACCCCAGTAACACAGGAGCAAGTGTAGACTGTGCTAACAGCACTTCCGAGAAACAACTGGCGGTGTTGTAACCCAGGGATGAGAAAAGAACATGGTGGAGGCAGCAGGACTTTTTGCCGTACACACAGCAGGGGAACAGCTGACATTACTGAACCCCAGTAACACAGGAGCAAGTGTAGACTGTGCTAACAGCACTTCCAAGCAACAACTGGCGGTGTTGGAGCCCAGGGTCAAGGAGGATGTTTAAATACTAGATCAAGTATTTTCCTTGTTACGTGTCAATTAAAAATGTCTATACTCCAAACAAGAGAAATATAACCTTTAGTACCATAAGATGATGATTTTACTTTAAAAAATATATGTAAATTAATAATTGACAAACATAAACGCATACATTAACATGTTGAAAAGCAATGCAACCACAATAAAAATCGGTTAAATAATCTGCTATATGGTTTAAAATAAAAGCATACAAGTACATATCAGAATCCATTAATGATGGCTAAGTAACAGTATGTACACCATTTTCATTTGCTGAATAATATCAATAAAAAGTTTTTAAAAATATCTAAAATTTCCATCATGTAATACTGATAATATGTGCCAATTATTTATATTAACAAAAAAAACCTTTAAAAAGTGCATAGTGAAAACAGCTATTTATGCCTGACTGTGGACTTGCAAGCATGACAACGGATAGATAAGGTATATGTAGATGAGACTGCATAGCCACAGATGGTGAATGGCGATGTAATACTGTACCTCAATAAAGTGTGCGTTACTACTACATCCTTTTTTTTATATAGCTTTATAAAAGGGTACGTGCATGTATGCTTGCGCCTTTGTTTGGACGCACAGACTGGCTTCCTGCTGTGACGCATTGGGTATTGGAGCGTCTGTGCGTCTTATGACGCAGACTAACATTCACGGTGCGCATCGTTCATCATCGCAAGCGTACCGACAACACAAAGGCGTTGTCATGACTGCTTTACTCAGTAAACATGCACCTATGATGAAACATACACGCATGTGCCCTATTACATAACAAGCTACAAGAAAAATGCGTGTGAGGTGTGACACAGCTGTTTTGTTAAGGTACAGTATTATATCGACATTGTACAGGTGTCGCTATTCAGTCTGATAAATAGATATCATTCACCTATTCTATCAGTTGTCGTTCTTTCAGCACCACTTACAGGTATATATTTTGCTATTGTGACTATGCACTATTGACTTTACCAAGGTAATGCATGATTTTTGTTAGCGATTATCATGTTTACATGAAGGACCTTTATGATATGGGCTGTTAACTTTCTAATCAAATATGTATTTTTTAAAATGACACAAATATAAGTAATGTTGAAGAGGACTATTCCTACATGCATTGTTTGCACAATTTTACAGGTGTACATCACGTCCCTTAATCAACATTGGATATTATATTTACTTGTATGCTTTTATTTCAAAGGCAAGAACACTGAAGTATAACCTTCGCACTGCAGCAGTTGTCAAAGTTCAACCCACATTATGCACTTCCAACATTGCAGTATTTGAGTCATCATGATGTGAGTTGGATTTGTCTAAGCTATGGAGTGACAAGGTTGATCATCAGTATCCTATAGCATAAGTAGGCTTTTGTGTTTGCATTTGTTTTCGACATGTGCATATCTGTAATAATATGTCACAATTATTTTGTTACAGATTTGTGACAAAGACAAATCATTTTATGGTTTGAAAGTTGACGTTTCAAATGTTTACAGCTTAGAAATCATGGTGTAGCCTCATATCTATGTGTAGCACTAGACACTTTGAGATGTCATGTTTTTTTCACCATGATTAGATAGCTAGCAGTAATTTTTGCCGGACACACAGCAGGGGAACAGCAGGCGTTACTGAACCCCACAAACACATCAGCGATTGTTTTCATCTGTGCATCTAACACTTCTGAGCAGCAACTGGCGCTGTTGAAGCCCAGGGTCAAGGAGGGTGTAGGCAGAGGCCTAGTATGAGACGTTTGAAGTTGAAGTTGTAGTTAGCAGCAGTAATTTTTGCCAGACACACAGCAGGGGAACAGCAGGCGTTACTGAACCCCACAAACACATCAGCGATTGTTTTCATCTGTGCATCTAACACTTCTGAGCAGCAACTGGCGCTGTTGAAGCCCAGGGTCAAGGAGGGTGTAGGCAGAGGCCTAGTATGAGACGTTTGAAGTTGAAGTTGTAGTTAGCAGCAGTAATTTTTGCCAGACACACAGCAGGGGAACAGCAGGCGTTACTGAACCCCACAAACACATCAGCGATTGTTTTCATCTGTGCATCTAACACTTCTGAGCAGCAACTGGCGCTGTTGAAGCCCAGGGTCAAGGAGGGTGTAGGCAGAGGCCTAGTATGAGATGTTTGAAGTTGAAGTTGTAGTTAGCAGCAGTAATTTTTGCCAGACACACAGCAGGGGAACAGCAGGCGTTACTGAACCCCACAAACACATCAGCGATTGTTTTCATCTGTGCATCTAACACTTCTGAGCAGCAACTGGCGCTGTTGAAGCCCAGGGTCAAGGAGGGTGTAGGCACAAAATATTGAGTTATTGCCTTGTTACGTGGCCATTGCAAATGTATGTACTTCAAACAAGAATAAATGAAGTTTTACTACGACAATAAAATGATGAATTTCAATTACAAGAATAGAAAAATATTTATACTTGACAGTCCTCTGTGGTTGATAATAACGTTTAATGGCTAACTGAAAATATGGTAACAAATTCAAAGCTTTCGAGACTACTCAGGTGTCTTCATCAGGCTAAGAGTAAAGCCAAAAATGAAGAATCACATATTTCTACACACAACAGGACACAGGAATAGCTAAGACAAGTGAGGGAGGGACAAGTGAGGGGAGACCGGCAACAAAAAGGAGAACAAGGATGAATTATCAGCGCCACACAATCACAGATAAATTAATGAATTTACCTGTGGCAAAAGACTTTTGTATGCCCGGTCATAGCATCATGGATATGGAATTACTGGTATTAAAATATAACTTCAAATATGAGAAACGTACAAAGGTTTCAGAATATAAGCTCATCATGACCTTTGACACTGTTAGTGATGGAATGAATAGATCACATGGATTTATGTCATTCTATATCAATTAAGGAATCTGCGTCTATGCCCTTCCAGGGTCATGAAAACCCAAAAAAAGACGCCAATGAGAGGGCAATCAAACTTTCTATCCTTATCTAGGAACTGTTCCAATATTTATGTTCATCCCTGTGAGATAATGACAGTTCTGATACACGTCACTTACTTGTCTTACCTATTGCACTATTCCTGTGTCCTGTTGTGTATAGAAATATGTGATGCTTAATTTTTTTATTTAGTCTTTGCCTGATAAGAGACGTGAGTAGCCTTGAAAGCTTGCAATTTGTTTCCATCTTTTCAGTTATCCATTAAAAGGTATCAACCACTGCTGACTCTGAAGTCTAAATATTTTTCTATCTACTGGCTAACACGGTACAAAGATACACATGTTTTCTAATTTCAAGAAGGAAAAATAAAGAAAATACAAATATAAACGCATATATGCACATGCCAAAAATAAATGGAACAACACAACACCCAAAAAATTGGTACAAAATATAGTGTTGTAAATTTAAGAATAAAAGTCCATTTTTTTTTTTATGAATAATGCTTAAGGAACGCTATGTTAAACCATAACATAGTGAAGACAATGGATTTTGTAATAGTCACTCATCATCATCATCGCAAATTTTATGTGACAGTCACAGACATTTCAATTATTTAAGTTCATAAAATCGTAACTTTCTATAGCATGTATGACATGTCCAGCATGGACTCATCAATGTGATGATTGATGACACAATAATGTACGATAAAAAATAACCATTTAAAAAAACATTAGGCATTGTTTGTCACAATTTAAGTGTGTGCCTGCAAGTGTAGGTGAAACAAAGGCTACGGATAGCAAAGGTATATTCTATGTCTGTATCAGACAGTGGACAGCCTCTGATGGGTAATGCCGATGTTATACTGTACGTCAATAAAGTCTGCGGCTGAAATCATGCATTTTTTGCTTGTAGAGTGTTGAAGAGGGTAAAAGAATGTCTGGTTGCGCAAAGCTTTATCCGTCAACACTACCTTCCTACTGTCACGCGTAGGGTAGGGTAGCGTGTGGCAATTAGCTGACTATCAAATGTGAGGTTAGGCTGCGTTATTGCGCACTAGGGACGCAAAAAAAAATACAGCAGTAATAATTAAATGTGTAATACTCCACCTATGACAAACAAAAAAATTACGTTCCCTCTTTAACAATGTACAAGACTAACAAGCCTAATGGTTGACGCTGACTTAATTGAGATACAGTATTACATCAACATTGTCCATGAGTAACTATGCACTGTGATACCTATATACCAGTATTAATTTATATCTCTTGTGGTTGTTTCAACAGCACTTGCAGGTATAAGTACCTATTGTCAGTATGCATGATGCACTTTCTAGATGTAATAATTTATTATTGGACATTATTACCATGTTTACATGCTGGCCATTTCATATATGGTGTTTGAAGTTACAGTTGGCATCAGTATGTGTATTTTATAATGTCTGTCATAAATAAAACTCGTGATGATGATGATGAGGATTTAATGATTCGTACATCCATTGACTGCATTATCTTACAGGTACAGATAAAGTTCCTTAAAAAGCATTAATTCATAAGTCTGAAATGTACTTTTATGCATTAATTTCAAAATGTGAAGAGTAGACTATGTTTTATTTTTTGTTACCATTTCTAATAGACATGTGCAGATATGCGCTGTGATGACAAATTATTATTTGTCCATATTTGTCATAAAAATTTAACATTCTAGGCCTGCAAAACTTCACAATTTCATGTTTTCAGCATAACAAGCAGGGTGACGGCTCTTCCCTATTTGGAGCATGTTGGTCATGTGTTTTTCTGTCCATGTGTCGGGAACAGGAGACTTCTTGCCGTTCACACAGCAGGGGAACAGCTGGCGTTACTGAACCCCACTAACAGTAGAGCTTGTGTTTTGTTCTGTGGACACGACACTTCTGAGCAGCAACTGGCAGTGTTGGAGCCCAGGGAGTAGAGTTCAGGTGGTAGAAAGATGAACATAACAGGAGACATGGATAACGTTGCGAACCAGTTATTTAATCTGAAAACGGACAGACAAATTCTGGCGAGATCCATGCCTTGTTCATTTTCAGAAAAGTAAGCCGGTCTACATTATCGGAGGATAGTCGCATGCGACGGTCTGTTAGTACACCACCTGCAGCACTAAAGACGCGCTCCGATAATACACTGGCAGCAGGGCAAGCCAGCACCTCCAATGCATACTGGCTAAGCTCTGGCCATGTATCCAGCTTAGAGACCCAAAACTTGAATGGGGAAGAGCCATCTGGGAGTACACTGAGAGGCAAAGCCAAGTAGTCTGTCACCATCTGACGGATACGTTGCCTCCCGCTGACTGGAGCCCTCTCGGATGGTGTAGACATTTGTGGCGCTGCCACAAAACTTTGCCACATTTTTAACATACTGGTCTTTCCCTGTGCAGAGGCACTGCGTGTGCTCCCTCTTGTTGCAGAGCTCTCTACACTGCCTCGACGCACAGAGCTGCTTTGTAAAGCAGTAGCAGCAGCAGTGCTCTCGGCAGTAAGGTAGAACATTAGGGATTGCACCAGTGTGTCTTGGTACTCCCGCATTTTACGCTCCCGGTTCAACGGTGTGATGAGGCTTTTGACGTTGTCCCGGTAGCGAGGGTCTAGGAGGGTGTACACCCAATAATCAGACGTCGTGAGAATGTGGGGATGCGGCGGTCGTTTCTTAGGCACTGCAGCATGAAATCAACCATGTGCTGCAGACTCCCAACTGGCAAAGAAATGCTGTCCTCTGCAAGAGGCGTTATCTCTGCCTGCTCTGCATCACCCCACCCTCGCTCTACATACTGACTAGAGCGTTGTGTACCTCCCTCTGGAGCGATGTCTTCCTCCTCCATTGACTCCTCCTCCTCATCCTCCTCACAAAGTGAGCCCTGCCCAGCCCTTTGTGAGGAACCACGTTGCGCTGACTTTCCAGAAGGTGATGGAATTTGTGACTCCTCATCCTCCACCTCTTCCAAAACCTCATCCCTTATTGCTTGCAGTGTTTTTTGAAGCAGGCAGATAAGGGGGACAGTCAGGCTGACTAGTGCATCATCTGCACTCGCCATCCGCGTTGACTCATCAAACGCACGCAAAACGTGGCACATGTCCTTCATAGTGGCCCACTCATTAATGGTGAAGTGTGGACGGCGCAAATTGCGTGTTGATTGCGCCTGATGCAGCTGATACTCCATAACTGCTGGCTGCTGCTCACACAACCGCTCCAACATATGTAACGTTGAATTCCACCTGGTGGATACGTCACATATGATGCGATGTTCAGGAAGACGCAATCTGCGTTGAGAGCTGCAATGCGCGATCTGGCCATGCTGGAACGTCGCAAGTGAGCGCACTCTAGGCGGACCTTGTGCAGCAGTGCATCAAGATCCGGATAGTCCCTCAAAAAACTCTGCACGACCAAGTTGAGCACATGTGCCAGACATGGTATGTGAGTGAGTTTGCCAAGGCCCAGAGCTGCCACCAGATTTCGGCCATTGTCACACATACCAAGCCTGGCTGGAGATTCGCTGGCAAAAACCACACGTCGCTCTCCTGCTTGATGGCATTCCAGACCTCCTGCGCTGTGTGGCTTCGATTCCCCATGGGAATTAATTTCAGAACGGCCTGTTGCCGTTTGGCCACGGCTGTGCTCATATCGGTCGCATCAGGTAAGCGTCCACGGGTCCATGTGGAGGTAGACCGTGACGGCTCCTGCAGCGATGATTCTGAGGAACTGGAGTAGGAGGAGGAGTCAATGTGGACAGACTTGATTCCGGCAATCCTTGGAGTTGGCAGAACACGTACAGCGCCACTCGCAAGATCTGTACCCGGCTCCACAACATTCACCCAATGGGCAGTGAGTGAAAGGTATCGTCCCTGGCCATGGGTACTGGTCCACGCATCGGTGGTCAGGTGGACCTTGCTACTGACGGCGTTTAGTAGCGCATGTTTAATTTTTGCCTCAACATGCTTTTGCAGACCAGGGACGGCTTGCCTGCTGAAATAAAATCGGCTGGGCACATTGTATTGTGGGACTGCCAATGCCATTAATTCACGGAAACTGTCAGTCTCCACCAGTCTGAATGACAGCATTTCAAGGGACAGGAGTTTTGCAATGCCAGCATTCAGAGCCTGTGCTCGTGGATGGTTTGCCGAGTATGGCCGTCTTTTATCCCATGCCTGTGCTACCGATGGCTGTTTTGTGGCCTGGGTGTGTGAGGATGACAGGGAACTTGCAGCTGTGGGTGGAATAACACTGTGTCTCTGGACAACAGTGACAGGGTTCTTCCATGGCGATCCTTTGAGGAAGCCGAACCAGCTGTGTGTGAACTGGAGGAAGAGGCTCCAACACGAGCTGAAGATGTAGGTGCTGCTGTAGGTTGGCCTACATCTCCAGTGTGTCTTTGTAACTCAACAAAGTGCTTTGACCGCACATGTTTCCACATATTTGTTGTATTAAGGTTACTGACACTTTTACCTCTTTTAATTTTTTGATTACACAGCTTGCATTTGACATAGCAAATATCATCTGCAACTGTATCAAAAAAGGACCACGCAGAGCAAGTCCTGGGAGCGCCCGGTTTGGCTGTTGGAAGAGAACTGCTCCGAACGGGTGCCAAACTGGAGGCTACAGGCAAGCGAGTCTGCAGCCTACCTCTCCCTACTGTTTGGACCGTTGGGGCAATCTCTTCCTCAGAGCTGCTCCCACCACCTTCCTGTTCCTCACGCCATGTTGGGTCTTGGACCTCATCATCTCCACCACTACCCTCTTCCAACACCTGCTGTTGTTGGGTGGTCTGGCCAGCACCATGCTCAACAGAAACTGGCAACTGAGTCTCATCATCATCAGATGCGTTCTGCGGTGTGCTGACCATCGGCACTGGCTCACCCGCCTCTTCAGATTCAGAGAGACACAGCTGTTGCGCATCACTGCATACTGCCTCTTCTTCACATTCCAGAATGCTGCTTGGCTGGGCCCCTGTTTGCAAGCCAACAGATTCTGAGAACAGAAGCAGAGACTCAGCTGGCTCCTGTACAGAGCTCTCTGACTGCCTGGGCAATTTGGCAGGCGGTGAAGAGACTGATGGTTGTTCAACAGTGCTGTGGTCCTGAGAGGAGGTGGAAGCTATTGAAGTCGATGCATTGGCTGCCATCCAACCAACAACGGCTTCAATTTGTTCTTCACGCAGCAGGGAGGTACGCTGAGCTCCTACAAAAGTGCGCATAAAGGAACGCTCACGGGGAAAACTGGTGGATGCTGTGTCACTGGGTGCGGCAGCAGCCACAGAATCCCCACGTCCTCTCCCTGCTGCAAATCCACGGCCTCGACCACGACCACGTGCCTTACTCACTGACTTCTTCATCTTGGTAGATTGATAAAGAAAGTCAGAAAAGTTATAAGGCCTAAGTGTGGTTATTCCTCACAGACTACAGTGAACCCTGCAGACAACTGTTCAGTATCTGTGAAAGGCCCCTTTGTGTACTTCTATAGTGTTTGCAACCAATGTATTGTATACGGATGGAAGCGCGTCACACTAATAGATTAGATTTTTTTCCACTAAAATGGAGCAGCACCAATTAGAGAAAAATGTGAAGGATGAGGCAGTGACACACGCTCAGCAGACTACAACCGGCAGTGGTTGAAGAACAAACTGGAGCGTAATCTGCACTCACAAAATGAAAAGCTCACAGACTACAGTGAACACTGAAACACAACTGTTCAGTAGCTGTTAAAAGCCCCTTTGTGTACTTCTATAGTGTTTGCAACCAATGTATTGTATACGGATGGAAGCGCGTCACACTAATAGATTAGATTTTTTTCCACTAAAATGGAGCAGCACCAATTAGAGAAAAATGTGAAGGATGAGGCAGTGACACACGCTCAGCAGACTACAACCGGCAGTGGTTGAAGAACAAACTGGAGCGTAATCTGCACTCACAAAATGAAAAGCTCACAGACTACAGTGAACACTGAAACACAACTGTTCAGTAGCTGTTAAAGGCCCCTTTGTGTACTTCTATAGTGTTTGCAACCAATGTATTGTATACGGATGGAAGCGCGTCACACTAATAGATTAGATTTTTTTCCACTAAAATGGAGCAGCACCAATTATAGAAAAATGTGAAGGATGAGGCAGTGACACACGCTCAGCAGACTACAACCGGCAGTGGTTGAAGAACAAACTGGAGCGTAATCTGCACTCAAAAAATGAAAAGCTCACAGACTACAGTGAACACTGAAACACAACTGTTCAGTAGCTGTTAAAGGCCCCTTTGTGTACTTCTATAGTGTTTGCAACCAATGTATTGTATACGGATGGAAGCGCGTCACACTAATAGATTAGATTTTTTTCCACTAAAATGGAGCAGCACCAATTAGAGAAAAATGTAAAGGATGAGGCAGTGACACACGCTCAGCAGACTACAACCGGCAGTGGTTGAAGAACTAACTGGAGCGTAATCTGCACTCACAAAATTAAAAGCTCACAGACTACAGTAAACCCTGCAGACAACTGTTCAGTAGCTGTGAAAGGCTCCTTTCTGTACTTCTATAGTGTTTGCAACCAATGTATTGTATACGGATGGAAGCACGTCACACTAATAGATTTGATTTTTTTCTAATATAATGGAGCTGCACCAATTCCACAAAATAAAATAAAAAAAAAAAAGAGTCAGTGACACGTGCAGATGCCTACAAACAGCGGTGGATGCAGAGCAAACTGCAGCGTCACCTGCACTGTCACACACACACCTTGCACAGAGCTGTTAAAACAACACTGGCAAAATGAAGCTTTACACAGCGGTTGGTAAACTAGCCTGCCTAAAGCACAGTAGTACACAAAATCGCTATATCTAACTGTCCCTCAGAGTGAGCAGAGTAGCGTTCTGTCCCTAACTGAGTTCACAGCACAGTGACGCTAAAATGGCTGGGGCGCCTTTTATAGTGCATTCTGACATCATTTCAGCAGCCAATCACAGCCATGCCATTAGTTAAGATGACCGCAGCATTACAGGATGTGCCCACACTTCATAAGATTCATCATTGGCTGACTAACATCACATTGCCTCTCAAAGAATTATGGGAACTTCCGATTCCGGTATACGATATTGAAAAAGTATCGGAATTAAGTATCGGAATTCCGATAACGCGAATATCGGCCGATACCCGATACTTGCGGTATCGGAATGCTCAACACTAGTCGCGATGACAGGCTCTGCCTGTCATTGCGATGTAGCAGAGCTGGATCGTCGTGGGACAATCGTTACTATGGACTGCGTCGGACAGGTGGTATACTGTTGGTTTGTTTTTTTTCTTTTTTTACAGGAGATCGATGGCGTCGCAGGAATGAGAGTACAATAAAAGAAATGAAAACTGTGTTGTCTCTTTTATTTCATTAAAATACTTTTTTCTTGCTTTGTCTTTTTTTTATGCATTTAATAACTTTGGGATTAATAATGGATCGGTGTCTTATTGACGCCTCTCCATTATTAACCGGGCTTATTGTCACCGTGTAATCAACAGTGACATTAACCCCTTATTACCCCACTTGCCACCGCTACAGGGCAAGTGGGAAGAGCCGGGTAAAGTGCCACAATTGGCACATCTTTTGATGCGCCAAATGTGGGGCTGCTGTAGCCTGGTATTATCAGGCTGTTGAGGGCCAAAATCCATGGGCCTTGACAGTCTTTTAATACCAGGCCGCAGCAGTCTGCATTTTACTTGGCTGGTTAACAAAAATAGGGGGACCCCTACGCCGTTTTTTTTTTCGAGGGGATCCCCTATTTTTGTTAACCAGCCAAGCTAAGCAGACTGCTGTGGCCTGGTATTATCAGGCTTGCAAGGTCCATGGATATTGGATCCTTACCAGCCTGAAAAACCAGGCCTCAGCGGTCTGCTTCATCTGGCTGGTTAACAAAAATAGGGGGGACCCCACGCCAATTTTTTTTCGAGGGGATCCCCTATTTTTGTTAACCAGTTCCCTCTGACGTCACTGATTGTGTCCCTGGCTGACCTGAAGTGAAAGTGGAAAGCAATCAATTAAGCTTTCCACTTCCTCCCCTGTCAGCCAGGAGAGGAACTCATTCATTTGGGGGTTTACTGTGAGGCTGCAGCATTAGCTGCGGTCCCTGCAGTAAACATTAACCCTTTCTGAAGGATTACACCGTGGGACCTGACTGTACATCGGATTGGTAAGAATAATTTTGCTTTATTATTTTATTTTTATTACAGGAAATGGTTTTAGCAGGTAAATAAAATATGATCAAAAACTGTGTGATTATTTCATTAAACTTCTTTTTTATTAAAGTGTGTGTGTTTGATTTTTCTTTCATACAATAGGATTAATAATTGATAGTTGTCTGATTGACAGCTCTCAATTATTAACCTGGCTTAAAGTGACCTTTCAATTGCAAGGTCATTTTAACCCCTTATTAACCCATTCGCCACCGCTACAGGGCAATGGGAATAGACGGGCAAAGTGCCAGAAAGGGCGAATCTAATTATAGATTTGTCTTTTCTGGGGTGTCTGGGGGCAGATTTTAGTAGCCGGGGGGGGCCAAAAATAATGGTCCCTCTCTGGGCTATTATTATCTGCCCCCACTCACTGGCTTTGTCTGTCTGGTTGCGAAAATAGGGCGGGAGCCCACGCATTTTTTTTCAGCAATTTTACACCTCATATATATATATATACATGTCATTGAATTTGTGACACATATATATATATTTATATTTATAGTTCATACAGTTCTACATAGTATAATAGCCGCTAATGCAATTGCCGGCTTTTGTGAAAATGCAGAACCCGACATGAAATGACACTTGGTTTACATAGAGTTAACCATGTCTTTTCATGTAGTTTGATATCTGATTTGCACAAACAATTACATGAGTGTAAGTGTGCAAAATTTCACACCTGTAGGGGTTAATTAAAGGTGTAAATTCGTAGCAAAAAAGTCCGTTTTTTTACGACAAATTTACACCTTTAATTAACCCCTACAGGTGTGAAATTTTGCACACATAGACTGATGTAATTGTTTGTGCAAATCAGATTGCAAACGACATGAAAAGACATGGTTAACCCTATGTACACCAAGTGTCATTTCATGTCGGGCGCTTCTGTCTTTTCACAGAAGCCGGCTTTACCCGGCAATTGAATCAGAGGATATTTTACTATGTAGAAGTGTATAAACTATACATATATGTATATATATATATGTCACAATGACATGTATATATATATATATATATATATTTTCTATGTGTGTATATTTAGTGTTTACAAGGAAATAAAGGTTTTTTTTAATTTCGATATTTTGTTCCCATAGACTTACATGGGATTCCGCTATCGAAATCGGATATCGACGATATTTAGTGCTATCGGCGATACAATTTCGATACGATATTTTTAGATATCGAGCAATATCGCTCAACACTACTAGATAGAAAGCCCATTGGTTTCTTCACTTGTGGCGACTGCAGTCTGTGCAAATGGATGTCACCTATGAAATCCTTCCGTAGTGCTCACACAGGAAGAAGATTCTATTTAAGAGATTTTGCTAATTGCAAGACCACGGCTGTGGTATATAAGGGGACGTGTACTTGTCCTAAGGACTATGTGGGCAAAACAAAAAGAGAATTTAGAAGGAGGGTGGGAGAACACATGGGTGACATCAGAAATAACAGGGATACTCCCCTGGCGAGACACATCAACAATCAACATGGTGGGAGAATGGGCGAGGTTAAGTTCATGATTCTGGAGGTTGTTAAGCTAAATCCGAGAGGGGGTGACGTGGACAAAATTATCCTCAGACGCGAGTGTGAATGGATCTTTAGGCTAGAATCACTCGAACTATATGGATTAAACGAGCAGATGTCATTTGCCTGTTTCCTATAGACAAGACGTTGTTTTGGACTACTTGATTAAACTGACTATACAATTCTATGTTTTATGTTCCCTTATAATGGGTGACCATTATATTCTATGTATCAGAATGACTCTCGTATTACTGTCGACCTTTTTCCATTTATGTTCTATGTCCCTCTATACATTTTTGTTAAAATATTATCCTAGGCTATCTTGGATTATCTTCCAGTGGATAGGATAAATTAGGGACATACTCATCTATGTGGGGGTATGCCCACTATTGAGGCTCCCAGGTGGGGCTTGAACCGGTGAGCCATGAGCCCTTTGAAAGTTAGCCGTTCTGGCCGCTGTGTTTTAGTGGAGTCGCCACCAGGAACATATGTTATGCATAGCCTGTGCAAGGGTAAAGGTCCGCTTTTCACGCAACTAGTCAGGACCCAGACACCCCTCCTACTTCCAGCATGCACTGCTTCTCTGACGCAGGGCGATAGAGATACGCCCCTGATGAGGTCAGAGCTTTCCCCACGAGCCTATTGGTGGGGCCATATAAGGGGTAGGAGCCTATGAAGGCGAGCCCGCACAGGGGGGTGGAGCGTCTCCATTAGGCGGCAGATATAAATATGAGGAAGTCACACAGCATCTGTTAGTCTCTGCACCATGTCATTTTGACACCGGACATCTGTACATCTGGCCTCCTGATGAGCCCATGGGGCAAAACGCGTTGAGGCGCTACTATTGATGGTGGTGGGGTGACCATGAGAAATGATGAGTATCGTTACGCATTTCTTATTAATAACATTTTATAATGGAGTTTCTCAGTGTATCCACATCATGATGAGGGGTGATTAGTATTATACGTACAGGAAGGCAATATATATACCTATTCCCCATTTAGCACCATACCTGTAGGAATGTTATATCTGTACCTATTTCCTATTCGGTACATCGGGCATTGCTAGGGAAGGTATACATCAATTATATCTTGCTGCCTTATACATTTATCTTCAAATATTGCTATCCCCTAACACGACACTAAAATCAAGTGTCAATGACCTTCTCATGACGCCGATGCGTCTTATTTATTCCAGTCATTATATGCTCTAGTCATTCTTTCAGTGTGTTTATAAGTTCAGACTAGACTTTTGGTCCAATAGCTGACAATTATAGATCGCATCTTAGCTTATATTTGACTGTCTGGTATGCACACACATTTAGATTTCCTATACACTGGAGGAGCTTTGACTAGTGAGTGAACAAGTATGAGACTGTTCACATTCACTTTCAATAAGCTGTGGCACAAGAAGGCAGTTTTATCATAACTCCTGTTCATAAAAGGAGGCTGCTGTATACTAGCAGTGTTGTACAGCAGATCTGTGCCAATCTCCATTATACTTCCTACCACCCCGTGTGTTGTGAACTGTTTTTAATACTTTGGGGACTTAGGGTCACCTTTAATGTTAGCTGGTCTCTGTATTAATGTTAGGGGTCTCCCTACTATCTGGGTAGAGGTATCCCCTAAGGTGTAAGGGCCTAACAGGGACCCTAGGGTCAGCCATCGTGGAGCGGGGGCGCCACAACGCTTCCCCCTAGGGTGCCAACCTCCGCTGTTAGGCAGGTGACAGCCCAGACCTACATCAGGGATTCTAGGCTATCCCCATAGCTTTTAAGTTAGGAATACACTTTGTTTTTTGTTTTTTTATCACGGTTGTTTTTTGGTGCTACCCATTGAGGTATTTTATCAATAAAGGATTGCCTATAGGGCATGATTCTATGATTTTGGTTTTAAAGCCCTTCTGTACCTATTATATATTTTCAGCAACTAAGAACCTAACCAAAACTAGCATAATCAGGCCCATATCATATAAGTGTTAGGGGTCGAATTCCCACTTCTGCACAAGGGGAATCTCGAACCATCCCTGCTGCGGTTTCCCATCCATCTCCAGCCGCAGTGGACTCTGCTCAGCAGAGAAGTCGGCCCCAGCGTCTCGCCCAGTCTAACATTGTGCAGAGGATTACTGCTGCCTCTCCAGGTTCTGCTATTGTAGCCAGTACTGGTCAGCGGCGAGCAGACGTTTTGGGACTAAGTCCTGTGTTTCTCCATCTGAGCATGCCCAGGCAAGATCTCCCATTGGAGATCAGGGGTCACATGCTCGGTTACAGCAGCGACTCCCATAGGTCCGCCAGGAAGGTCCTGAAATGGCTTGTGTTCTGGATCAGTTTCTCATTGGTCCTTTTCTGGAAGGTCCTGTAGCTGCTGCTATAAAAGGGTTGCATGGCCGCTCATCTGTGCGCTAGTATCAATTGTGTTATGTGCTTTGCGCCAGTGTGATCATGCACGATGTGGTTAGGGCTCGGCTGAAATAAGCCCCTAGAATACCGGCACCTCCGGTGAGGAGATTTGTATGCATGTGTTCAGGGCCTGTCTGAAATAAGCCCCTAGAATACCAACTTCTCTGGTGAGGAGTTACTTGTTTGCGTTGCTGACTGCATGACCACGGACTACTATCCGCACAGCAGTTATCTGTGTATCCCTGTGGTGTTAACAGGGCACAGTCTCTATCTCTGCGTCTCTACCTCAGCGACTCTGTGGTGTAATAGAGTTCGTTTAAACCGCCATATAGTGCCACAGCATCTATGCTTGCGACTCTGTGAA
Source organism: Oophaga sylvatica (assembly GCA_033576555.1). Lineage (NCBI taxonomy): Eukaryota > Metazoa > Chordata > Amphibia > Anura > Dendrobatidae > Oophaga > Oophaga sylvatica. Next base: position 272,210,472 of record JARQOD010000004.1, read on the forward strand.
GTATCAGAGTTCACTTATACCGCTATCTTACTAGCAGCAGGCTCTGCCTACATGGTGGACCCAGGCTGCGAACGCACCTATTATTTATATTTATTTGGTGCGTTCCGCCAGCCTTAACAATAAGCACCTGACTCGGTGGGCCGAACCACTGGGTTCTAGATTGGTGCCATCGGGTCACACCACTGTTTCTTCCACTGTGCTGGGTGCTTCAGCAATCCCCTGTCCAAAACATTGGTGCAGATGCCTCCTACCATGCACCTATTCTTGCACATTTTGATTTACCATCATCAGGCCATTTCAAATCTTTGTCTCAGCACAGTGTTCAGCCATCCCTAACCCAGGCCTTGGAACAAAAGAATAGGTTTGCAGCCAACCAACCACAGGCCAAAAGGCGAAATGGACACATTTCCAGGCTGCTTACAATGGACATGTTGCCTTTTCGGTTTGTTGACATGGAGGATTTCCGTTGACTCATGGCGGCAGCCGTCCTTCTGTGCTTGGTCCCCAGCCACCACTTTTTCTCCCAGTGTGGTATCTTTGCCTTGTACCAGCACGTGTCCAGGAATACTGTCCACATAATGACCGACACGTGGACAATAGCGCTTGTGACTAGAGATGAGTGAATATTTTAATGTTCGGTTCAGATTACGGTTGCCGAATTTGCAATATTCACGCCATTCATCTCAATGGGAGGCAAAAACAAACGCAGGCACAACACCTTATAATGGCCCCAAATGCTGCCAAAACACATCAAATGAGGAAAAGACACCAGGAAAGTGGCCTCAATTCACCCACAGTACAAATTGCAGCAAGGCACTGCAGCAATCAGCGAAGCCTGAGGTATCAGGGTCTGGGACAGCATTTACAGATTTCAATTGAACGTCACAGTAAGATGAGGTAGGTGAGGGATCGTTGATGTTCTCCTTTGCTGGGATCCCTGATACCACATGCAACACCTCTACCTGCTTTCATGCTGAGCCACACTCGGTGGCACAAATATCAGTTTTGTAGACTTCTATTGTCAGAAAAATTTAAGGATAGTAACAAGGGTATTTGAGTCCAAGGAAGCGGAGGCCTGACGATCTCGGAGGCCTACTGCTACAGGCAAAATGCATGAAGGAGACCCAGCCAGGAGTTTTCAAATTTCTAAAATTGTTGGCAGATAGCATCAAAGTGTCATCAATTTCACCATCGAAAAAATGGTATAATAGGGACCGACAGGTCTTCCACTCCACCCAATACAGCAGATAGACACCCAACCAGGAGTGTTCACATTTAAACAAATGAGGGCCTTACACCACAGAAGTGGCATCAATTTCAGAAGAGTAGAAATAGTATAATAGGGACCAATAGGTCTTCAACTAAACCCAATTCAGCAGTTGGACAACCAACTAGGTCTGATCACATTTCCAGAAATTACTGTCAGACACCACAAAAGTGGCATCAATTTCACCACCGTATAGATAGTATAATAGCGACCAACAGGTCTTCCACTACATCCAATCCAGCAGATGGACATCCAACCAGGAGTGTTCACATTTAAACAAATGAGGGCCTTACACCACAGAAGTGGCATCAATTTCACGAGAGTAGAAATAGTATAATAGGACCAATAGGTCTTCCACTAAACCCAATTCAGCAGATCGACACCCAACCAGTTGTGATCACATTTCCAAAAAATACTGGCAGGCACCACAAAAGTTGCATCAATTTCACCACAGTAGAAATAGCACAGGGTGGGCCATTTATATGCATACACCTAAATAAAATGGAAATGGTTGGTGATATCAACTTTCTGTTTGTGGCTCATTAGTATATGGGAGGGGGGAAACTTTTCAAGTTGGGTGGTGACCATGGTGGACATTTTGAAGTCAGCCATTATGGATCCAACTATTGTTTTCAATGGGAAGAGGGTCATGTGACACATCAAACTTATTGTCGGAATGCATGTCTCGTTAAGGAGGCAGAGGTTGAGGGCACAGATGGAAGCACTAGAGGAGAGAGAGGAGGCAGAAGCTTTGGAAGAAGCGTTAAATGTAGAGGTTTGTCCTGCTAGCCTTGGGGATTTAAAGACTTGTGGAGCAGCACCTGTCTCCACAGCCACCAGAGTCAACCAAGGACCAGTCAGCGAAATGCAATGCCCTTGGTCATGCTTACTCCTCCAAGTGTCTGTGGTGAAATGCACTCTGGCAGACAGAGATTTAGTCAAGGAACAGGTGATGTTGCCTGCAAAATGCTAGTGTAGTGCAGGCACAGCTTTCTTAGAAAAGTAATGGCAACTGGGCAATTGATACTGGGGGACTGCGATGGCCATCACCTTTCGGAAACCGTCTGTATCAACCAGGTGGAAAGGCAGCATTTTCATGGCCAACAGATTGGAGATGGTGGAGTTCAACCTCTTAGCTTTGTCATGCAAATTAGGAAACAATCTTTTATGTGACCACAACTGCAGAACCATGGGCTGGCTGCAGTGCTAAGAGAGGGCGGAGAACGGTGAACCGGACAAACTGCTGGACCGTGAGAGAGTGGATGTTAGAGTGGATTGAGAAACTTGTGGTGTGCTCGTTCTCTAAGATCGGTCAAAAACAGCAGGCATGTCTGCTTCCGATACAGCTGATGATGGGCTCTCAGTCAGCATGACTGGAATGGGTAAAGAAGCCGAGGTTCTGTGGTCGAAGACCCGCATCTCAATAGTTGGCACTGTAACAGAGGAGGAAAAAGGAGAAGCAGATGCAATTGATGGGGCAGCTGATGGTTGTGGAGGCCCGCTGGTTCACATCTTTATAAGCACATAGCATGGTTCATGGAATACTAAATATACCATATTAGACAATGGAGATACCCTCTAATATTATGAAACACATCAAAGAAACCACTGAGGACTTACATCTCCCCAAAATGATAAAATAAAGAGATGAGAAGAATAGCGTATATTGTAAATAAATAAAAGATACAATTTTATTTAAATATCAATCAGTATAAACAGCACACAAATCTCATGACAAGAATATCAATACAACAATATGAAAATTAAAAACAATAGTAGTAGTAGATGATGCGACCGTGATAGTGGGCACAGACATAAAGTTGAAAAAAAGGTATCCGAAGGTCAGCCTACAGAATACACCATAATCATAATATCATAATAGAAAATGGCCCAATACTGAAAATTGCTATTGTAAATAACGCAAGTACCTATAAAATGGCTAGTGCCAAATATTCTCAATAGCAACAGTATTGTGCCATATCAGTCATATGGGCATAATGATCCCTATCAGGTGTATATACAAAGTCATGGCTGAGGCATCCTTACCAAAAAATAAGTGTCCACGCTCCACACAGGACCCCTTTGCGAAGTGAGATTCCCACATTAAAGCATGTTGATTGCGCATATGAAAGTTCATACATGTGGTAGTCAAATTATTGCACTTTTTACCTCAACTCAGTTTTTTTTTTTGCAATGTTGCAGATTACAATCCTTGCCACCACTGGAAGCTGCAGAACTGTGGACAATGCTGGTCACAGGCACAGTTGTGGCTGAGGATGCATTACTCATCATGGCTGCATCACTATGTGTCTGCGACATAAAGCGCAACGTAATCTCCTAGCCTTCCTCCTCACATGACCTACTCAGCTGTGTGCCTCTTTGTTCACGCCAACTGGGATCTAACACCTCATCATCATAATCCTCTGTGTTATCACATTCCTCACCCTTGGAGTCATCCTCCTCCTTATCTTCTTGCCCTGACAGCACAGTACAGTCTGCGTGAGCCTCAGATATCTGAGTCTCATCAGAATCACCTCCTCCCTCAGGGCTTAAAGTCTGATGATGAGGGTTAGGATGCTGTTCGGACCCTACTTCATCCTGCCCCGGATCCAAGCTAAAAAAATTTTGGGCATGGGTGTGAAGCTTTTGAGTACACTTCTGATGACCATGCCATCGAATGTGTGAACAGCTCTTCATACTCACCCATCTGTGCTTCCTTACAGTCAGTTCTATGGTTGGATCGTTGGGGTACGGGGGGAAGCAAGGGGAATCTGGGTGTCACCTCTGTGACTGGGTGTGATGTTGAGGTAGAGGAAGAAGAGAGGCCACTTAAAGTTGCGCTTGTCATCCATTTGAGTACATGCTCTTTCTTGGCATCATTGACAAGGTGTACCGCTGTGCGTCTGCCAAAGAAAGGTAGTGGTGTAGCCTGTCCAGTAACAGAAGTTGTGAGGGACAAGGGAAAATCCATTTTGGATTATAGGACATCTCCGTCCACTCCTGAAATGTGTCCCCACCCTTGCGTCCCCCCAGGCCATAAAAGGCAATGCAATGGTTTGCTTTAATTAAAATGTTAGGAAAAAGCTCTTTGAAACTCTTAACACAAAGGTGTGAAATCCCTTGCAAGCTACAGTCAAACTGAAGTCTTTTGTCTGATTGAAGCACATGGATATAAATATACTGTAGTAAAACAAGTCACAGCAGGCTCTGAGGTATTGAGTCTTGAAAATGACCTATAATAACAGAATGCAATATCTCTGAGCCTAGCCGAGCACATAATCCAAATCAGCCTTCCTTTCCCCACACGCCCATGTGCGGCAGCCACCTGTAGCACTCTGCGTTATAGAGATATACAGCATAGCCACCAGAAATTACATACGGTAGGCATATTTGGTCTCTATGCGCAGATAAAATCCAGTGGCACCACTGCCATTCCATTCAGAGCTTTGGGCGGAAAGTTATGGGCCATCCAAGGTTCTAGACTGAAAATCATATTCTCAGGGATGAGAGGAGAGAGGATGCACAAGCCCAGGGGTTGCTGAAGAGTTTGGGAGGAGCAGCCTAGGAGATAAGTGGCAGCTTCTCATTTGGCACTCATTTTTTTCTTCTGGCAGGAGGACCCTTGCTTTATTCTTGCCATAATACAAATTCTAACAGTCTATTCAGTAGGTCTATGAGCTGTGTATCCACCAGACTTCTGCACAACACAACTGATGGCCAGAAATCCCACTTATTAAACCTGACGGCACACCTGTGAAGTGAAAACCTTTTCCGGTGACTACCTCTTGAAGCTCATCAAGAGAATGCCAAGAGTGTGCAAAGCAGTCATCAAAGCAAAAGGTGGCTACTTTGAAGAACCTAGAATATAAGACATAATTTCAGTTGTTACACACTTTTTTGTTAAGTATATAATTCCATATGTGTTAATTCATACTTTTGATGCCTTCAGTGTGAATGTACAGTTTTCACAGTCATGAAAATACAGAAAAATCTTTAAATGAGAAAGTGTGTCCAAACTTTTGGTCTGTACTGTATATCTGTATATTTCTAGTCCGCCTTTTTGGCGATTAAATATAAAATTAATCTTGGGCTGTACTTTTATCTCGGTCCACAAATCCACACATCCGCACACCCTGTTGGTCAATTATACGCTACTTGGGTTGGTTTCTGACTCGATATAAGCCTGTTGTCGGATGGGGATTATTTCAAACAAGGAACTGGTGGCAGAATACAGTACTTTTTAGTGAGGAACTCTGGCAGTGATGGTCGGGAGGTTTATATTTATATCCCCATCTTGGACTGGTGATATATATCCCCCTCACTGGGAGCGCCTCACTAAGTCATACTTATAAGGGAAGTATGGGCATGCCCGAGGACTGTTACAACAGCGCAGGAGCCCACAGAACAGAAATGAAAATAAAGCAACGCTGTGGAGGCGCGGCAACGCTGAAGGGGCTTGATGGACGGCTGGGGGGAGGATACATCACGGGAAGAGGCCATGCCTCTTCGCCAATTTTAACCCCTTAACCCCAAGAGTGGTTTGCACGTTAATGACCGCGCCAATTTTTACAATTCTGACCACTGTCTCTTTATGAGGCTATAACTCTGGAACGCTTAAAAGGATCTTCATGATTCTGAGAATGTTTTCTCGTGACATATTGTACTTCACGTTAGTGGTAAAAATTTATTCGATATAACTTGCATTTATTTTTGAAAAAAACGCAAATATGGTGAAAATTAAGAAAATTGTGCAATTTTCAAACTTTGAATTTTTATTCCCTTAAAACAGAGATATATGTCACACAAAATAGTTAATAAAAAACATTTCCCACATGTCTACTTAACATCCGAACAATTTTGGAACCAACATTTTTTTTTGTTAGGAAATTATAGGGGTTGAAAGTTGACCAGCGATGTCTCATTTTTACAACAAAATTTACAAAGCCATTTTTTCAGGGACCACCTCACATTTGAAGTCACTTTGAGGGGTCTATATGGCAGAACATACCCAAAAGTGACAACATTCTAAAAACTTCACCCCTCAAGGTACTCAAAACCAAATTCAATAAGTTTATTAACCCTTCTGGTGCTTCACAGGAGCTGAAGCAACGTGGAAGGAAAAAATTAATATTTAACTTTTTAGTCACAAAAATGATCTTTTACAAACTTTTTTATTTTCACAAGGGTAAAAGGAGAAAATAGACAGATAAAGTTGTTGTGCAATTTCTCCTGAGTTCGCCAATATCCCATATGTGGGGGAAAACCACTGTTTGAGCACACGGCAGAGCTCGTAAGGGAAGGAGCGCCATTTGACTTTTTCAAACCAAAATTGGATGAAATTGAGATTGGATGCCATGTCACGTTTGGAGAGCCCCTGATGCGCCTAAACAGTGGAAACCCCCCAAAAGTAACACCATTATGGAAACTAGACCCCCTATGGAACTTATCTAGATCTGTTGTGAGCACTTTGAACCCCTAGTGTTTCACGAAAGTTTATAATGCCTGGGTGTGAAAAAATAAAAAAAATTTCCACAAAAATGATTTTTTAGTCCCAAATTTTTGATTTTTCCCATGGAAATTGGACCCCAAAAGCTGTCCAATTATTCCTGAGCACGCTGATACCAAATATGTGGGTGGGAAACTGTTTGGGCGCACGGCTGGGCTTGGAAAGGAAGTAATAACATTTTGGAATGCAAACATTGATGGGGGTCATGTTCCATTTGCAGTGCCCCAGATGTGCCTTAACAGTGGAAAACCCCCACAAGTGACCCCATGTTGGAAACTAGACCTCTAAGGAACTTATCTAGATCTGTGGTGAGCACTTTTAACCCCAAGTGCTTCACACAAGTTTATAATGCCCGGGCATGAAAATAAAAAATCCTATTTTTTTCTCACAAAAATTATATTTTAGTCACCAATTTTTTATTTTTCCAAGGGTAGCAGGAGAAATTGGACCACAAATAATGTTGTCCAATTTGTCCTGAGTCTGCTGATACCCCATATGTGGGACGGAACCACTGTTTGTGTGCACGGCAGAGTTCGGAATGGAAAGAGCACCATTTGACTTTTTCCAACCAAAATTGGCTGGAATTGAGATTGGACGTCATGTTGCATTTGGAGAGCCCTAATGTGTCTAAACAGTGGAAACCCACAAGTGACCCCATTTTGGAAACTAGACCCCCTAAGGAAATTATCTAGATCTGTGGTGAGCAATTTGAACCCCCGAGTGCTTCACACAAGTTTATAACGTAGAGCCTTGAAATTAAAAAATCATATTTTTTCCACAAAAATGATCTTTTCACCCCAATTTTTATTTTCATAAGGGTAACAAGACCCCAAAAGTTATTGTGCAATTTGTCCTGAGTATGCTGATACCCTATATGTGGGGGTAAACCACTGTTTGGGTGCATGGCAGAGCTCGGAAGGGAAGGAGCGCCGTTTGACTTTTTCAGCGCAGAATTGGCTGGACACCATGTCGTGTTTGGAGAGCTCCTGATCTGCTTAAACAGTGGAAACCCCCCACAAGTGACACCATTTTGGAAACTAGACCCCTCAAGGAATTTATCTAGATGTGTGGTGACCTTTGAATCCCCAGGTGTTTCACTAAAGTTTATTACGCCTGAGCATAAAAATAAAAAAATCATATTTTTTCCACAAACATGACCTTTTAGTCCCCAACTTATTATTTTCCAAGGGTAACAGAATAATTGGACCCAAAAGTTGTTGTCCAATTTGTCCGGAGTACGATGATACCCATATGTGGGAGAAAACTATGTATGGGCACACGTCGGGCTCGGAAGTGAAGTAGTGACGTTTTGGATTGCAGACTTTGATGGAATGGTCTGCGGGAGTCATATTGCGTTTGGAGAGCCCCTGATGTGCCTAAACAGTAGAAACCCCCGACAAGTAACCCATTTTGGAAAATAGACCCCAAAGGAACTTATCTAGATGTGTGGTGAGCACTTTGAACCCCAAAGTGCTTCACAGAAGTTTATAACGTACAGCAGTAAAAATAAAAAAACCTTTTTTTTTTACAAAAATGATATTTTCGCCCCAATATTTTATTTCACAAAGGTAACAGGAGAAATTGGACCCAAAAGTTGTTGTCCAATGTGTTCTGAGTACGCTGATACCAATATGTGGGAGAAAACTACTGTATGGGCACACGTCGGGGCTCGGAAGGGAAGTAGTGACATTTTGGATTGCAGACTTTGATGGAATGGTTCTGCGGGCGTCATGTCGCATTTGGAGAGCCCCTGATGTGCCTAAACAGTGGAAACCTCCCAAAAGTGACTCCATTTTGGAAAATAGACCCCACAAAGAACTTATCTAGATGTGTGGTGAGAGCTATGAAGCCCCAAGTGCTTCACAGAAGTTTATAACGTACAGCCGTAAAAACAAAAAAATCATTTTTTTTTTTACAAAAATGAAATTTTCGCCCCAATTTTTTATTTCCCAAGGGTAACAGAAGAAATTGGACCCCAAGAGTTATTGTGTAATTTGTCTTGAGTACGCTGATACCCCATATGTGGGGGTAAACTACTGTTTGGGCGCATGGCAGAGTTAAGAAGGGAAGGAGCACCGTTTGACTTTTTCAACGCAGAATTGGCTGGAATTGAGATCAGACGCCATGTCACATTTGGAGAGCCCCTGATGTGCCTAAACAGTGGAAACCCCCTATTCTAACTCCAACCCTAACCCCAACATACCCCTAACCCTAGTCCATAACCCTAACCACAAACCTAACCCTAACACTCCCCTAACCCTAATCACAACCCTAACCCTAATCCTAACTTTAGCCCCAACTCTAACCCTAACTTTAGCTGCAACCCTAACCCTAATTGGAAAATGGAAATAAATTCATGTTTTAAATTTATTATTTTTCCCTAACTAAGGGGGTGATAAAGGGGGGTTTGATTTACTACTTAAAGCGGGTTTTTATGTTTGGCAGCTGTCACACACTAAAAGATGCTTTTTATTGCAAAAAATAGGTTTTGCATCACCACATTTTGAGTGCTATAATTTTTGGATATTTTGGCCCACAGAGTCTTGTTACGTCTTATTTTTTGCAGTACGAGTTGATGTTTTTATTGGTACCATTTTTGAACGCGTGACATTTTTTGGTCACTTTTTATTTCGATTTTTGGGAGGTTAGAATGAACAAAAATCAGCAATTCATTAATTTATTTTGGGGGGCATTTATACCGTTCCACATGTGGTAAAATTGATAAAGCAGTTTTATTCTTCGGGTTAGTACGATTACGGCGATACCTCATTTATATCATTTTTGTATGTTTTGGCGCTTTTATACAATAAAAACAATTTTCTATAAAAAATAATTATTTTTGCATCACTTTATTCTGCGAACTATAACTATTTTATTTTTTCACTGATGATGCTGTATCATGGCTCGTTTTTTGCGGGACAAGATGACGTTTTCAGCGGTACCATGTTTATTTATATCGGTCTTTTTGATCGCGTGTTATTCCACTTTTTGTTCGGCGGTATGATGATAAAGCATTGATTTTTTGCTTTGTTTCTTTTTTTTTTAAGCGGTTCACTAAAGGGTTAACTATTGGGACAGTTCTATAGGGCGGGTCGTTACGGACGCGGTGATACCAAATATGTGTGCTTTTTCCTTTTTTTATTTACAGGAAGAAATGAATTTATTCGGGAATATTTTTTTTTCCTTTTTTTGGAATTTTTTTTTAAACTTGTGATTTTTATTTTTTTAACCTTTTTACTTTGTCCCAGGATGGGACATCACAGTGTAGGGTCAGATTGCTGGTGTGACAGTGTGCACAGCACTCTTTCAAACCAGCGATGTGACAGGCAGTGCTGCAGGCTTCCTCAGCGCCTGCTCTCAGCAGGCACTGAGGAAGCCGACTCCTTGCAGGGCCCGGCGGCCATTTTGGATCTGGGGCCTTGCAATGAGGAAGGCCTCAGAACAGCGCGAACACATCGAGCTGTTCTGAGGGCCTCAGGGGAGCACGCAGGGAGCCCCCTCCCTGCGCGATGCTTCCCTGTGCCCCCGCTACACCGCTATCATGTTTGATTGCAGTCTGCCAGGGGTTAATGTGCCGGGAGTGCCGGGTGTCAGCTGTGATAATCAGCTGACACCCGGCCACGATCAGCTGTGCTTCCCCCGGGAGCGCAGCTGATCAACTTGGACGTACTATCCCATCCCTGGGAATTAAGTCCCAGGTCACAGGGACGGGATAGTACGTCCGATGACAGAAAGGGGTTAAGGTGTGGGGACTATTTTTAAAACTGAATATTTCACGGTTGCAGGGGTCCAGAAAAAAAAGAGCCACCTTCACAGACTGCTGCCTTAGTGCTGCTGAAGGTGGCTCTTTAACTTAAAAACGGCTGGGGGGGTGACAAGTTCCCTTTAAGGAGCAGGCGGCACAGCCTTTCACGGACTCAGACCTCGAGCAAGTGGTCTGGGACCACAGATGGCTGTACCAGGAGTCGGTTCAGCAAGAGTCACCAGAAGAGTGGCCTAGGGACCGACAGTGGTACCCTATCTGGAGTTGTTGCGGATTCCACATGAGGTTCCGATGACTGGACATTTACGGATTGCTAAGACAAAGGCCAGGCTGGCCCAGCATTTCTACTGGCCTAAAATGGGGACCGATGTAGCTGCCTACTGCTGCTCGTGTGACACCTTTCAGAGAGTGGGGAAGGCGGGGCGGCGACCCAATCCCCACTGGTGCCATTGCCCATCATTGAGAAGCCTTTCCGGAGAGTGGCTGTAGATATCATCGGACCGCTGTCTGTTCCCAGACGTTCCAGTAAACTCTACATACTAATGGTAGTGGATTATGCCATCCGGTAACCAGAAAAAGTAGTGTTGTCATCAACTTGGGCTGACAAGGTGGCCACCGCTTTACTGGAGATTTTCACCAGAGTGGGATTTCCCCAGGAAATGCTCACTGACTGAGGGTCCGAGTTTATGTCGCAGCTGATGGAGTCCCTTTGTAAGCAAATACAGGTGTATCATCTGGTGGCCAGCCCATACCATCTGCAGACTAATGGTCTGTGCGATCGGTACAGTGGCACCCTCAAGCAGATGCTTAAGATGTTGGTTGACTTCCATGGGAGCGAGTGGGAGTGGTACCTCCCTCACCTACTATTTGCCTACCAGGAGGCTCCACAGGCCTCAACGGGGTTCACCACTTCCAGCTCCTGTATAGGCGGCGTGTACAAGGGCCCTTGCTCTGGTGAAAGAGGTATGGGAAGGAGACTCAGTGTCGGTCATTGAGTACATTGTGCGCTTTGGGACAAAATGATGGCCTTGTCGCTGTTGGTGCAGGACAATATGGCCCAGGCTCAGATTGACCAGAAGCGCTGGTTCGACCAGAACGTTTGTGAAAGGACCTAATAGGTGGGTCAGAAAGTTTGGATACTGGTCCACGTACCACAGAACAAGCTTCAGTCTGCCTGGGAGGGCCCATACCTTTTGTGCCAGTGGCTCAATGATGTCACATACCTGTTCACCCTAGACCAAGCCCGTGGAAGGAGGAAGGCCTTCCACGTGAACTTGATGAAGGCCCATCATGAGCGGGAGGCTTGTGCCCTCTCTGTGTGCAACCTTCCCGAGGAAGGAGAGGTCAAAACCCTCCTGGATCTGCTCACCCAAGCCAAGGTGGGTGGATACATTGAGGGCGTAGAGGTTGGCCACAAGCTCTTCGAGAACCAACGGTCCCAGCTGGCAGATGCTCTATGCCTTTCCCGGAGCTGTTCAGTAGCCTTTGCAGAAGGACTGAGTTGGCTATCACGTGGACACTGAGGATCACCCCCTGATCCGGCAATCAGCATATTGGGCCTCTCTTGAGGTGCAGCAGCAGATGCGCCAGGAGATTGATGAGATGCTGAAGCTGGGGGTGATCCAGGCATCCAACAGCGAGTGGGCATTGCTCGTAGTCTTCGTCTCCAAAAAAGACCGAACAACGCGGTTCTACATGGACAACCGGGGGATTCAACACTATCATGGTCACCGATGTGTTCCCTATGCCATGCATCGATGACCTGCTCAATCAGTTGGCCGGAGCTAAGTACCGGACCATCATGGATCTGAGCCAGGGATATTTGCAGATCCCTCTGATCCACGAAGCCTGGGAGCGCTCTGCCTTTATCACCCCGTCTGGACTGTTTGAGTCCACTGTGATGCCATTCGGCAAAAAGAATGCCCTTTGCCAATCCGGGTGCAGGACCTTGTATGGGAAGGACCATATAACAAGGAGAGGAAAAAGACCAAACAATCATAGGTCTGCACACCAGGGAACCGTTGAAAAATCACATAATATATTTTATTTGATACAAAAACACACAAAAATTAAAAACACTTAAAAAAGCACATAGTGTGCCATAAACCACACACCAAAAACTGGCTAATACACAACAGTACAGTATAGTGCCTCCTAAATGTGAGTAGATGCAACTGTCCCTAATGGACATAAATAAGCAGAATATACATACTGATCATGGGTGAATATGACATCATAATATCAATATGGCTCATAAATGGGTACATCCCAATAAACCATGTATGCATCAATTTCACACAGTTGGACAAGATGCAGGAATAGTAGCAATCTGGGATCTGCAATTGAAAAGGAACTGGAAATAAAGCACCTAAGTGGACAGGTATAAATAAAGAGCCATGAAAAAGGCTAAACACAAAATACTCCTGTCCATACTTACTAAGAAGATACCACCCAGTTGAATTGTGCACTAATGTGCAGAAAAAAAGGGGGAGTTGAACCAGTCACAAGAACCTGTCAGCATAGTCCCAGAAGAAATCGATAAACCCTGATCAACAGAGGCATAGTGTAAGCCAGAGGCAGGACATGTGGGAGAAAACCCCACGCGTATTGCTGCTTAGGAGCAGCTTCGTCAGAGGAAGTGAGTTTTTTCATCCCAACAATACATATATATGCCTTTGCAAATTACCTTAATAACGTATAGGTGAGCGCCTCGTGAGAGGGTCCGGACTGGAGGGCGGGGATCACATAGGATCTAATGACTGATACAGCCATGAAGGAGGCTGGAGTCTTGTAAGCACAAGAAGCATGGTATCGATGCAATGGCGCCGTGATCACATAAGACGCCAAGTCAAAGAACCCTGTGAATGGGGTGGCATGCGCAGTGAAATAGATCGGTCTATTCCGGCAATACATATTGTCGGACCTAACATGCATGGCTGATATGCAGCCAACGTTTAATAAGTGCCCATAAATTGCAGCACTGGGGTTGAGGAGACGCACAGAAGACCCATAAAGATGGGAACAAGAAAGAAAAGGGGAAACTCCACCGGCATTGCAAAATTCCAAAGGATACAGGGCTATAAGCCCTACATGCAGATACAAAATTGTGGAGACCTCTTTATAGAGAAAAAGAGTAGTAATGTCACATCACTGTGAACATAAGGGCCCCTAGAAATCCTGGGAATAATAAAACTCATGTTAGACAAGGAAATATATCACCAATGAATAAATATTTTTAGTATGTATATTTAAAGAGTTGATATACTTCTCTTTTCATACTGTCCCATTGTCCTTTCCACCTAATGGACTGCAAAAAAAAAAGTTGGATTTAGGAGGCACTATACTGTACTGTTGTGTATTAGCCAGTTTTTGGTGTGTGGTTTATGGCACACTATGTGCTTTTTTAAGTGTTTTTAATTTTTGTGTGTTTTTGTATCAAATAAAATATATTATGTGATTTTTCAACTGTTCCCTGGTGTGCAGACCTATGATTGTTTGGTCTTTTTCCTCTCCTTGTTACATGTTTCAGCGGATGGTCAACACACTGCTCTAGGGACTTAAAGGGTACGCGGCTGCATACCTGGACGATATTGCCATCTTCAGTCCCACATGGGAGGATCACATAGAATATCTGACTAAGGTACTTAGGCGGATCCACCGGACAGGTTTGACCATTAACCAGAATAGTACCAACTGGGCATGAGCGAGGTCCTCTACCTGGGTCACCGAGAAGGCAGGGGGTTCTTAAGCCAGAACCCGGGGAAGGTGGATGCCATCACATGCTGGCCCACCCTCAAGACCAAGACACAGTGGACGTCCTTCCTGGGGACCGCTGGGTACTATAGGAGATTTGTTTCACACTATAGCACCCTGGCCAAGCCCCTGATGGACCTCACCAAGAAAATGCTGCCTCTCACGGTAGACTCGTCAGTCGCCTGCGACACTGCTTTTCAGGTGCTCAAGACCACTCTATCCAGCTCCCCAGTACTACAAGCTGCTGACTTTGCACGGCCATTTGTAGTACAGACCGATGCCAGTGACTTTGGCCTCTGTACCATGCTCAGCCAGGTCAAAGCAGCGTGCCTGGAGCATCCCATCCTGTACCTGAGTAGGAAGCTATTGCCGAGCGAGATGACCTACTCCACAATAGAAAAGGAGTGCCTGGCAATTGTGCGGGCCCAGCAGCGTCTGCAGCCATACTTGTATAGGCATCCCTTCATCGTAGAGATGGATCACAGCCCCTCAGCTGGTTGCACACGGTCCCTGGGATGAACGGGAGGTTGCCGTGTTGGAGCCTGGTGCTCCAGCAGTACCACTTCTCCATTCGCCACAAAATGGGCCGTGACCATGGCAATGCTGATTGGCTATATTGCAAGGAGAGATTGCGGGAATGTGCATACGGGGAACACAGGAATGTGATGCCCCCCTAACCCTTCTAAAGCGGCGAGGTGTGAGAGACAAGGGAGAATCCATATTGGATTATAAGACATCTCCATCCACTACTGAAATGTACCCCCACCCTTGCATTCCCCCAGGCCATAAAAGGCAATGCAATGCTTTGCTTTAATTAAAATGCCGGAAAAGCTCTTTGAAGCTCTTAACACAAAGGTGTGAAATCCTCTGCAAGCTACAGGCAAAACTGAATTATTTTGTCTGACTAAAGCACATGGATATACCATCGTACAACAAGTCACAGCAGGCTCTGAGGTATTGAATCTGGAAAATGATGTACATTAACAGAATGCAATATCTCTGAGCCTAGCCGAGCATATAATCCAAATCAGTATTCCTTTACCCACATGCCCATGCCCAGCAGCCACTTGTAGCACTCTGCGTTATTGAGTTATACAGCATAGCCACCAGGAATTACAAACGGTATGCATATTTGGTCTCTATGCACAGATAAAATCCAGCCAAATCCAGTGACACTGCTGCCATTCCATTCAGAGCTTCGGGCGGAAAGCTATGGGCTATCCACGGTTCTGAAAAATCATATTCTCAGGGATGGGAGGAGAGAAGCTGCACAAGCCAGAGATGGGTGCAGAGTGTTGGAGGAGGAGCCTAGGAGATAAGTGGCAGCTCCTTATTTGGAGCTCAGTTTTTTCTTCTGGCAGGGGGACCCATTATTAGACATGGCCAAAAGAACCACACAACTAAGATTTTGACCTTTGATTCATCAGCTCCTCCCTGTGGTCACATGCTCCATAACACAGCAATTGCAACCTATCTATACCCTATCCTTGCACTACACTGTTGACTGCATACTTGTATATATTTATTCTTGTATATATATCTGTATATTTCTAGTGCGCCTGTTTGGGGATTACATATAAAATTAATATTGGGCTGCTTTTATCTTGATCCACGAATCCCCACATCCGCATGCTTGGTTGGTCAATTATACGCTACCCTGGTTGGTTTCTGACCCGATATAGGCCTCTTGTCGGACGGGGCCTATTTCAAACGTGGAACTGGTGGCAGAATACCATACTGTTTTATTGAGGAACTCTAGCAGTGACGGCCAGGAGATTTATATATGTTGAACAAGGAAGAGAAAGAACTACTGTAAAAAGCGCACACACTCCCAAAGATATGACAAAATATGAATAAACTTTATTTGCACACAAGAGACATACACATTAAAACATAAGTAAAAAAGACATGGCTGAAACCACTCAGATGATCCACAAAATATAATGCACGCATATAATGGTAATCACATTAGAACATCATATGAACATCCCCTACAAAAAAAACCCTTAGAAATAATGGCTCATGAGAGTAAAAAAGAGGGAACCCGGACAGAATTTGACCAGGGAATAACCTAATGTGCAAGGTAATGTACCATGTTCCCTAGGTGTGCCCGGTAAGGCATTAGTGAATCTCATGTAAGAAAATATCAATGGAGATAAAATACACCTCAATAGGAGGGATTGGTAAGAAAGAACCAGCCAGCAAGGCAGCCCATAATGGAGTCGGAGATAGGGAAAGAGTAGAGGAACATTACCAAAATATGCCCTAGGTAACCGATCACAAGTACAGGACGAGAGTGGGAGCGCACAAGAATAGCCCCACGTGTATCGCAACACGTGCGGCTTCCCCTGCGGCGTAAAATAGTTGTTATGGAAAAGGTGGACGTATACCCCACAGGGGAAAATGTTGGCCAGCCAACACACTTTGCATATGGGTATTACAAGTCTAGAAGACCCGGTCCTTTTTAATGGCATATTGTTTTTGGATAACATGCCCTCCTCCATGTGTCTTCCTAGGGGGGATTGGGGTTATTGGGGTGCATAGGACTTGATAGCAGGGCAGGCCTTGCAATCAATGGCAAAAAAAAAACAGAATGGGAGGACAAAATGAATAATGTGAAGTGGATTTTCCTGGGCCAATCCAGTATGTGGGTTCAAAGGCTTATTGCGGTGCACATGACTTGGTAGCAGGGCAGGCCTTGCAGTCAATGCATAAGAAAAGGGAATAGGAGGACAAAATGAATAATGTGAACTGGATTTTATTGGGCCCATGCAGTATGTGGCTTCAAAGGCTTATTGGGGTGCATATGACTTGGTAGCAGGGCAGGCCTTGCAGTCAATGCAAAAATGCAATGCGAAAAAACAGAATGGGAGTCCAAAATGAATAATGTGAAGTGCATTTTCCTTGGCCCATCCAGTATCTGGTTTGAAAAGCTTATTGTGGTATATATGACTTGGTAGCAGGGCAGGCCTTGCAGTCAATGCCAAAAAAAACAGAATGGGAGGACAAAATGAATAATGTGAAGTGGATTTTCCTGGGCCCATCCAGTATGTGGGTTCAAAGGCTTATTGGGGTGCTATGACTTGGTAGCAGGGCAGGCCTTGCAGTCAATGCAAAAAATAAGAATGGGAGGACAACATGAATAATGTGAAGTGGATTTTCCTGGACCCATCCAGTACCTGGGTTCAGAGGCTTATTTGGGTGCATATGACTTGGTAGCAGGAAAGGACTTGCATTCAATTAAACATTTTTTATGGAAGCCATCCTGGACATCTCGTGAAAGGGGTATTGGGATGCATCTTGGCAGCCTATCTACTCACTGCATAGTTTAGGAGACCCACTGTTTAATAATGACCCTTTAATCAGATTAATGCTGCCTGATACCCCTGTAAAAATAGTCTCTGTGACTTTAAGAGTCCCTCCTTCATAAATGAAACAAGATGTGTCTGCTTATGTGTCACATTCCACATGGCCAGCTAGAGTTGTTAAATTTTACAATGACATTTCCCATTGAGTGCATTTGTATTGGTTGAAAGCAATACTAGAGTTGCAAAACGCCTCAAAAACGCTGTGAGTGAACATGATTAGGCCCCCATATGTTCCTCAGATTAGGCCCCCATATGTTCCACAGATTAGGCCCCCATATGCTACACAGATTAGACCCCCATATGTTCCACAGATTAGGCCCCCATATGCTCCACAGATTAGGCCCCATATGTTCCACAGATTAAGCCCCCATATGTTCCACAGATTAGGCCCCCATATGCTCCTCAGATTATGCCCCATATGTTCCACATTTAGGCTCCCATATGTTCCACAGATTAGGCCCCCATATGCTCCACAGATTATGCCCCATAGTATGTCCCTTATTCTGCCGCACTGCTCCTGCTGCAAAAAAAAAAAAAATGACATACTCACCTCTCGTCGCTGGGGGCCAGGTGCCGGTGTCCTGAGCAGGCGATGACACCGGCGCGCTATGGGGGACAGGTGCCGATGTCACTGCTGGCTCAAGATACCGGCACCTGAGATATTTACCTGTCACCGGACCGCTCCACCGCAGCGCTGCTCCCGCTTTCAGGTCCTCGGCAGTGAATGATCAGGCAGGGGGAGCGGCATGCACTAACGACATCATCGCGCCCTCTACCTGAACATTCAGAGTCGGAAGAGGAGGTTGGAGCAGAGCGCAGCGGTGGAGAGAGGACAGGTAAATATCGCTATACTCACCCCTCTGCCGGCGCGGTCTCTGCAGCGTCTCCTCTTCTCCCGGCGGTCTCCGCAGCTCTTCCTTCCTACAGCGGTCAAACCGCTCATTAAAGTCATGAATATGTGCATATTCATGACTTTAATGAGCGGTACCATGTGACCACTGCAGGAAGGAGCCGGAGATCGTGGGAGAAGCAGGGGGGCTGGAGAGACCGCGCCGGCAGAGGGGTGAGAATGATCCGACACCCCCGCTCTTTTCCCCCGCCGACCCCCGTATATGACCCGCGTATAAGCCGAGAGGGGGACTTTCAGCCCTAAATAATGGGCTGAAAATCTCAGCTTATACACGAGTATATAGGGTATTTCTTTTTCCAAACAGAATGGAACAACTGGTTTATTACCTACCATCTCTTTCTTGTTTGCTTACAGTACCACAACAAAGGTTAGTGTTCCCCACAGCTCAGGTCTGGACCCCTGATGTCTGAGGGCTTTAAGATCTTTCTTATCTAAATTGAGAAGATATAATTGAGCATCTGGTTTATTACAATATGGAGACTGACCTGAGGGGTCAGAGAAGAGACAGGATATATGTATATAGATATAGGTATATCCATATATACATATATTTGCACACTAAAAAGTTTCCCTTTACAGGCACCATAATACAGAATGGTATAACCTTGTAGTATCATAAGGGCTCTGTATTCTGTAGCCAGAATATTTTGCAATCTTACAAAAAAATAGATAGTCATAGGTAGTAAATTCTGTAAAGTTTATTTTTTTTAATGTAATTACAATTAACCTTTGTGTCTTTAAATGTCTTTTTTAAAAGCAGTAGTAAGCCAGGGAAGTAATTAAGGCACACAACTATATGTTAAATTTCTAATTACTTTTATAGCTATAGGAAGGTATTCATTCCCAAGTTGTTTTGATTGACTAACTTGATATCATTTTATTGAGTTTTGAATGTCCATTATAATAAATTAATATTTTTTTCTGTCTCAGAAAAATGACCAATCAGAACGCACTATGCATCAGAAAAAGACATATTAAGTATTAAGTTTTATTTCCATTAACAAAATGACTGTCTGGAACCTTTGCCCAGGGCAGCAGTAGCATAGAGTCAATTACTCAGCACTCCTTTAGAAAATAATTTTGAAATGCTGGGTTAAAATTCATTTTTTTCTATACACAGCTGTATATAAAATCATAAAAACATCAGCATGGCACATCCTAGATGCTCAACAAATAGATGCCCAACTTCTTGTAGAGGTCTCTCCATATAATATGTAGATTAACATTGCAGTTTATTTGGAGCTGCTGAAAAATGAATCCATCCTACTTAGTACGAATAAACTTAGCAGTAGTTTTGTCAAGCAAAAATTGTGTTGAAAACTGCTAAAAATACTAGAAGTGCCATCATAGCTACCATAACCATAATGAGTGTTAGGGTTCGAGTTCCCAATGCTGCACAAGGGGTATCTCGAGCCATTCCCGCTGCAGTCCCCCATCCATCTCCGGGAGTAGTGGAGCCTGCTCAGCAGAAAACGTCGGTCCCAGCGTCTTGCCGGGTCTAATACTGTGCAGAGACTTGCTGCTGCCTCTCCTGGATCTTCGGTTATAACCAGTGCTGGAGCAGGCAGATTTAGGACTAAGTCCTCTGTTTCTTCTTCTGAGCATGCCCAGGGCAAGATCTCCCATTGGAGATCAGGGGTCACATGCTCAGATACAGCTACGACTCCTATTGGTCCTCCAGGAAGGTCCTGTAGCTGTTTGTGATCTGAAGCTGCTTTCTATCGGTCCTTTCTGGAAGGTCTTCTACTTGTGGCTGCTATAAAAGGTTGTCCTGACCGCACGGCTGTGCGCTAGTATCAAACTTTTATGTGCTTTGCGCCAGTATGGTCATGCCTGTGTATGGTTAGGGCGGCTGAAATACGCCATTACAATGCTGACCTAATCGGTGAGGAGCTTGGTATGCTAGCTGGTCAGGGTCGGTGTCTTAGAAGCCTTTAGAATACCGGCATAATCAGTGAGGAGTTTGGTTGCCGTATTCAGGGCCTGGCGTACAGACGCCATAGATAGCGCATGACCACTTCCTATGTTCGCTTAGCAGTCAACTGTGTACCTGGACACAGTAGGGTTTCTCAGCGGCTCTGTGATGCAACAGGGTTTGCTTTAAAACGCTAGTCAGCACCCTAGCGTTTTACTTTGCGGCTCACTGAAGCTAAGTGAGTTCACACTTATCGCCATATAGTGCTGCGGCATTCCCGCTAGCGGCTCTGTGGATTAACAGAGTTCGCACTAACTGCCACAGCGCGCTACGGCGTTTATTTTAGGAACTCTGCGGGATGACAGAGTTCGCTACTTACGCCATCTTACTAGCAGCAGGCTCTGCCTGCACGGTGGACCCGGGCTGCGAACGCATCTCTCTACATTATTTATTAGGTGCGTTCCGCAAACCCTAACAATGAGTGCTTGCAATTAAAAAAGGTGTCTACATACCTTATATTTACCAGAATGGAGAGAATCACATTAGCAAGGCTGCACTGTGGGAAATGTTGAGCTTTGCAGCTTCAAATAAAGCTTTTATTAATACTAACGCATTTGAATGCCAGACCGGCGCATTTCTTAAAGTCAAAAAAACAAATGAGCAGGGTACAGCAACTATAAGCATTGAAAGTGAAGATACAGGTGGGATAGATGAAGAAACAGAAGAAATAAATATAGCAGAAAGAAATAGAAAGAAGACAGGGAAAGAGAATGATCAGATCATGGTTGAAGAAAATGTGTGAAAAGAGAGTTGGAGAAAGCGAAAAATGTAAAGGTTGTTTGAAGTGGCGAGGTGTGCATTGTAACTAAATAAAAAAAAAACACTGTTAAGAAAAAAGTGGGAAATACAGAGATTGCAACTTGAGATGAGCAAGCACTAAAATGTTTGGGTGCTCGTTGATTGAACCAAGCAACTCCTATTACTCGAATGCTAGATTCTAGTAATGAGTATAATGTGAGTCAATAGGAAATCCAAGCTTTTGTCCGACAGACCCTACAAAGAGGTCTGAGGAGCAATGAAAATGTTGAAATGGATGGGAAAAGAGCTGAATCAAAGGAAAATTGTCACGCTCACGCCCTAACTGGTGGGCGTGAGCCAGGGAGTTTTGGCCCCACTGTGCCACAAACCAGACTACCCTGGAAGGGGCATGACTAGGACAGCTGCCCCAGTCTTCACTGGAGCCTCTGATCGGGAGGTCAGGCTTGTGCGGCAAGAAGCTGCCAGGTGCCACTCCAGGGTGTTGTCTGTTTGTGGCTGCTGATCCCACTTGGGGAGACGGTGGCAAGGCTGAGACACTGACAGACAGGCACGGCTGGGACACAGGGCAGGCAGGCACGGCTGAGACACAGGGAAGGCAGGCACGGCTGAGACACAGGGCAGGCAGGCACAGCTGAGACACAGGGCAGGCAGTCACTGGTGAGACACAGGGCAGGCAGGCACAGCTGAGACACAGGGCAGGCAGGCACGGATGAGACACAGGGCAGGCAGGCATGGATGAGACACAGAGCAGGCAGGCACGAATGAGACACAGGGCAGGCAGGCACGGATGAGACACAGGGCTTTCACACAGCAAATGCAGATACTGGAACTGACTGGAAGGAATGTGTATGGAGGAACAGGTAGAGACCTGTTCACACAGCAAATGCAGATACTGGAACTGACTGGAAGGAATGTGTATGGAGGAAAAGGTAGAGACCTGTTCACACAGCAAAAGTAGATACTGGAACTGACTGGAAAATATGGTGTATGGAGAAACAGGTAGAGGCCTGTTCACTCAGCAAATGTAGATACTGGAACTGACTGGAAGAAATGGTATATGGAAGATCAGGTAGAGACCTGTTCACACAGGAGGAGAATCGCAAGGCTGCGGAGAAGGGCTGTAGAGCAGCAAGAGGCTCTGCAGCGGCAGGAGCAAAGTAAAGCGAAACCGCAAGGTATGCGGCGAGAAACTGCAGCAAATGGTTCTGCAGCGGCAGGAGCAAAGCAAAGTGTAACCGCAAGGTATGCGAAGAGGAGCTGCAGCAAGAGGTTCTGCAGCTGCAGGAGTGACGCAGAGCGGAATGGAGCAGAACCGCAGGAGTGCGGACATGAGGCAGATAGAGATTGAGAGAGAACACTAGGCAAGACACAGAAGGGAAGGAAACCACAGACAAGGAGACTAAGAGACAGAGGTAGGACAGAGTTTCGACAAGGAAATGACATGAGACAAGGTACAGTGACAAAGACACAGGGATCAGGATATTCTGCCTCCTGGAGAACGGAAAGGACAAGTACAAGATAAGGTCAGAAGAAAAAGCACAGAGACCAGGATATTCTGCCTCTTGGAGGGCGGACAAACAGGTACAAGACAAAGCTAGGAGTGAAGCCTCCAAAGATGGAGGAACACAGAGCAAGACCTGGCAGCTGAGTAGCTAGATACTAACTGAGTAAACACATTGCACAGGCAAGATCCACAGGGTGGAGCTGCCCTAAATACTTGAGGACTAATGGTAATAGGTCAGGGACATATAAAACAGGTGTACCCTGACTCCATAAAAAACAGAGAGTTCTGGCACTGCCCCCCTATGTACACAGCCAGGAAACAAGCAGAGAGTAGGCAGGAGACAAGAGGGATAAAGCATGGAGCTGGCAGCAGACAGAAATCACAGCATGACCTGGAGCAGTGAGCAAGGTGGTTTGTGGGGAATGGGAGGCCATGCAGTGATGCCAGCAGGGTT
The DNA here is from genome assembly GCA_033576555.1 of Oophaga sylvatica. Classification (NCBI taxonomy): domain Eukaryota; kingdom Metazoa; phylum Chordata; class Amphibia; order Anura; family Dendrobatidae; genus Oophaga; species Oophaga sylvatica. Next base: position 272,233,731 of record JARQOD010000004.1, read on the forward strand.
GTTACAAGAATAGCATGGGGGAAGACCTCTAACTTTATGTGTGCACATTGCGGCTAGCAATCAGGGTGCAGGAAACATCCACAATGTCCAGACACAACGGCTTGTGTCATTGACTGCTGCAATCACATGTCCCTCTCTATATAAAGAGCGGACATCTTGGTTTAGCACCATTTTGTCACCATAACAGTTCAGAGAGGTCGCTCCTGATACTGGGCATGGATGCTGATAGATTTTACCTAGTTAGATAGGCGGTGTTTCTAGGTCGGATAGTTTAGCTAGCTAATGTCCTGTGTTCTGTGAAATCGACCTTACAGCAGATTTTTTTTTCTTGTGCCATTAGTGAGGTCCACAGACAAAGACAGCAGGGCACATTTCATAAAAGTGTGTTGTGCACTGCTTCTATTGCGCTCCATGCATGAGTAGACCTTTCAAAATCTAATTTCCTAAGCTAACATGATTCAGCAAGGCATGTCACCTTGTCATTTAGTGCAGCTGAACTTCATCTGTGTGTGTTAGGGATCGAGTTCCCGCTGCTGCACAAGGAGAATCTCGAACCAGTCTCGCTGCGGTCCCCATCCATCTCCGGCCGCAGTGGAGTCTGCTCAGCAGAGACGTCAGTCACAGCATCTCGCTCGGTCTAATACTGTGCAGAGGCTTGTTGCTGCCTCTCCTGGTTCCTCTATTGTAACCAGTGCTGAAGCAGGCAGCTCTGGGGCTAAGTCCTCGGTTTCTCCATCTGACCATGCCCAGGGCAAGATCTCCCATTGGAGATCAGGGGTCACATGCTCGGTTACAGCAGCGACTCCCATTGGTCCTCCAGGAAGGTCCTGAAGCTGTTTGTGTTCTGGAGCAGCTTCCCTTTGGTCCTTTTCTGAAAGGTCCTGTAGCTGCTACTATAAAAGGCTTGCATGACCGCACGGCCATGCACTAGTATCAAATCTGTTATGTGCTTGGTCCAGTGTGGTTTATGCATGTGTTCAGGGACCCGGCTGAAATGAGCCCCTAGAACACCAGCACCTCCGGTGAGGAGTTTGTTGTGGGTATTGCATGACCACAGATTGCAATCCGCTTAGCAGTCATCTGTGTCCCTTGTGGTGTTAACAGAACACAGTCTCTATGCCTGCGGCTCTGTCAGTCAGCAGAGTCCGGTCGCTTCACTAGACAACGTCCTAGCATTTTTGTTTAGCGTCTCTGTGGAGTAAGAGAGTTCGCTTATGTCGCCACCTAGCACTATGGCATCCTTTTAGGCGACTCTGTGAAATAACAGAGTTCGCATATGTCACCATATTACGCTACGGCATTTATTTCTATGACTCTGTGGGATAACAGAGTTCGCTTATTTTGCCATTTTACTAGCAGCAGGCACTGCCTGCACAATGGACCCCGGGCTGCGAACGCACCTCTCTAAATATCTTTAAGGTGGGTTCTGCAGGCCCATAACATAATACTAGCACCAGAGTCTGGCTAGTAAAATGGCGGATGACCAGTGTCTACAGCGGTACATCCAGCAGCTGGAGGGTAGGTTGGCGGCTCTTGAGCGCGCAACCTCAGCTGTGGATGTTACCGCAGTCGCTGTTCAGGCTGCTAGCGTGGCTGTAGCTAGTTTGTCCTCTGCCACCCCTGCTCCGACCTTATCCCGTCTCCCGCTTCTAGATAAGTTTGCTGGTGACAGTAAGCAATGTCGGGGATTTGTGAGTCAGTGCTCCATACATCTTGAGCTTCTGGCTGCACGTTTTCCCACGGAGTGGGCGGAAGTGGATTTCGTATCATCCCTCCTGTTGGGCAGGGCATTGGAATGGGCAATGCCGCTGTGGGAGCGCGATGATCGTGTGGTGCAGAGTGCTCCTCTCTTCCTGGATGCTCTTAGACAGGTCTTCTGAGGACCTCGTGTTACCCACGATACGGCGCTCCAACTGCTGGCAATATATCAAGGTTCATCCATGGTCAGCCAGTTTGCCGTCCAATTTCAGACTTGGCCGCTGAGTTAGAGTGGCCAGATAAAGTCCTCATTCCGGTTGTACTGGAGAGGACTGGCTGACCATGTAAAGGACGCTTTGGCCACCAGGGAGATTCCTGCCACACTGGAGGAGCTCATTTCCCTATCTACCTGCATCGACCTCCGTTTTAACAAGCGGAGTTTAGAGCGGACCCAGTGCAGGCAGAGGATTCGGCTGGCTCCCACGTTCGCCAAACCTCTGGAATCTTCCGTACAGGCTTCCGAGTCCCTCGAAGACATGGAGGTTTCGCGAGCGGTACCTAAGTCTCAGGCCGCCCGAGTACCTGTGGTTTGTTATCTTTGCGAGCAGACAGGACACTATGCCAACAGGTGTCCACAGCGGTCGAATAAACGGTCGCGTCAAGTAACCGTAGGAGCAGGGTCACTGGATGCTTTGACTTTTGCTCCTAAATTGCTCCTAAAAGGGATAATTACCCGAGGTTCATCCACTCTTCCTGTCAAGCTCTGTGTGGATTCTGGGGCAGGGGGGAGTTTTATGTCATCCACCTTTGCTTCTTGCCACTCCATACCTCTGGTGATTCTCGCCGAGCCTGTGTCAGTGCGAGTGCTGAATGGAGCCATACTGTCCACACAAATCACCCATATGACCATCCCTCTCTCCCTGTCTATGTCGCCGTCCCATCAGGAGAATATATCTCTTTTTGTCCTTCCTGAGGCAATGGACGAGGTTCTGTTGGGATTACCCTGGCTCCTCCACTACTCTCCCCATATTGAGTGGTCTTCTGGGAGAATTCTGGGTTGGGGTAATTCATGTAAAAGCAGATGCATTAGGGACAGCGTTCAGGTCACCACCACAGAGATACCCATAGACCTCACTCCTATTCCTAAGGTTTATTGGTCCTACGCAGACATATTCTCTAAGAAAGCTGCGGAGACTCTTCCGCCTCATCGCCCTTACGGCTGTCCTATCGATCTCTTGCCTGGAGCTGAGCCTCCTAGGGGAAGGGTTTATCCCCTCTCTCTCCCTGAAATGGAGGTCATGTCCCAATATAATCAGGAGAACTTGGAAAGAGGATTCATTAGGAAGTCGGTATCACCAGCGGGAGCGGGGTTCTTCTTTGTGCAGAAGAAGAGCGGAGAGTTACGTCCGTGTATAGACTATAGAGGTCTTAACTCTATCACCGTGAAAAATAAATACCCATTGCCGCTAATCTCTGAGCTCTTTGTCAGGCTTCGGGGAGCAAGGGTATTTACTAAGTTAGATCTGCGGGGTGCATATAACCTGATTCGCATCCGTGAGGGGGACGAATGGAAGACGGCATTTAATACCAGGGACGGGCATTACAAATACTTGGTTATGCCCTTCGGTCTCTGTAATGCTCTAGCCGTCTTCCAAGATTTTGTAAATGACATCTTCCGGGATATGCTTGCCACCTCTGTGGTAGTCTATCTGGATGACATTCTCATCTTTTCTCCAGATATAGATTCCCATCGGAGAGATTTCTGCAAAATCTTTGACCTTCTGCGGGCAAATTCCCTGTATGCAAAATTGGAGAAGTGCGTGTTTGAGCAGGAGTCTTTACCTTTCCTGGGCTATATCATCTCTGCCCAGGGATTGGCTATGGATCCTGTCAAACTACAGGCGGTAATGGATTGGCAAGAACCCCACTCTCATTAAATGGGTGCATCGTTTTATGGGGTTCATTAATTATTATCGCCAATTCATTCCCCAATTCTCTACTCTGGTAGCTCCTTTCGTAGCCCTCACCAAGAAGGGAGCCAATCCTAAGTTGTGGTTAGAGGAGGTCTCCAAGGCCTTTACTTCAGTTAAGTCCCATTTTTCTAGCGCTCCCATCTTACATCGACCCGATGTTGATGAGCCTTTTATGTTTGAGGTAGATGCCTCATCCGTTGGTGCTGGAGCAGTCCTCTTCCAAAAGGATGCTCAAGGTCGGAAGCATCCTTGCTTCTTCTTTTCCAAGACCTTCACACCAGGGGAGAGGAATTATTCCATTGGGGACAGGGAGTTGCTAGTTATGAAGATGGCCTTCTCCGAGTGGAGACATCTCCTGGAGGGGGCTCGTTTTCCCTTTCAAATTTTCACTGACCACAAAAACTTGGTCTATTTACAGACTGCCCAGCGGCTAAATTCTTGCCAGCCCAGATGGTCCTTTTTCTTCTCCCGGTTCCATTTCACCCTCCATTTCCTTTCCGGTGAGAAGAACATTCGGGCCGACGCTCTCTCTCGCTCCGTCGTGTCCTCTGAGGAGGTGGAGGAGGAGCCTTTGAGAGCCTAAGAACTGTGGCTCCGGTTTCGCTTGAGTCTGTGCCTCCTGCAAGACTTTTGTGCCCACCAATTTGCAACCAGAAGTACTTTCTTGGGCACATTCATCCAGGGTGGGTGGACATTTTGTGACAAAAAGGACATTTGAGTTGCTGGCGAGGACATACTGGTGGCCACATATGGTCCGTGAAGTCAGGGAATATGTTCAGGCGTGCGTGTCCTGCGCCAAGAATAAATCCCTCGACAGCGGCCAGCTGGGTTACTTTGCCAGTGGCAGACAGGCCTTGGGAAATGGTCGGGAGGGATTTTGTGGTGGGCTTACCCAAGTCTCGGGGCTGCACCATCATCTGGCTGATAACCGACCACTTCTCCAAAATGGTGCACTTGGTGTCGTTACCATGGTTACCGTCAGCATGGGCCTTGGCAGCATTATTTATTAGGCATATTTTCCGTTTACACGGTATGCCAGACAAAATCGTCAGTGATCGAGGTCCCCAGTTTGCGTCTCGGTTCTGGAGAGAGCTGTGTCGGCTACTCAGCATTGAGTTAAATCTCTCCTCTGCGTATCATCCCGAGACTAATGGGTTGGTACAGAGGGCCAACCAGACCTTGGTCACATATTTGCAACATTTTGTCTCAGCCAGGCAGGATGACTGGGCATTTTTGTTACCGTGGGCTGATTTTGCGCTCAATAATGCTGTGGCTGACTCCACTGGACAGACCCCATTCCTCTTGAACTACGGTCAGCATCCGTGGGTCCCGGTGCCCATGCCCGTGTCTTCTGCCGACTCCAGGGTGACAGACTGGGCTGTGGAGGCACGGGACATTTGGGACCGAACCCAGGATGCCATTCAGGCCTCCAAGGAGAGGATGAGGTCTTCAGCCGATGTTTATCGGCGCCCCGCTCCGACTTTTGCTCCGGGGAACTTAGTGTGGCTCTCTGCCCGGAACAGGCTGCGAGTAGAGTCTACTAAGTTGGCACCTCGCTATTTGTGCCCCTTTAAGATCCTTGAGCAGGTAAACCCTGTAGTCTACCACTTAGCCCTTCCACCTCGCCTTGGTATCACTGATACCTTTCACATGTCCCTTCTGAAACCCGTGGCTATCTCCCGGTTTTCCGAGTCATCTGCCAGGACGTTGGGTTCATCTACCGACGATCATGAGGTGAACGCCATCGTAGGGTGTAAGGTGGTACAGGGCAAAAAATGTATTGGTGGATAGGAGGGGTTATGGGCCTGAGGATAGGTCCTGGGAGCCTGCCGAGCACGTTCACGCTCTGCAGCTCATCGCTGCCTTTGAACGCAGCGAGGCCCAAAGAAGGGGGGCCCTAGGAGGGGGGGTAATGTTAAGGATCGAGTTCGCGCTGCTGCACAAGGGGAATCTCGAACCAGTCCCGCTGCGGTCCCCCATCCATCTCCGGCCGCAGTGGAGTCTGCTCAGCAGAGACGTCGGTCCCAGCGTCTCGCTCGGTCTAATACTGTGCAGAAGCTTGTTGCTGCCTCTCCTGGTTCCTCTATTGTAACCAGTGCTGGAGCAGGCAGCTCTGGGGCTAAGTCCTCGGTTTCTCCATCTGACCATGCCCAGGGCAAGATCTCCCATTGGAGATCAGGGGTCAAATGCTTGGTTACAGCAGCGACTCCCATTGGTCCTCCAGGAAGGTCCTGAAGCTATTTGTGTTCTGGAGCAGTTTCCCATTGGTCCTTTTGTGGAAGGTCCTGTGGCTGCTACTATAAAAGGCTTGCATGACCGCACGGCCATGCACTAGTATCAAATCTGAAACATGCTTGCGCCAGTGTGGTTTATGCATGTGTTCAGGGACCCGGCTGAAATTAGCCCCTAGAATACCGGCACCTCCGGTGAGGAGTTTGTATGCTTGTGTTTAGGGACCCAGCTGAAATAGGCCCCTAGAATACCGGCACCTCCGGTGATGAGTTTGTTGTGGTTATTGCATGACCACAGATTGCAATCCGCTTAGCAGTCATCTGTGTCCCCTGTGGTGTTAACAGGACACAGTTTCTATGCCTGCGGCTTGTCAGTCAGCAGAGTCCGCTCGCTTCGCTAGACAGCGTCCTAGCGTTTTTGTTTAGCGTCTCTGTGAAGTAACAGAGTTCGCTTATGTCGCCACCTAGCGCTATGGCATCCTTTTAGGCGACTCTGTGAAGTAACAGAGTTCGCATATTTCGCCATATTGCGCTATGACATTTATTTCTACGACTCTGCGGGATAACAGAGTTCGCTTATTTTGCCATTTTACTAGCAGCAGGCACTGCCTGCACGGTGGTACCCGGGCAGCGAACACACCTCTCTAAATATCTTTAAGTTGAATTCCGCAGGCCATAGCAGTGTGCAGAGCTGTTGCACAATAAAAAAATATTTTTTGCAGTTGCTAACGTGATACGATATGCCATATCCCACCTTGTCATTTAGTGGCAGTGAAATTGTTCTGTGTGCACAGCTGTTGCACAGTAAAAAAAATATATTTTTTGCTGTTGCTAATGTGATTCAACTCACCATATTTCACCTTGTCATTTAGTGATGGTGAAATTCATCTTTCTGTACAACTGTTTCAGAGTAAAGAAAACTATTTTTTTCTGTTGCTAAACGTGATACAGCACGCCATATCCCACCTTGTCATTTAGTGGGGTGAAATTGATCTGTGTGCAGAGCTGTTGCACAGTAAAAAATATTTTTTTTGCAGTTGCCAATGTAATTCAGCACGCCATATGCCACCTTGTCATTTAGTGGCAGTGAAATTGGTCTGTGTGCAGAGTTCATGCAGAGTAAAAAAAAATATTTTTCTATTACAAAGTTAATACAGCATGCCGTATCCCACCTTCTCATTTTGTGGCGGTGAAATTGAGCTGTGTGCAGAGCTCAAGCAGAAATTGTTTGTAGCATATATTATATTGTATACAGGCCTCATCTACAGTAAAAAAATGCTTTATTCTGTTAGTAACATTATACGGTAGGATTGATGTCAATTTGAACTTTTGGTTGCTGATATTGTTCTCCATACAGGGGTACATATGATAAAACTGAAATTGTTTTTCTTACTATTGTGCTACCTAAAACAGGCTACATTTCATCTTTTCATTCTTTTGTGCAGATATTGTCCTCCATACAGGGGTACACATGATAAAATATAAATTTGTTCTGTTCCTACCATGCTCCAAAAAGTTGGCCACATATGAAGTTGTAATTCTTTTGTGCTCAGATTCTGCTGTGTCCAAGGCTCGTCCAAAGTACCGTGCTACATGAAGCAGGCACATTTTATGTTTTAATTATTTTGGGTAATGGTCTCCAGCCAAGAATCCACATTTCACAGTAAAATTATTTGTGCTAATAGTGTGGTCCTTAAACCATGCCACATTTCAGCATTGGATAGGAGCAGTATTTCTTGCTTAAAGTTTGATCAGTAACTGGTGGATGAGTGAGAAGTGAAGGCCTAGTGCTCTTAGAGCTCTGCCAAATTCAGGCCACACAAATGAAGTAGATCCAACTTGAAGACCAAACATTTCCAAAAATTCTCAGCAGATACTGCTAAAAAGTGGAATCAATTTCTATTTGTTTATTTTTTAACTCACTGATATAGCGCCAATAATGCCATAGCGCTTTACAGACATTTACAGACATTAGTGGCACTGTCTCCTATTGGGTCTCACAATTAGTGATGAGCGAATTTGTTTGTAAAATGATCTCCAAACATAAATTCGCCAGGATTATGGCACATTCAGATTAGTGATTGGAAACACGAGCAAAATTTTACAAAATCTGAAAAAATCAATAATATTTGGTAAAAAGTGCAGGATAATATTTGCATTGCCACAAAAGTATTTTCAGCACTTTAGCAATGATAATGATGATGTATCATGAGCGTTTGGTGCATGTTTGATGAGGGGAGGGGGTTTTCAGAGCTCAGAGGCGCAGCATTCTTGTAAAGTCTTTTTTTCCCTATTTGTGCACATTGCGGCTAGCCAATCAGGGCACAGGGAACTTCCACAATGTCCTGACACAATGTCTTATGTCATTGGCTGCTGAAATCACATGTCCCTCTCCAAAAAGAGTGAACATCTTGTTTTAGCGCCATTTTGACACTATAGTAGCGCTAAGAAGTTGCTCCTGACGCTGGCACTGTTAGCAGCAAGATTTTAACTTGTTAGCTAAGCGGTTGTTTATCAGTCAGAGAGTTTAGCTACTGTCCAGTGTGGCTGTGAAATTGGCCTTCCAGTATATATTTTCCTTTTTGCCTTTACTGAGGTCCACAGACAAAGCCAGCAGAGCACATGTCATACAAGTGTCTCGTACACTGCTTCTATTGTGCACCAAGCACGAGTCTAGTGTTCTAAATCTTATTTTTTCACTAGCTAAATGTGAAACAGCATGCCATAAGTCACTTTGTCATTTAGTACTGTGGTGACATTGTTCTGTGATTTGAGCTGTTATGCATGAAGAAACATTTTTGGGGGGCAGTTGCTAGCATGATTCACCATGCCATATCTCACCTTGTTATTTAGTGGTAGTGAAATTCAACAGTGTGCATAGCTCATTAAAAAAATATACATTTTTTCTGTTGCTAAATGTCATACAGCCCGCCGTGATCCACTTTATCATTTTGTGGCGGTGTTATGAAGCTGTCTGCAGACCTAATGCTCATCAAAAAAAAATACAATTTTTTTTCTGTTGCTAAATGTTACACAGTCCGCCGTATCCCACGTTGTAATTGTATTGCGGTGACAGGAAGCTGTCTGCTGACGTAATGTACATAATAAAAAAATATATTGTTTTCTGTTTCTTAATGTGATACAGCCCACTGTAGCCCACATTGTAATGTTGTGGTGGTGATATGAAGCTGTCTGCAGACCTAAGGCACCTTAAAAAACAAAATTTTATCATTTTCTGTTACAAAACGTGATACAGCCTTCTACATCCCACGTTGTAATTTTATGGAGGTGATATGAAGTTGTCTGCAGACCAAACAAACATAACAAAAAACTATATAATTTTTTTCTGTTGCTAAATGTGATAAAACCCACTGTGGCCCACGTTGCAATTTTGTGGCAGTGATATGAAGCTGTCTGCAGACCTCAGACCTAGCACACCTTAAAAAAAACAAATGATAATTTTTTCTATTGCAAAATGTGATACAGCCCTC